>JALBWW010000073.1:600000-1135427 GCA_023212625.1 Styphnolobium japonicum
ATAACCCATCTAACCAATGTATTTCATGAAAACATGAATCACATGGCCTAGAAGTTGTTTTACTCCAACATAAACCGAAATGGAACAAATAGGCCTACAACTTTAAACTATGATAGCTTGAGTCTTGAACTTCCGTGGGTGCTAGACAATCATCTGTTGATTCCTCATAACCCATCTAACCAATGTATTTCATCAAAACATGAATCACTTGGCCTAGAAGTTGTTTTACTCCAACATAAACCGAAATGGAACAAATAGGCCTACAACTTTAAACTATGATAGCTTGAGTCTTGAACTTCCGTGGGTGCTAGACAATCATCTGTTGATTCCTCATAACCCATCTAACCAATGTATTTCATCAAAACATGAATCACTTGGCCTAGAAGTTGTTTTACTCCAACATAAACCGAAATGGAACAAATAGGCCTACAACTTTAAACCCTGATAGCTTGAGTCTTGAACCTCCGTCTGTGCTAGAAAATGATCTGTTGACTTCCTCATTACCCATCTAACCAATGTATTTCATGAAAACATGAATCACTTGGCCTAGAAGTTGTTTTAATCCAACATAAACCGAAAAGGAACAAATAGGCCTAACTCTTTAAACCATGATAGCTTTAGTCTTGAACCTCCGTCTGTGCTAGACAATCATCCATTGACTTCCTCATAACCCATCTAACCAATGTATTTCATGAAAACATGAATCACTTGGCCTAGAAGTTGTTTTACTCCAACATAAACCGAAATGGAACAAATAGGCCTACAACTTTAAACCCTGATAGCTTGAGTCTTGAACCTCCGTCTGTGCTAGAAAATCATCTGTTGACTTCCTCATTACCCATCTAACCAATGTATTTCATGAAAACATGAATCACTTGGCCTAGAATTTGTTTTAATCCAACATAAACCGAAAAGGATCAACTAGGCCTACAACGTTAAACCATGATAGCTTGAGTCTTGAACCTCCGTCTGTGCTAGACAATCATCTGTTGACTTCCTCATAACCCATCTAACCAATGTATTTCATGAAAACATGAATCACATGGCCTAGAAGTTGTTTTAATCCAACATAAACCGAAATGGAACAAATAGGCCTACAACTTTAAACCATGATAGCTTGAGTCTTGAACCTCCGTCTGTGCTAGACAATCATCTGTTGACTTCCTCATAACCCATCTAACCGATGTATTTCATGAAAACATAAATCACATGGCCTAGAAGTTGTTTTAATCCAACATAAACCGAAATGGAACAAATAGGCCTACAACTTTAAACCATGATAGCTTGAGTCTTGAACCTCCGTCTGTGCTAGACAATCATCTGTTGACTTCCTCATTACCCATCTAACCAATGTATTTCATGAAAACATGAATCACATGGCCTAGAAGTTGTTTTAATCCTACATAAACCAAAATGGAACAAATAGGCCTAGAACTTTAAACCATGATAGCTTGAGTCTTGAACCTCCGTCTGTGCTAGACAATCATCTGTTGACTTCCTCATAACCCATCTAACCGATGTATTTCATGAAAACATAAATCACATGGCCTAGAAGTTGTTTTAATCCAACATAAACCGAAATGGAACAAATAGGCCTACAACTTTAAACCATGATAGCTTGAGTCTTGAACCTCCGTCTGTGCTAGACAATCATCTGTTGACTTCCTCATTACCCATCTAACCAATGTATTTCATGAAAACATGAATCACTTGGCCTAGAAGTTGTTTTACTCCAACATAAACCGAAATGGAACAAATAGGCCTACAACTTTAAACCCTGATAGCTTGAGTCTTGAACCTCCGTCAGTGCTAGAAAATCATCTGTTGACTTCCTCATTACCCATCTAACCAATGTATTTCATGAAAACATGAATCACTTGGCCTAGAAGTTGTTTTAATCCAACATAAACCGAAAAGGAACAAATAGGCCTAACTCTTTAAACCATGATAGCTTTAGTCTTGAACCTCCGTCTGTGCTAGACAATCATCTATTGACTTCCTCATAACCCATCTAACCAATGTATTTCATGAAAACATGAATCACTTGGCCTAGAAGTTGTTTTACTCCAACATAAACCGAAATGGAACAAATAGGCCTACAACTTTAAACCCTGATAGCTTGAGTCTTGAACCTCCGTCTGTGCTAGAAAATCATCTGTTGACTTCCTCATTACCCATCTAACCAATGTATTTCATGAAAACATGAATCACTTGGCCTAGAATTTGTTTTAATCCAACATAAACCGAAAAGGATCAACTAGGCCTACAACGTTAAACCATGATAGCTTGAGTCTTGAACCTCCGTCTGTGCTAGACAATCATCTGTTGACTTCCTCATAACCCATCTAACCAATGTATTTCATGAAAACATGAATCACATGGCCTAGAAGTTGTTTTAATCCAACATAAACCGAAATGGAACAAATAGGCCTACAACTTTAAACCATGATAGCTTGAGTCTTGAACCTCCGTCTGTGCTAGACAATCATCTGTTGACTTCCTCATAACCCATCTAACCGATGTATTTCATGAAAACATGAATCACTTGGCCTAGAAGTTCTATTACTCCAAGACAAACCGAAAAGGAACAAATAGGCCTAACTCTTTAAACCATGATAGTTTGAGTCTTGAACCTCCGTCTGTGCTAGACAATCATCTGTTGACTTCCTCATAACCCATCTAACCGATGTATTTCATGAAAACATGAATCACATGGCCTAGAAGTTGTTTTAATCCAACATAAACCTAAATGGAACAAATAGGCCTACAACTTTAAACCATGATAGCTTGAGTCTTGAACCTCCGTCCGTGCTAGACAATCATCTGTTGACTTCCTCATAACCCATCTAACCAATGTATTTCATGAAAACATGAATCACTTGGCCTAGAAGTTCTATTACTCCAAGACAAACCGAAAAGGAACAAATAGGCCTAACTCTTTAAACCATGATAGTTTGAGTCTTGAACCTCCGTCTGTGCTAGACAATCATCTGTTGACTTCCTCATAACCCATCTAACCGATGTATTTCATGAAAACATAAATCACATGGCCTAGAAGTTGTTTTAATCCAACATAAACCGAAATGGAACAAATAGGCCTACAACTTTAAACCATGATAGCTTGAGTCTTGAACCTCCGTCTGTGCTAGAAAATCATCTGTTGACTTCCTCATTACCCATCTAACCAATGTATTTCATGAAAACATGAATCAGATGGCCTAGAAGTTGTTTTAATCCAACATAAACCTAAATGGAACAAATAGGCCTACAACTTTAAACCATGATAGCTTGAGTCTTGAACCTCCGTCCGTGCTAGACAATCATCTGTTGACTTCCTCATAACCCATCTAACCAATGTATTTCATGAAAACATGAATCACTTGGCCTAGAAGTTCTATTACTCCAAGACAAACCGAAAAGGAACAAATAGGCCTAACTCTTTAAACCATGATAGTTTGAGTCTTGAACCTCCGTCTGTGCTAGACAATCATCTGTTGACTTCCTCATAACCCATCTAACCGATGTATTTCATGAAAACATAAATCACATGGCCTAGAAGTTGTTTTAATCCAACATAAACCGAAATGGAACAAATAGGCCTACAACTTTAAACCATGATAGCTTGAGTCTTGAACCTCCGTCTGTGCTAGAAAATCATCTGTTGACTTCCTCATTACCCATCTAACCAATGTATTTCATGAAAACATGAATCACTTGGCCTAGAAGTTGTTTTACTCCAACATAAACCGAAATGGAACAAATAGGCCTACAACTTTAAACCATGATAGCTTGAGTCTTGAACCTCCGTCTGTGCTAGACAATCATCTGTTGACTTCCTCATAACCCATCTAACCGATGTATTTCATGAAAACATAAATCACATGGCCTAGAAGTTGTTTTAATCCAACATAAACCGAAATGGAACAAATAGGCCTACAACTTTAAACCATGATAGCTTGAGTCTTGAACCTCCGTCTGTGCTAGAAAATCATCTGTTGACTTCCTCATTACCCATCTAACCAATGTATTTCATGAAAACATGAATCAGATGGCCTAGAAGTTGTTTTAATCCAACATAAACCTAAATGGAACAAATAGGCCTACAACTTTAAACCATGATAGCTTGAGTCTTGAACCTCCGTCCGTGCTAGACAATCATCTGTTGACTTCCTCATAACCCATCTAACCAATGTATTTCATGAAAACATGAATCACTTGGCCTAGAAGTTCTATTACTCCAAGACAAACCGAAAAGGAACAAATAGGCCTAACTCTTTAAACCATGATAGTTTGAGTCTTGAACCTCCGTCTGTGCTAGACAATCATCTCTGTTGACTTCCTCATAACCCATCTAACCGATGTATTTCATGAAAACATAAATCACATGGCCTAGAAGTTGTTTTAATCCAACATAAACCGAAATGGAACAAATAGGCCTACAACTTTAAACCATGATAGCTTGAGTCTTGAACCTCCGTCTCGTGCTAGAAAATCATCTCGTTGACTTCCTCATTACCCATCTAACCAATGTATTTCATGAAAACATGAATCACTTGGCCTAGAAGTTGTTTTACTCCAACATAAACCGAAATGGAACAAATAGGCCTACAACTTTAAACCATGATAGCTTGAGTCTTGAACCTCCGTCTGTGCTAGACAATCATCTCATTGACTTCCTCATAACCCATCTAACCGATGTATTTCATGAAAACATAAATCACATGGCCTAGAAGTTGTTTTAATCCAACATAAACCGAAATGGAACAAATAGGCCTACAACTTTAAACCATGATAGCTTGAGTCTTGAACCTCCGTCTGTGCTAGACAATCATCTGTTGACTTCCTCATTACCCATCTAACCAATGTATTTCATGAAAACATGAATCACATGGCCTAGAAGTTGTTTTAATCCTACATAAACCAAAATGGAACAAATAGGCCTAGAACTTTAAACCATGATAGCTTGAGTCTTGAACCTCCGTCTGTGCTAGACAATCATCTGTTGACTTCCTCATAACCCATCTAACCGATGTATTTCATGAAAACATGAATCACATGGCCTAGAAGTTGTTTTAATCCTACATAAACCAAAATGGAACAAATAGGCCTAGAACTTTAAACCATGATAGCTTGAGTCTTGAACCTCCGTCTGTGCTAGACAATCATCTGTTGACTTCCTCATAACCCATCTAACCGATGTATTTCATGAAAACATAAATCACATGGCCTAGAAGTTGTTTTAATCCAACATAAACCGAAATGGAACAAATAGGCCTACAACTTTAAACCATGATAGCTTGAGTCTTGAACCTCCGTCTGTGCTAGACAATCATCTGTTGACTTCCTCATTACCCATCTAACCAATGTATTTCATGAAAACATGAATCACATGGCCTAGAAGTTGTTTTAATCCTACATAAACCAAAATGGAACAAATAGGCCTAGAACTTTAAACCATGATAGCTTGAGTCTTGAACCTCCGTCTGTGCTAGACAATCATCTGTTGACTTCCTCATAACCCATCTAACCGATGTATTTCATGAAAACATAAATCACATGGCCTAGAAGTTGTTTTAATCCAACATAAACCGAAATGGAACAAATAGGCCTACAACTTTAAACCATGATAGCTTGAGTCTTGAACCTCCGTCTGTGCTAGAAAATCATCTGTTGACTTCCTCATTACCCATCTAACCAATGTATTTCATGAAAACATGAATCACTTGGCCTAGAAGTTGTTTTACTCCAACATAAACCGAAATGGAACAAATAGGCCTACAACTTTAAACCCTCATAGCTTGAGTCTTGAACCTCCGTCAGTGCTAGAAAATCATCTGTTGACTTCCTCATTACCCATCTAACCAATGTATTTCATGAAAACATGAATCACTTGGCCTAGAAGTTGTTTTAATCCAACATAAACCGAAAAGGATCAACTAGGCCTACAACGTTAAACCATGATAGCTTGAGTCTTGAACCTCCGTCTGTGCTAGACAATCATCTGTTGACTTCCTCATTACCCATCTAACCAATGTATTTCATGAAAACATGAATCACATGGCCTAGAAGTTGTTTTAATCCTACATAAACCAAAATGGAACAAATAGGCCTAGAACTTTAAACCATGATAGCTTGAGTCTTGAACCTCCGTCTGTGCTAGACAATCATCTGTTGACTTCCTCATAACCCATCTAACCGATGTATTTCATGAAAACATAAATCACATGGCCTAGAAGTTGTTTTAATCCAACATAAACCGAAATGGAACAAATAGGCCTACAAGTTTAAACCATGATAGCTTGAGTCTTGAACCTCCGTCTGTGCTAGACAATCATCTGTTGACTTCCTCATTACCCATCTAACCAATGTATTTCATGAAAACATGAATCACATGGCCTAGAAGTTGTTTTAATCCAACATAAACCTAAATGGAACAAATAGGCCTACAACTTTAAACCATGATAGCTTGAGTCTTGAACCTCCGTCCGTGCTAGACAATCATCTGTTGACTTCCTCATAACCCATCTAACCAATGTATTTCATGAAAACATGAATCACTTGGCCTAGAAGTTCTATTACTCCAAGACAAACCGAAAAGGAACAAATAGGCCTAACTCTTTAAACCATGATAGTTTGAGTCTTGAACCTCCGTCTGTGCTAGACAATCATCTGTTGACTTCCTCATAACCCATCTAACCGATGTATTTCATGAAAACATAAATCACATGGCCTAGAAGTTGTTTTAATCCAACATAAACCGAAATGGAACAAATAGGCCTACAACTTTAAACCATGATAGCTTGAGTCTTGAACCTCCGTCTGTGCTAGAAAATCATCTGTTGACTTCCTCATTACCCATCTAACCAATGTATTTCATGAAAACATGAATCACTTGGCCTAGAAGTTGTTTTACTCCAACATAAACCGAAATGGAACAAATAGGCCTACAACTTTAAACCATGATAGCTTGAGTCTTGAACCTCCGTCTGTGCTAGACAATCATCTGTTGACTTCCTCATAACCCATCTAACCGATGTATTTCATGAAAACATAAATCACATGGCCTAGAAGTTGTTTTAATCCAACATAAACCGAAATGGAACAAATAGGCCTACAACTTTAAACCATGATAGCTTGAGTCTTGAACCTCCGTCTGTGCTAGACAATCATCTGTTGACTTCCTCATTACCCATCTAACCAATGTATTTCTTGAAAACATGAATCACATGGCCTAGAAGTTGTTTTAATCCTACATAAACCAAAATGGAACAAATAGGCCTAGAACTTTAAACCATGATAGCTTGAGTCTTGAACCTCCGTCTGTGCTAGACAATCATCTGTTGACTTCCTCATAACCCATCTAACCGATGTATTTCATGAAAACATAAATCACATGGCCTAGAAGTAGTTTTAATCCAACATAAACCGAAATGGAACAAATAGGCCTACAACTTTAAACCATGATAGCTTGAGTCTTGAACCTCCGTCTGTGCTAGACAATCATCTGTTGACTACCTCATAACCCATCTAACCAATGTATTTCATGAAAACACGAATCACTTGGCCTAGAAGTTCTATTAATCGAAGATAAACCGAAAAGGAACAACTAGGCCTACAACTTTAAACCATGATAGCTTGATTCTTGAACCTTCGTGAGTGCTACACAAACATCTGTTGACTTCCCCATAACTCATCTAACCAATGTATTTCATGCAAACATGAATCACTTGGCCTACAAGTTCTTTTAATCCAAGATAAACCGAAAAGGAACAAATAGGCCTACAACTTTAAACCATGATAGCTTGAGTCTTGAACTTCCGTGGGTGCTAGACAATCATCTGTTGACTTCCTCATAACCCATCTAACCAACGTATTTCATGAAAACATGAATCACTTGGCCTAGAAGTTCTATTACTCCAAGACAAACCGAAAAGGAACAAATAGGCCTAACTCTTTAAACCATGATAGCTTGAGTCTTGAACCTCCGTCTGTGCTAGACAATCATCTGTTGACTTCCTCATAACCCATCTAACCGATGTATTTCATGAAAACATAAATCACATGGCCTAGAAGTTGTTTTAATCCAACATAAACCGAAATGGAACAAATAGGCCTACAACTTTAAACCATGATAGCTTGAGTCTTGAACCTCCGTCTGTGCTAGAAAATCATCTGTTGACTTCCTCATTACCCATCTAACCAATGTATTTCATGAAAACATGAATCACTTGGCCTACAAGTTCTTTTAATCCAAGATAAACCGAAAAGGAACAAATAGGCCTACAACTTTAAACCATGATAGCTTGAGTCCTGAACCTCCGTGGGTGCTAGAAAATCATCTGTTGACTTCCTCATAACCCATCTAACCGATGTATTTCATGAAAACATAAATCACATGGCCTAGAAGTTGTTTTAATCCAACATAAACCGAAATGGAACAAATAGGCCTACAACTTTAAACCATGATAGCTTGAGTCTTGAACCTCCGTCTGTGCTAGAAAATCATCTGTTGACTTCCTCATTACCCATCTAACCAATGTATTTCATGAAAACATGAATCACTTGGCCTAGAAGTTGTTTTACTCCAACATAAACCGAAATGGAACAAATAGGCCTACAACTTTAAACTATGATAGCTTGAGTCTTGAACTTCCGTGGGTGCTAGACAATCATCTGTTGATTCCTCATAACCCATCTAACCAATGTATTTCATGAAAACATGAATCACTTGGCCTAGAAGTTGTTTTAATCCAACATAAACCGAAAAGGATCAACTAGGCCTACAGCGTTAAACCATGATAGCTTGATTCTTGAACCTTCGTGAGTGCTACACAAACATTTGTTGACTTCCCCATAACTCATCTAACCAATGTATTTCATGAAAACATGAATGACTTGGCCTACAAGTTCTTTTAATCCAAGATAAACCCAAAAGGAACAAATAGGCCTGCAACTTTAAACCATGATAGCTTGAGTCTTGAACTTCCGTGGGTGCTAGACAATCATCTGTTGACTTCCTCATAACCCATCTAACCAATGTATTTCATAAAAACATGAATCACTTGGCCTAGAAGTTCTATTACTCCAAGAGAAACCGAAAAGGAACAAATAGGCCTAACTCTTTAAACCATGATAGCTTGAGTCTTGAACCTCCGTCTGTGCTAGACAATCATCTGTTGACTTCCTCATAACCCATCTAACCAATGTATTTCATGAAAACATGAATCACTTGGCCTAGAAGTTCTATTACTCCAAGACAAACCTAAAAGGAACAAATAGGCCTAACTCTTTAAACCATGATAGCTTGAGTCTTGAACCACCGTCTGTGCTAGACAATCATCTGTTGACTTCCTCATAACCCATCTAACCGATGTATTTCATGAAAACATAAATCACATGGCCTAGAAGTTGTTTTAATCCAACATAAACCGAAATGGAACAAATAGGCCTACAACTTTAAACCATGATAGCTTGAGTCTTGAACCTCCGTCTGTGCTAGACAATCATCTGTTGACTTCCTCATTACCCATCTAACCAATGTATTTCATGAAAACATGAATCACTTGGCCTAGAAGTTGTTTTACTCCAACATAAACCGAAATGGAACAAATAGGCCTACAACTTTAAACCCTGATAGCTTGAGTCTTGAACCTCCGTCAGTGCTAGAAAATCATCTGTTGACTTCCTCATTACCCATCTAACCAATGTATTTCATGAAAACATGAATCACTTGGCCTAGAAGTTGTTTTAATCCAACATAAACCGAAAAGGATCAACTAGGCCTACAACGTTAAACCATGATAGCTTGAGTCTTGAACCTCCGTCTGTGCTAGACAATCATCTGTTGACTTCCTCATTACCCATCTAACCAATGTATTTCATGAAAACGTGAATCACATGGCCTAGAAGTTGTTTTAATCCTACATAAACCAAAATGGAACAAATAGGCCTAGAACTTTAAACCACGATAGCTTGAGTCTTGAACCTCCGTCTGTGCTAGACAATCATCTGTTGACTTCCTCATAACCCATCTAACCGATGTATTTCATGAAAACATAAATCACATGGCCTAGAAGTTGTTTTAATCCAACATAAACCGAAATGGAACAAATAGGCCTACAAGTTTAAACCATGATAGCTTGAGTCTTGAACCTCCGTCTGTGCTAGACAATCATCTGTTGACTTCCTCATTACCCATCTAACCAATGTATTTCATGAAAACATGAATCACTTGGCCTAGAAGTTGTTTTACTCCAACATAAACCGAAATGGAACAAATAGGCCTACAACTTTAAACCCTGATAGCTTGAGTCTTGAACCTCCGTCAGTGCTAGAAAATCATCTGTTGACTTCCTCATTACCCATCTAACCAATGTATTTCATGAAAACATGAATCACTTGGCCTAGAAGTTGTTTTAATCCAACATAAACCGAAAAGGATCAACTAGGCCTACAACGTTAAACCATGATAGCTTGAGTCTTGAACCTCCGTCTGTGCTAGACAATCATCTGTTGACTTCCTCATTACCCATCTAACCAATGTATTTCATGAAAACGTGAATCACATGGCCTACAAGTTCTTTTAATCCTACATAAACCAAAATGGAACAAATAGGCCTAGAACTTTAAACCATGATAGCTTGAGTCTTGAACCTCCGTCTGTGCTAGACAATCATCTGTTGACTTCCTCATAACCCATCTAACCGATGTATTTCATGAAAACATAAATCACATGGCCTAGAAGTTGTTTTAATCCAACATAAACCGAAATGGAACAAATAGGCCTACAAGTTTAAACCATGATAGCTTGAGTCTTGAACCTCCGTCTGTGCTAGACAATCATCTGTTGACTTCCTCATTACCCATCTAACCAATGTATTTCATGAAAACATGAATCACATGGCCTAGAAGTTGTTTTAATCCAACATAAACCTAAATGGAACAAATAGGCCTACAACTTTAAAACATGATAGCTTGAGTCTTGAACCTCCGTCCGTGCTAGACAATCATCTGTTGACTTCCTCATAACCCATCTAACCAATGTATTTCATGAAAACATGAATCACTTGGCCTAGAAGTTCTATTAATCCAAGATAAACCGAAAAGGAACAACTAGGCCTACAACTTTAAACCATGATAGCTTGATTCTTGAACCTTCGTGAGTGCTACACAAACATCTGTTGACTTCCCCATAACTCATCTAACCAATGTATTTCATGAAAACATGAATCACTTGGCCTACAAGTTCTTTTAATCCAAGATAAACCGAAAAGGAACAAATAGGCCTACAATTTAAACCATGATAGCTTGAGTCTTGAACTTCCGTGGGTGCTAGACAATCATCTATTGACTTCCTCATAACCCATCTAACCAATGTATTTCATGAAAACATGAATCACTTGGCCTAGAAGTTCTATTACTCCAAGACAAACCGAAAAGGAACAAATAGGCCTAACTCTTTAAACCATGATAGCTTGAGTCTTGAACCTCCGTCTGTGCTAGACAATCATCTGTTGACTTCCTCATAACCCATCTAACCGATGTATTTCATGAAAACATAAATCACGTGGCCTAGAAGTTGTTTTAATCCAACATAAACCGAAATAGAACAAATAGGCCTACAACTTTAAACCATGATAGCTTGAGTCTTGAACCTCCGTCTGTGCTACAAAATCATCTGTTGACTTCCTCATTACCCATCTAACCAATGTATTTCATGAAAACATGAATCACTTGGCCTACAAGTTGTTTTAATCCAACATTAACCGAAACGGAACAAATAGGCCTACAACTTTAAACCATGATAGCATGAGTCTTGAACCTCCGTGGGTGCTAGACAATCATCTGTTGACTTCCTCATAACCCATCTGACCAATGTATTTCATGAAAACATGAATCACTTGGCCTAGAAGTTGTTTTAATCCAGCATAAACCGAAATGGACCAAATAGGCCTACAACTTTAAACCATGATAGCTTGAGTCTTGAACCTCCGTCTGAGCTAGACAATCATCTGTTGACTTCCTCATTACCCATATAACCAATGTATTTCATGAAAACATGAATCACTTGGCCTAGAAGTTGTTTTAATCCAACATAAACCTAAAAGGAACAAATAGGCCTACAACTTTAAACCATGACAGCTTGTGTCTTGAACCTCCGTGGGTGCAAGACAATCATCTGTTGACTTCCACATAACCCATCTAACCAATGTATTTCATGAAAACAGGAATCACTTGGCCTAGAAGTTCTTTTAATCCAAGATAAACCGGAAAGGAAGCAATAGGCGTAACTCTTTAAACCATGATAGTTTGAGTCTTGAACCTTCGCGAGTGCTACACAAACATCTGTTGACTTCCCCATAACTCATCTAACCAATGTATTCCATGAAAACATGAATCACTTGGCCTACAAGTTCTTTTAATCCAAGATAAACCGAAAAGGAACAAATAGGCCTACAACTTTAAACCATGATAGCTTGAGTCCTGAACCTCCGTGGGTGCTAGACAATCATCTGTTGACTTCCTCATAACCCATCTAACCAATGTATTTCATGAAAACATAAATCACATGGCCTAGAAGATGTTTTAATCCAACATAAACCGAAAAGGATCAACTAGGCCTACAACTTTCAACCATGATAGCTTGAGTCTTGAACCTCCGTCTGTGCTAGACAATCATCTGTTGACTTCCTCATAACCCATCTAACCGATGTATTTCATGAAAACATAAATCACATGGCCTAGAAGTTGTTTTAATCCAACATAAACCGAAATGGAACAAATAGGCCTACAACTTTAAACCATGATAGCTTGAGTCTTGAACCTCCGTCTGTGCTAGAAAATCATCTGTTGACTTCCTCATTACCCATCTAACCAATGTATTTCATGAAAACATGAATCACTTGGCCTACAAGTTGTTTTAATCCAACATAAACCGAAAAGGAACAAATAGGCCTACAACTTTAAACCAGGATAGCATGAGTCTTGAACATCCGTGGGTGCTAGACAATCATCTGTTGACTTCCTCATAACCCATCTGACCAATGTATTTCATGAAAACATGAATCACTTGGCCTAGAAGTTGTGTTAATCCAACATAAACCGAAATGGAACAAATAGGCCTACAACTTTAAACCATGATAGCTTGAGTCTTGAACATCCGTCTGTGCTAGACAATCATCTGTTGACTTCCTCATTACCCACATAACCAATGTATTTCATGAAAACATGAATCACTTGGCCTAGAAGTTGTTTTCATCCAACATAAACCTAAAAGGAACAAATAGGCCTACAACTTTAAACCATGATAGCTTGTGTCTTGAACCTCCGTGGGTGCAAGACAATCATCTGTTGACTTCCACATAACCCATCTAACCAATGTATTTCATGAAAACAGGAATCACTTGGTCTAGAAGTTCTTTTAATCCAAGATAAACCGGAAAGGAAGCAATAGGCGTAACTCTTTAAACCATGATAGCTTGAGTCTTGAACCTTCGCGAGTGCTACACAAACATCTGTTGACTTCCCCATAACTTATCTAACCAATGTATTTCATGAAAACATGAATCACATGGCCTACAAGTTCTTTTAATCCAAGATAAACCGAAAAGGAACAAATAGGCCTACAACATTAAACCATGATAGCTTGAATCTTGAACCATCGTGAATGCTACACAAACATCTGTTGACTTCCCCATAACTCATCTAACCTATGTGTTTCATGAAAACATGAATCACTTGGCCTTGAAGTTCTTTTAATCCAAGATAAACCGAAAAGGAACAAATAGGCCTACAACTTTAAACCATGATAGCTTGAGTCTTGAACCTCCGTGAGTGCTAGACAATCATCTGTTGACTTCCTCATAACCCATCTAACCAATGTATTTCATGAAAACAGGAATCACTTGGCCTAGAAGTTCTTTTAATCCAAGATAAACCGAAATGGAACAACTAGGCCTACAACATTAAACCATGATAGCTTGAATCTTGAACCATCGTGAATGCTACACCAACATCTGTTGACTTCCCCATAACTCATCTAACCTATGTATTTCATGAAAACATGAATCACTTGGCCTTGAAGTTCTTTTAATCCAAGATAAACCGAAAAGGAACAAATAGGCCTACAACTTTAAACCATGATTGCTTGAGTCTTGAACCTCCGTGAGTGCTAGACAATCATCTGTTGACTTCCTCATAACCAATCTAACCAATGTATTTCATGAAAACAGGAATCACTTGGCCTAGAAGTTCTTTTAATCCATGATAAACCGAAATGGAACAACTAGGCCTACAACATTAAACCATGATAGCTTGAGTCTTGAACCACCGAGGGTGCTAGACAATCATCTGTTGACATCCTCGTAACCCAACCAACCAATGTATTTGATGAAAACATAAATCACTAGGCCTAGAAGTTCTTTTAATCCAAGATAAACCGAAATGGAACAACTACGCCTACAACTTTAAACCCTGATAGCTTGAGTCTTGAACCGTCGTGAATGCTACACAAACATCTGTTGACTTCCCCATAACTCATCTAACCAATGTATTTCATGAAAACAGGAATCACTTGGCCTAGAAGTTCATTTAATCCAAGATAAACTGGAAAGGAAGCAATAGGCCTAACTCTTTAAACCCTGATAGCTTGAGTCCTGAACCTTCGCGAGTGCTACACAAACATCTGTTGACTTCCCCATAACTCATCTAACCAATGTATTTCATGAAAACATGAATCACTTGGCCTACAAGTTCTTTTAATCCAAGATAAACCGAAAAGGAACAAATAGGCCTACAACTTTAAACCATGATAGCTTGAGTCCTGAACCTCCGTGGGTGCTAGACAATCATCTGTTGACTTCCTCATAACCCATCTAACCAATGTATTTCATGAAAACATGAATCACTTGGCCTAGAAGTTGTTTTAATCCAAGATAAACCGAAATGGAACAAATAGGCCTACAACTTTAAACCATGATAGCTTGAATCTTGAACCTTCGTGAATGCTACACAAACATCTGTTGACTTCCCCATAACTCATCTAACCTATGTATTTCATGAAAAAATGAATCACTTGGCCTTGATGTTCTTTTAATCCAATATAAACCGAAAAGGAACAAATAGGCCTACAACTTTAAACCATGATAGCTTGAGTCTTGAACCTCCGTGAGTGCTAGACAATCATCTGTTGACTTCCTCATAACACATCTAACCAATGTATTTCATGAAAACAGGAATCACTTGGCCTAGAAGTTCTTTTAATCCAAGATAAACCGAAATGGAACAACTAGGCCTACAACTTTAAACCATGATAGCTTGAGTCTTGAACCTTCGTGAGTGCTACACAATCATCTGTTGACTTCCTCATAACCCATCTAACCAATGTATTTCATGAAAACAGGAATCACTTGGCCTAGAAGTTGTTTTAATCCAACATAAACCTAAAAGGATCAAATAGGCCTACAACTTTAAACCATGATAGCTTGAGTCTTGAACCTCCGTGAGTGCTAGACAATCATTTGTTGACTTCCTCATAACCCATCTAACCAATGTATTTCATGAAAATAGGAATCACTTGGCCTAGAAGTTCTTTTAATCCAAGATAAACCGAAATGGAACAACTAGGCCTACAACATTAAACCATGATAGCTTGAGTCTTGAACCTTCGTGAGTGCTACACAAACATCTGTTGACTTCCCCATAACTCATCTAACCAATGTATTTCATGAAAAGATGAATCACTTGGCCTAGAAGTTCTTTTAATCAAAGATAAACCGAAATAGAACAACTAGGCCTACAACTTTACACCATGATAGCTTGAGTCTTGAACCACCGTGGGTGCTAGACAATCATCTGTTGACTTCCTCGTAACCCAACCAACCAATGTATTTGATGAAAACATAAATCACTAGGCCTAGAAGTTCTTTTAATCCAAGATAAACCGAAATGGAACAACTAGGCCTACAAATTTAAACCATGATAGCTTGAGTCTTTAACCGTCGTGAATGCTACACAAACATCTGTTGACTTCCCCATAACTCATCTAACTAATGTATTTCATGAAAACATGAATCACTTGGCCTAGAAGTTCTATTAATCCAAGACAAACCGAAAAGGAACAAATAGGCCTACAACTTTAAACCATGATAGCTTGAGTCCTGAACCTCCATGGGTGCTAGACAATCATCTATTGACATCCTCATAACCCATCTAACCAATGTATTTCATGAAAACAGGAATCACTTGGCCTACAAGTTCTTTTAATCCAAGATAAACCGAAATGGAACAAATAGGCCTACAACTTTAAACCATGATATCTTGAATTTTGAACCTTCGTGAATGCTACACAAACATCTGTTGACTTCCCCATAACTCATCTAACCTATGTATTTCATGAAAAAATGAATCACTTGGCCTTGAAGTTCTTTTAATCCAACATAAACCGAAAAGGAACAAATAGTCCTACAACTTTAAACCATGATAGCTTGAGTCTTGAACCTCCGTGAGTGCTAGACAATCATCTGTTGACTTCCTCATAACCCATCTAACCAATGTATTTCATGAAAATAGGAATCACTTGGCCTAGAAGTTGTTTTAATCCAAGATAAACCGAAATGGAACAACTAGGCCTACAACATTAAACCATGATAGCTTGAGTCTTGAACCTTCGTGAGTGCTACACAAACATCTGTTGACTTCCCCATAACTCATCTAACCAATGTATTTCATGAAAAGATGAATCACTTGCCCTAGAAGTTCTTTTAATCAAAGATAAACCGAAATAGAACAACTAGGCCTACAACTTTACACCATGATAGCTTGAGTCTTGAACCACCGTGGGTGCTAGACAATCATCTGTTGACTTCCTCGTAACCCAACCAACCAATGTATTTGATGAAAACATAAATCACTAGGCCTAGAAGTTCTTTTAATCCAAGATAAACCGAAATGGAATAACTACGCCTACAACTTTAAACCCTGATAGCTTGAGTCTTGAACCGTCGTGAATGCTACACAAAACATCTGTTGACTTCCCCATAACTCATCTAACCAATGTATTTCATGAAAACATGATTCACTTGGCCTTGAAGTTCTTTTAATCCAAGATAAACCGAAAAGGAACAAATAGGCCTACAGCTTTAAACCATGATAGCTTGAGTCTTGAACCTCCGTGGGTGCTAGACAATCATCTGTTGACTTCCTCATAACCCATCTAACCAATGTATTTGATGAAAACAGGAATCACTTGGCCTAGAAGTTGTTTTAATTCAAGATAAACCGAAATGGAACAACTAGGCCTACAACATTAAACCATGATAGCTTGAGTCTTGAACCTTCGTGAGTGGTACACAAACATCTGTTGACTTCCCCATAACTCATCTAACCAATGTATTTCATGAAAACATGAATCACTTGGCCTACAGGTTCTTACAATCCAAGATTAACCGAAAAGGAACAAATAGGCCTACAGCTTTAAACCATGATAGCTTGAGTCTTGAACCTCCGTGGGTGCTAGACAATCATCTGTTGACTTCCTCATAACCCATCTAACCAATGTGTTTGATGAAAATAGGAATCACTTGGCCTAGAAGTTGTTTTAATCCAAGATAAACCGAAATGGAACAACTAGGCCTACAACATTAAACCATGATAGCTTGAGTCTTGAACCTTCGTGAGTGCTACACAAACATCTGTTGACTTCCCCATAACTCATCTAACCAATGTATTTCATGAAAACATGAATCACTTGGCCTACAAGTTCTTTTAATCCAAGATAAACCGAAAAGGAACAAATAGACCTACAACTTTAAACCAAGATAGCATGAGTCTTGAATCTCCGTGGGTGCTAGACAATCATCTGTTGACTTCCTCATAACCCATCTAACCAATGTATTTCATGAAAACATGAATCACTTGTCCTAGAAGTTGTTTTAATCCAACATAAACCTAAAAGGATCAAATAGGCCTACAACTTTAAACCATGATAGCTTGTGTCTTGAACCTCCGTGGGTGCAAGACAATCATCTGTTGACTTCCTCATAACCCATCTGACCAATGTATTTCATGAAAACATGAATCACTTGTCCTAGAAGTTGTTTTAATCCAACATAAACCTAAAAGGATCAAATAGGCCTACAACTTTAAACCATGATAGCTTGTGTCTTGAACCTCCGTGGGTGCAAGACAATCATCTGTTGACTTCCACATAACCCATCTAACCAATGTATTTCATGAAAACAGGAATCACTTGGCCTAGAAGTTCATTTAATCCAAGATAAACCGGAAAGGAAGCAATAGGCCTAACTCTTTAAACCATGATAGCTTGAGTCCTGAACCTTCGCGAGTGCTACACAAACATCTGTTGACTTCCCCATAACTCATCTAACCAATGTATTTCATGAAAACATGAATCACTTGGCCTACAAGTTCTTTTAATCCAAGATAAACCAAAAAGGAACAAGTAGGCCTACAACTTTAAACCATGATAGCTTGAGTCCTGAACCTCCGTGGGTGCTAGACAATCATCTGTTGACTTCCTCATAACCCATCTAACCAATGTATTTCATGAAAACATGAATCACTTGGCCTAGAAGTTGTTTTAATCCAAGATAAACCGAAATGGAACAAATAGGCCTACAACTTTAAACCATGATAGCTTGAATCTTGAACCTTCGTGAATGCTACACAAACATCTGTTGACTTCCCCATAACTCATCTAACCTATGTATTTCATGAAAAAATGAATCACTTGGCCTTGATGTTCTTTTAATCCAAGATAAACCGAAAAGGAACAAATAGGCCTACAACTTTAAACCATGATAGCTTGAGTCTTGAACCTCCGTGAGTGCTAGACAATCATCTGTTGACTTCCTCATAACCCATCTAACCAATGTATTTCATGAAAATAGGAATCACTTGGCCTAGAAGTTCTTTTAATCCAAGATAAACCGAAATGGAACAACTAGGCCTACAACATTAAACCATGATAGCTTGAGTCTTGAACCTTCGTGAGTGCGACACAAACATCTGTTGACTTCCCCATAACTCATCTAACCAATGTATTTCATGAAAAGATGAATCACTTGGCCTAGAAGTTCTTTTAATCAAAGATAAACCGAAATAGAACAACTAGGCCTACAACTTTACACCATGATAGCTTGAGTCTTGAACCACCGTGGGTGCTAGACAATCATCTGTTGACTTCCTCGTAACCCAACCAACCAATGTATTTGATGAAAACATAAATCACTAGGCCTAGAAGTTCTTTTAATCCAAGATAAACCGAAATGGAACAACTACGCCTACAACTTTAAACCCTGATAGCTTGAGTCTTGAACCGTCGTGAATGCTACACAAACATCTGTTGACTTCCCCATAACTCATCTAACCAATGTATTTCATGAAAACATGAATCACTTGGCCTTGAAGTTCTTTTAATCCAAGATAAACCGAAAAGGAACAAATAGGCCTACAGCTTTAAACCATGATAGCTTGAGTCTTGAACCTCCGTGGGTGCTAGACAATCATCTGTTGACTTCCTCATAACCCATATAACCAATGTATTTGATGAAAACAGGAATCACTTGGCCTAGAAGTTGTTTTAATTCAAGATAAACCGAAATGGAACAACTAGGCCTACAACATTAAACCATGATAGCTTGAGTCTTGAACCTTCGTGAGTGGTACACAAACATCTGTTGACTTCCCCATAACTCATCTAACCAATGTATTTCATGAAAACATGAATCACTTGGCCTACAGTTTCTTTCAATCCAAGATTAACCGAAAAGGAACAAATAGGCCTACAGCTTTAAACCATGATAGCTTGAGTCTTGAACCTCCGTGGGTGCTAGACAATCATCTGTTGACTTCCTCATAACCCATCTAACCAATGTATTTGATGAAAATAGGAATCACTTGGCCTAGAAGTTGTTTTAATCCAAGATAAACCGAAATGGAACAACTAGGCCTACAACATTAAACCATGATAGCTTGAGTCTTGAACCTTCGCGAGTGCTACACAAACATCTGTTGACTTCCCCATAACTCATCTAACCAATGTATTTCATGAAAACATGAATTACTTGGCCTACAAGTTCTTTTAATCCAAGATAAACCGAAAAGGAACAAATAGGCCTACAACTTTAAACCTTGATAGCTTGAGTCCTGAACCTCCGTGGGAGCTAGACAATCATCTGTTGACTTCCTCATAACCCATCTAACCAATGTATTTCATGAAAACATGAATCACTTGGCCTTGAAGTTGTTTTAATCCAACATAAACCGAAAAGGAACAAATAGGCCTACAACTTTAAACCATGATAGCTTGTGTCTTGAACCTCCGTGGGTGCAAGACAATCTTCTGTTGACTTCCACATAACCCATCTAACCAATGTATTTCATGAAAACAGGAATCACTTGGCCTAGAAGTTCATTTAATCCAAGATAAACCGGAAAGGAAGCAATAGGCCTAACTCTTTAAACCATGATAGCTTGAGTCTTGAACCTTCGCGAGTGCTACACAAACATCTGTTGACTTCCCCATAACTCATCTAACCAATGTATTTCATGAAAACATGAATCACTTGGCCTACAAGTTCATTTAATCCAAGATAAACCGAAAAGGAACAAATAGGCCTACAACTTTAAACCATGATAGCTTGAGTCCTGAACGTCCGTGGGTGCTAGACAATCATCTGTTGACTTCCTCATAACCCATCTAACCAATGTATTTCATGAAAACATGAATCACTTGGCCTAGAAGTTGTTTTAATCCAAGATAAACCGAAATGGAACAAATAGGCCTACAACTTTAAACCATGATAGCTTGAATCTTGAACCATCGTGAATGCTACACAAACATCTGTTGACTTCCTCATAACCCATCTAACCAATGTATTTCATGAAAACAGGAATCACTTGGCCTAGAAGTTCTTTTAATCCAAGATAATCCGAAATGGAACAACTAGGCCTACAACATTAAACCATGATTGCTTGAGTCTTGAACCTCCGTGGGTGCTAGACAATCATCTGTTGACTTCCTCATAACCCATCTAACCAATGTATTTGATGAAAACAGGAATCACTTGGCCTAGAAGTTGTTTTAATTCAAGATAAACCGAAATGGAACAACTAGGCCTACAACATTAAACCATGATAGCTTGAGTCTTGAACCTTCGTGAGTGCCACACAAACATCTCGTTGACTTCCCATAACTCATCTAACCAATGTATTTCATGAAAACATGAATCACTTGGCCTACAGGTTCTTTTAATCCAAGATAAACCGAAAAGGAACAAATAGGCCTACAGCTTTAAACCATGATAGCTTGAGTCTTGATCCTCCGTGGGTGCTAGACAATCATCTGTTGACTTCCTCATAACCCATCTAACCTTTGTATTTGATGAAAACAGGAATCACTTGGCCTAGAAGTTGTTTTAATCCAAGACAAACCGAAATGGAACAACTAGGCCTACAACATTAAACCAAGATAGCTTGAGTCTTGAACCTTCGTGAGTGCTACACAAACATCTGTTGACTTCCCCATAACTCATCTAACCAATGTATTTCATGAAAACATGAATCATTTGGCCTACAAGTTCTTTTAATCCAAGATAAACCGAAAAGGAACAAATAGGCCTACAACTTTAAACCATGATAGCATGAGTCTTGAACCACCGTGGGTGCTAGACAATCATCTGTTGACTTCCTCATAAGCCATCTAACCAATGTATTTCATGAAAACATGAATCACTCGGCCTAGAAGTTGTCTTAATCCAAGATAAACCGAAATGGAACAAATAGGCCTACAACTTTAAACCATTATAGCTTGAGTTTTGAACCTCCGTCTGTGCTAGACAATCATCTGTTGACTTCCTCATAACCCATCTGACCAATGTATTTCATGAAAACATGAATCACTTGTCCTAGAAGTTGTTTTAATCCAACATAAACCTAAAAGGATCAAATAGGCCTACAACTTTAAACCATGATAGCTTGTGTCTTGAACCTCCGTGGGTGCAAGACAATCATCTGTTGACTTCCACATAACCCATCTAACCAATGTATTTCATGAAAACAGGAATCACTTGGCCTAGAAGTTCATTTAATCCAAGATAAACCGGAAAGGAAGCAATAGGCCTAACTCTTTAAACCATGATAGCTTGAGTCCTGAACCTTCGCGAGTGCTACACAAACATCTGTTGACTTCCCCATAACTCATCTAACCAATGTATTTCATGAAAACATGAATCACTTGGCCTACAAGTTCTTTTAATCCAAGATAAACCAAAAAGGAACAAGTAGGCCTACAACTTTAAACCATGATAGCTTGAGTCCTGAACCTCCGTGGGTGCTAGACAATCATCTGTTGACTTCCTCATAACCCATCTAACCAATGTATTTCATGAAAACATGAATCACTTGGCCTAGAAGTTGTTTTAATCCAAGATAAACCGAAATGGAACAAATAGGCCTACAACTTTAAACCATGATAGCTTGAATCTTGAACCTTCGTGAATGCTACACAAACATCTGTTGACTTCCCCATAACTCATCTAACCTATGTATTTCATGAAAAAATGAATCACTTGGCCTTGATGTTCTTTTAATCCAAGATAAACCGAAAAGGAACAAATAGGCCTACAACTTTAAACCATGATAGCTTGAGTCTTGAACCTCCGTGAGTGCTAGACAATCATCTGTTGACTTCCTCATAACCCATCTAACCAATGTATTTCATGAAAATAGGAATCACTTGGCCTAGAAGTTCTTTTAATCCAAGATAAACCGAAATGGAACAACTAGGCCTACAACATTAAACCATGATAGCTTGAGTCTTGAACCTTCGTGAGTGCGACACAAACATCTGTTGACTTCCCCATAACTCATCTAACCAATGTATTTCATGAAAAGATGAATCACTTGGCCTAGAAGTTCTTTTAATCAAAGATAAACCGAAATAGAACAACTAGGCCTACAACTTTACACCATGATAGCTTGAGTCTTGAACCACCGTGGGTGCTAGACAATCATCTGTTGACTTCCTCGTAACCCAACCAACCAATGTATTTGATGAAAACATAAATCACTAGGCCTAGAAGTTCTTTTAATCCAAGATAAACCGAAATGGAACAACTACGCCTACAACTTTAAACCCTGATAGCTTGAGTCTTGAACCGTCGTGAATGCTACACAAACATCTCGTTGACTTCCCCATAACTCATCTAACCAATGTATTTCATGAAAACATGAATCACTTGGCCTTGAAGTTCTTTTAATCCAAGATAAACCGAAAAGGAACAAATAGGCCTACAGCTTTAAACCATGATAGCTTGAGTCTTGAACCTCCGTGGGTGCTAGACAATCATCTGTTGACTTCCTCATAACCCATATAACCAATGTATTTGATGAAAACAGGAATCACTTGGCCTAGAAGTTGTTTTAATTCAAGATAAACCGAAATGGAACAACTAGGCCTACAACATTAAACCATGATAGCTTGAGTCTTGAACCTTCGTGAGTGGTACACAAACATCTCTGACTTCCCCATAACTCATCTAACCAATGTATTTCATGAAAACATGAATCACTTGGCCTACAGTTTCTTTCAATCCAAGATTAACCGAAAAGGAACAAATAGGCCTACAGCTTTAAACCATGATAGCTTGAGTCTTGAACCTCCGTGGGTGCTAGACAATCATCTGTTGACTTCCTCATAACCCATCTAACCAATGTATTTGATGAAAATAGGAATCACTTGGCCTAGAAGTTGTTTTAATCCAAGATAAACCGAAATGGAACAACTAGGCCTACAACATTAAACCATGATAGCTTGAGTCTTGAACCTTCGCGAGTGCTACACAAACATCTGTTGACTTCCCCATAACTCATCTAACCAATGTATTTCATGAAAACATGAATTACTTGGCCTACAAGTTCTTTTAATCCAAGATAAACCGAAAAGGAACAAATAGGCCTACAACTTTAAACCATGATAGCTTGAGTCCTGAACCTCCGTGGGAGCTAGACAATCATCTGTTGACTTCCTCATAACCCATCTAACCAATGTATTTCATGAAAACATGAATCACTTGGCCTTGAAGTTGTTTTAATCCAACATAAACCGAAAAGGAACAAATAGGCCTACAACTTTAAACCATGATAGCTTGTGTCTTGAACCTCCGTGGGTGCAAGACAATCTTCTGTTGACTTCCACATAACCCATCTAACCAATGTATTTCATGAAAACAGGAATCACTTGGCCTAGAAGTTCATTTAATCCAAGATAAACCGGAAAGGAAGCAATAGGCCAAACTCTTTAAACCATGATAGCTTGAGTCTTGAACCTTCGCGAGTGCTACACAAACATCTGTTGACTTCCCCATAACTCATCTAACCAATGTATTTCATGAAAACATGAATCACTTGGCCTACAAGTTCATTTAATCCAAGATAAACCGAAAAGGAACAAATAGGCCTACAACTTTAAACCATGATAGCTTGAGTCCTGAACGTCCGTGGGTGCTAGACAATCATCTGTTGACTTCCTCATAACCCATCTAACCAATGTATTTCATGAAAACATGAATCACTTGGCCTAGAAGTTGTTTTAATCCAAGATAAACCGAAATGGAACAAATAGGCCTACAACTTTAAACCATGATAGCTTGAATCTTGAACCATCGTGAATGCTACACAAACATCTGTTGACTTCCTCATAACCCATCTAACCAATGTATTTCATGAAAACAGGAATCACTTGGCCTAGAAGTTCTTTTAATCCAAGATAATCCGAAATGGAACAACTAGGCCTACAACATTAAACCATGATTGCTTGAGTCTTGAACCTCCGTGGGTGCTAGACAATCATCTGTTGACTTCCTCATAACCCATCTAACCAATGTATTTGATGAAAACAGGAATCACTTGGCCTAGAAGTTGTTTTAATTCAAGATAAACCGAAATGGAACAACTAGGCCTACAACATTAAACCATGATAGCTTGAGTCTTGAACCTTCGTGAGTGCCACACAAACATCTGTTGACTTCCCCATAACTCATCTAACCAATGTATTTCATGAAAACATGAATCACTTGGCCTACAGGTTCTTTTAATCCAAGATAAACCGAAAAGGAACAAATAGGCCTACAGCTTTAAACCATGATAGCTTGAGTCTTGATCCTCCGTGGGTGCTAGACAATCATCTCGTTGACTTCCTCATAACCCATCTAACCTTTGTATTTGATGAAAACAGGAATCACTTGGCCTAGAAGTTGTTTTAATCCAAGACAAACCGAAATGGAACAACTAGGCCTACAACATTAAACCAAGATAGCTTGAGTCTTGAACCTTCGTGAGTGCTACACAAACATCTGTTGACTTCCCCATAACTCATCTAACCAATGTATTTCATGAAAACATGAATCATTTGGCCTACAAGTTCTTTTAATCCAAGATAAACCGAAAAGGAACAAATAGGCCTACAACTTTAAACCATGATAGCATGAGTCTTGAACCACCGTGGGTGCTAGACAATCATCTGTTGACTTCCTCATAAGCCATCTAACCAATGTATTTCATGAAAACATGAATCACTCGGCCTAGAAGTTGTCTTAATCCAAGATAAACCGAAATGGAACAAATAGGCCTACAACTTTAAACAATGATAGCTTGAGTTTTGAACCACCGTCTGTGCTAGACAATCATCTGTTGACTTCCTCATAACCCATCTGACCAATGTATTTCATGAAAACATGAATCACTTGGCCTACAAGTTGTTTTAATCCAACATAAACCGAAATGGAACAAATAGGCCTACAACTTTAAACCATGATAGCATGAGTCTTCAACCTCCGTCTGTGCTAGACAATCATCTGTTGACTTCCTCATTACCCATCTAACCAAAGTATTTCATGAAAACTTGAATCACTTGGCCTAGAAGTTGTTTTAATCCAACATAAACCGAAGAGGAACAAATAGGCCTACAACTTTAAACCATGATAGCTTGTGTCTTGAACCTCCGTGGGTGCAAGACAATCATCTGTTGACTTCCACATAACCCATCTAACCAATGTATTTCATGAAAACAGGAATCACTTGGCCTAGAAGTTCATTTAATCCAAGATAAACCGGAAAGGAAGCAATAGGCCAAACTCTTTAAACCATGATAGCTTGAGTCTTGAACCTTCGCGAGTGCTACTCAAACATCTGTTGACTTCCCCATAACTCATCTAACCAATGTATTTCATGAAAACATGAATCACTTGGCCTTGAAGTTCTTTTAATCCAAGATAAACCGAAAAGGAACAAATAGGCCTACAGCTTTAAACCATGATAGCTTGAGTCTTGATCCTCCATGGGTGCTAGACAATCATCTGTTGACTTCCTCATAACCCATCTAACCTTTGTATTTGATGAAAACAGGAATCACTTGGCCTAGAAGTTGTTTTAATCCAAGATAAACCGAAATGGAACAACTAGGCCTACAACATTAAACCAAGATAGCTTGAGTCTTGAAACTTCGTGAGTGCTACACAAACATCTGTTGACTTCCCCATAACTCATCTAACCAATGTATTTCATGAAAACATGAATCATTTGGCCTACCAGTTCTTTTAATCCAAGATAAACCGAAAAGGAACAAATAGGCCTACAACTTTAAACCATGATAGCATGAGTCTTGAACCACCGTGGGTGCTAGACAATCATCTGTTGACTTCCTCATAACCCATCTAACCAATGTATTTCATGAAAACATGAATCACTCGGCCTAGAAGTTGTCTTAATCCAAGATAAACCGAAATGGAACAAATAGGCCTACAACTTTAAACCATGATAGCTTGAGTTTTGAACCACCGTCTGTGCTAGACAATCATCTGTTGACTTCCTCATAACCCATCTGACCAATGTATTTCATGAAAACATGAATCACTTGGCCTACAAGTTGTTTTAATCCAACATAAACCGAAATGGAACAAATAGGCCTACAACTTTAAACCATGATAGCTTGAGTCTTCAACCTCCGTCTGTGCTAGACAATCATCTGTTGACTTCCTCATTACCCATCTAACCAAAGTATTTCATGAAAACATGAATCACTTGGCCTAGAAGTTGTTTTAATCCAACATAAACCGAAAAGGAACAAATAGGCCTACAACTTTAAACCATGATAGCTTGTGTCTTGAACCTCCGTGGGTGCAAGACAATCATCTGTTGACTTCCACATAACCCATCTAACCAATGTATTTCATGAAAACAGGAATCACTTGGCCTAGAAGTTCATTTAATCCAAGATAAACCGGAAAGGAAGCAATAGGCCTAACTCTTTAAACCATGATAGCTTGAGTCTTGAACCTTCGCGAGTGCTACACAAACATCTGTTGACTTCCCCATAACTCATCTAACCAATGTATTTCATGAAAACATGAATCACTTGGCCTTGAAGTTCATTTAATCCAAGATAAACCGAAAAGGAACAAATAGGCCTACAACTTTAAACCATGATAGCTTGAGTCCTGAACGTCCGTGGGTGCTAGACAATCATCTGTTGACTTCCTCATAACCCATCTAACCAATGTATTTCATGAAAACATGAATCACTTGGCCTAGAAGTTGTTTTAATCCAAGATAAACCGAAATGGAACAAATAGGCCTACAACTTTAAACCATGATAGCTTGAATCTTGAACCATCGTGAATGCTACACAAACATCTGTTGACTTCCTCATAACCCATCTAACCAATGTATTTCATGAAAACAGGAATCACTTGGCCTAGAAGTTCTTTTAATCCAAGATAATCCGAAATGGAACAACTAGGCCTACAACATTAAACCATGATTGCTTGAGTCTTGAACCTCCGTGGGTGCTAGACAATCATCTGTTGACTTCCTCATAACCCATCTAACCAATGTATTTGATGAAAACAGGAATCACTTGGCCTAGAAGTTGTTTTAATTCAAGATAAACCGAAATGGAACAACTAGGCCTACAACATTAAACCATGATAGCTTGAGTCTTGAACCTTCGTGAGTGCCACACAAACATCTGTTGACTTCCCCATAACTCATCTAACCAATGTATTTCATGAAAACATGAATCACTTGGCCTACAGGTTCTTTTAATCCAAGATAAACCGAAAAGGAACAAATAGGCCTACAGCTTTAAACCATGATAGCTTGAGTCTTGATCCTCCGTGGGTGCTAGACAATCATCTGTTGACTTCCTCATAACCCATCTAACCTTTGTATTTGATGAAAACAGGAATCACTTGGCCTAGAAGTTGTTTTAATCCAAGACAAACCGAAATGGAACAACTAGGCCTACAACATTAAACCAAGATAGCTTGAGTCTTGAACCTTCGTGAGTGCTACACAAACATCTGTTGACTTCCCCATAACTCATCTAACCAATGTATTTCATGAAAACATGAATCATTTGGCCTACAAGTTCTTTTAATCCAAGATAAACCGAAAAGGAACAAATAGGCCTACAACTTTAAACCATGATAGCATGAGTCTTGAACCACCGTGGGTGCTAGACAATCATCTGTTGACTTCCTCATAAGCCATCTAACCAATGTATTTCATGAAAACATGAATCACTCGGCCTAGAAGTTGTCTTAATCCAAGATAAACCGAAATGGAACAAATAGGCCTACAACTTTAAACAATGATAGCTTGAGTTTTGAACCACCGTCTGTGCTAGACAATCATCTGTTGACTTCCTCATAACCCATCTGACCAATGTATTTCATGAAAACATGAATCACTTGGCCTACAAGTTGTTTTAATCCAACATAAACCGAAATGGAACAAATAGGCCTACAACTTTAAACCATGATAGCATGAGTCTTCAACCTCCGTCTGTGCTAGACAATCATCTGTTGACTTCCTCATTACCCATCTAACCAAAGTATTTCATGAAAACTTGAATCACTTGGCCTAGAAGTTGTTTTAATCCAACATAAACCGAAGAGGAACAAATAGGCCTACAACTTTAAACCATGATAGCTTGTGTCTTGAACCTCCGTGGGTGCAAGACAATCATCTGTTGACTTCCACATAACCCATCTAACCAATGTATTTCATGAAAACAGGAATCACTTGGCCTAGAAGTTCATTTAATCCAAGATAAACCGGAAAGGAAGCAATAGGCCAAACTCTTTAAACCATGATAGCTTGAGTCTTGAACCTTCGCGAGTGCTACTCAAACATCTGTTGACTTCCCCATAACTCATCTAACCAATGTATTTCATGAAAACATGAATCACTTGGCCTTGAAGTTCTTTTAATCCAAGATAAACCGAAAAGGAACAAATAGGCCTACAGCTTTAAACCATGATAGCTTGAGTCTTGATCCTCCATGGGTGCTAGACAATCATCTGTTGACTTCCTCATAACCCATCTAACCTT
The DNA here is from genome assembly GCA_023212625.1 of Styphnolobium japonicum. Taxonomy (NCBI): domain Eukaryota; kingdom Viridiplantae; phylum Streptophyta; class Magnoliopsida; order Fabales; family Fabaceae; genus Styphnolobium; species Styphnolobium japonicum. The sequence goes on from JALBWW010000073.1 coordinate 629,413, forward strand.
TGTATTTGATGAAAACAGGAATCACTTGGCCTAGAAGTTGTTTTAATCCAAGATAAACCGAAATGGAACAACTAGGCCTACAACATTAAACCAAGATAGCTTGAGTCTTGAAACTTCGTGAGTGCTACACAAACATCTGTTGACTTCCCCATAACTCATCTAACCAATGTATTTCATGAAAACATGAATCATTTGGCCTACCAGTTCTTTTAATCCAAGATAAACCGAAAAGGAACAAATAGGCCTACAACTTTAAACCATGATAGCATGAGTCTTGAACCACCGTGGGTGCTAGACAATCATCTCGTTGACTTCCTCATAACCCATCTAACCAATGTATTTCATGAAAACATGAATCACTCGGCCTAGAAGTTGTCTTAATCCAAGATAAACCGAAATGGAACAAATAGGCCTACAACTTTAAACCATGATAGCTTGAGTTTTGAACCACCGTCTGTGCTAGACAATCATCTGTTGACTTCCTCATAACCCATCTGACCAATGTATTTCATGAAAACATGAATCACTTGGCCTACAAGTTGTTTTAATCCAACATAAACCGAAATGGAACAAATAGGCCTACAACTTTAAACCATGATAGCTTGAGTCTTCAACCTCCGTCTGTGCTAGACAATCATCTGTTGACTTCCTCATTACCCATCTAACCAAAGTATTTCATGAAAACATGAATCACTTGGCCTAGAAGTTGTTTTAATCCAACATAAACCGAAAAGGAACAAATAGGCCTACAACTTTAAACCATGATAGCTTGTGTCTTGAACCTCCGTGGGTGCAAGACAATCATCTGTTGACTTCCACATAACCCATCTAACCAATGTATTTCATGAAAACAGGAATCACTTGGCCTAGAAGTTCATTTAATCCAAGATAAACCGGAAAGGAAGCAATAGGCCTAACTCTTTAAACCATGATAGCTTGAGTCTTGAACCTTCGCGAGTGCTACACAAACATCTGTTGACTTCCCCATAACTCATCTAACCAATGTATTTCATGAAAACATGAATCACTTGGCCTTGAAGTTCTTTTAATCCAAGATAAACCGAAAAGGAACAAATAGGCCTACAGCTTTAAACCATGATAGCTTGAGTCTTGAACCTCCGTGGGTGCTAGACAATCATCTGTTGACTTCCTCATAACCCATCTAACCAATGTATTTGATGAAAACAGGAATCACTAGGCCTAGAAGTTGTTTTAATTCAAGATAAACCGAAATGGAACAAATAGACCTACAACTTTAAACCATGATAGCTTGAGTCTTGAACCTTCGCGAGTGCTACACAAACATCTGTTGACTTCCCCATAACTCATCTAACCAATGTATTTCATGAAAACATGAATCACTTGGCCTTGAAGTTCTTTTAATCCAAGATAAACCGAAAAGGAACAATTAGGCCTACAGCTTTAAACCATGATAGCTTGAGTCCTGAACGTCCGTGGGTGCTAGACAATCATCTGTTGACTTCCTCATAACCCATCTAACCAATGTATTTCATGAAAACATCAATCACTTGGCCTAGAAGTTGTTTTAATCCAACATAAACCGAAATGGAACAAATAGGCCTACAACTTTAAACCATGATAGCTTGAATCTTGAACCATCGTGAATGCTACACAAACATCTGTTGACTTCCCCATAACTCATCTAACCTATGTATTTCATGAAAACATGAATCACTTGGCCTTGAAGTTCTTTTAATCCAAGATAAACCGAAAAGGAACAAATAGGCCTACAACTTTAAACCATGATAGCTTGAGTCTTGAACCTCCGTGAGTGCTAGACAATCATCTGTTGACTTCCTCATAACACATCTAACCAATGTATTTCATGAAAACAGGAATCACTTGGCCTAGAAGTTCTTTTAATCCAAGATAAACCGAAATGGAACAACTAGGCCTACAACTTTAAACCATGATAGCTTGAGTCTTGAACCTTCGTGAGTGCTACACAATCATCTGTTGACTTCCTCATAACCCATCTAACCAATGTATTTCATGAAAACAAGAATCACTTGGCCTAGAAGTTCTTTTAATCAAAGATAAACCGAAATAGAACAACTAGGCCTACAACTTTAAACCATGATAGCTTGAGTCTTGAACCACCGTGGGTGCTAGACAATCATCTGTTGACTTCCTCGTAACCCAACCAACCAATGTATTTGATGAAAACATAAATCACTAGGCCTAGAAATTCTTTTAATCCAAGATAAACCGAAATGGAACAACTACGCCTACAACTTTAAACCCTGATAGCTTGGGTCTTGAACCGTCGTGAATGCTACACAAACATCTGTTGACTTCCCCATAACTCATCTAACCAATGTATTTCATGAAAACATGAATCACTTGGCCTTGAAGTTCTTTTAATCCAAGATAAACCGAAAAGGAACAAATAGGCCTACAACTTTAAACCATGATAGCTTGAGTCTTTAACCTCCGTGAGTGCTAGACAATCATCTGTTGACTTCCTCATAACCCATCTAACCAATGTATTTCATGAAAACAGGAATCACTTGGCCTAGAAGTTCTTTTAATCCAAGATAATCCGAAATGGAACAACTAGGCCTACAACATTAAACCATGATTGCTTGAGTCTTGAACCTCCGTGGGTGCTAGACAATCATCTGTTGACTTCCTCATAACCCATCTAACCAATGTATTTGATGAAAACAGGAATCACTTGGCCTAGAAGTTGTTTTAATTCAAGATAAACCGAAATGGAACAACTAGGCCTACAACATTAAACCATGATAGGTTGAGTCTTGAACCTTCGTGAGTGCCACACAAACATCTGTTGACTTCCCCATAACTCATCTAACCAATGTATTTCATGAAAACATGAATCACTTGGCCTACAGGTTCTCTTAATCCAAGATAAACCGAAAAGGAACAAATAGGCCTACAGCTTTAAACCATGATAGCTTGAGTCTTGATCCTCCGTGGGTGCTAGACAATCATCTGTTGACTTCCTCATAACCCATCTAACCTTTGTATTTGATGAAAACAGGAATCACTTGGCCTAGAAGTTGTTTTAATCCAAGATAAACCGAAATGGAACAACTAGGCCTACAACATTAAACCAAGATAGCTTGAGTCTTGAACCTTCGTGAGTGCTACACAAACATCTGTTGACTTCCCCATAACTCATCTAACCAATGTATTTCATGAAAACATGAATCATTTGGCCTACAAGTTCTTTTAATCCAAGATAAACCGAAAAGGAACAAATAGGCCTACAACATTAAACCCTGATAGCATGAGTCTTGAACCACCGTGGGTGCTAGACAATCATCTGTTGACTTCCTCATAACCCATCTGACCAATGTATTTCATGAAAACATGAATCACTTGGCCTACAAGTTGTTTTAATCCAACATAAACCGAAATGGAACAAATAGGCCTACAACTTTAAACCATGATAGCTTGAGTCTTCAACCTCCGTCTGTGCTAGACAATCATCTGTTGACTTCCTCATTACCCATCTAACCAAAGTATTTCATGAAAACATGAATCACTTGGCCTAGAAGTTGTTTTAATCCAACATAAACCGAAAAGGAACAAATAGGCCTACAACTTTAATCCATGATAGCTTGTGTCTTGAACCTCCGTGGGTGCAAGACAATCATCTGTTGACTTCCACATAACCCATCTAACCAATGTATTTCATGAAAACAGGAATCACTTGGCCTAGAAGTTCATTTAATCCAAGATAAACCGGAAAGGAAGCAATAGGCCTAACTCTTTAAACCATGATAGCTTGAGTCTTGAACCTTCGCGAGTGCTACACAAACATCTGTTGACTTCCCCATAACTCATCTAACCAATGTATTTCATAAAAACATGAATCACTTGGCCTTGAAGTTCTTTTAATCCAAGATAAACCGAAAAGGAACAAATAGGCCTACAACTTTAAACCATGATAGCTTGAGTCTTGAACCTCCGTGAGTGCTAGATGTAACATCCCTAAATTTCATATGTTATGACTTAGCTAAATACTTGGAATGAATTGTATGTTTTGTTACAGAAAAGGTGATAGATTGAGTTAGAATGATTGATTTGAGATTTTGGCTATACCGGTGAACTCGGTAGAACCTAAGGAAGAGATAGGTAGAATCTAAACTCTTAGATTTACTCTGGCTAAGTTAGGACCTACTGGTAAATTTAATTTTCTTCAGGACCTATTGGGAATTATTAGAAATCACAAGGGTATTTTAGTCTTTTTACACCTCAGTGGCAATTTGGTATTTTTCCACATAAGTGGGGGGCAAAGTTGACAAAGCAACTTCACCCCCTTGTGGTTAAGAGGACCGGCCAGCCTAGGGAGAGCCAAAGGCTCATCTTCTCCAAATTTGCTAAGTTTCCATAGCCAAAGCTTGCTCCAAGTTCAAGGGTCCAAAGTAAGTGTTTTTATGTACCTTTTGGCTTAAGTTCTTTGATAGTTATTGATCACTATGATCTCTTCTTCAATTCTATGGTATTAGTTTCTTGAGAAACTCATTTTCATCCCCAATAATCAAGAACACCCATGTCTAAAAGTTGGTTGTTTTGCTTGAGTGCTTTGAAGGAAGTTGAAGGGAAGGTTGTCTTGACTACCAATCCCATCTTGGAATCAAGCTAGGAGCACTTCAAGGTGAGTGTGGATTTACTTGTGCTATTGTATGATGTTCTTAGAGTGAAAGTGTATGATGTAGGATTAAGCTTGAATCTAGGGTTTTCACCTATGCTTGAGGTTGGATGTGTTCTTATTACATGTTTTCAAGGATTAGGGTTTAGGAAAAATGAGTGGAATGATTGGTATACTTGATGGATTTGAGGACATGATTCCATAGAGAAATTAGGGTTTTGATTTGAAGTTGGGCGTGGCACTATTCCTGCACAGAAGACCAACCACGGGCGTGGTCCCCACCACGGCCCGGCCGTGGTCCTCTCTGGATAGGAAATGTTGGTGTCTCGTGCCCAACCACGGCCGTGGTCCCCACCACGGGCTGGCCGTGGTTGGCTCTGGAAAGAAAAATGTTGTATGCTGAAATCTGACCACGGGTGTGGTGGCCACCAGGGGCTGGCCGTGGTCCAGACCACGGGCGTGGTGCCAACCAGGGGCAGGCCGTGGTTGTCTCTGTTCCCAATTTGTTGAGTTTTGATTTCTGAACCGTGGCCGTGGTTACCACCACGGGCTGGCCGTGGTTGACTCTGTTTGTGATATTGTGATGCTTATGCCTAGGGTCTTGATACCATATGCTAGGTTTAGGATGAAGAATGACTTAGCATTAGAATGAGATGTGTAGCTAAGTAAGAATGCTTGATAGAAGTGACTTAGCACTATTGTAACTAAGTAAGAATGCTTGCTAGAGTTGAGCATGATGGTTATGTGTTGTATTTGCTTGAATTGTTTACATGTAATGTTATTATGATGATATTATGAATGAGCATGATATGAGTATGAGAACATTGCATTGCATAGCGAGATGGCCTAACCGGAAGGGGTTAGTGTACAAAACAGAGGGGTGCCTAGCTGATGAGCTAGATGGAAATGAAATAGCATACTTAATTGCATTGCATTGCGAGGTGACCTAACCGGAAAGGGTTAGTGTACAAAACAGAGGGGTGCCTAGCTTATTAGCTAGAAGGAAACGGAATTGGCATAACACATTCATATGCATATTGCGAGGGCCTAACCGAAAGGGGTTAGTGCACAACAAGAGGAGTGGAGAAAGAAAAAGTGTGAATAAAAGGTGTGAACATCATGTGCATTCATTCATTGCATTGGTTGGTTGGTGTTACGTGACATATTGTGAATTGTGTTATACTTGCTCTTTACTTACATTTATACTTTATCTGCAAGTTATTCATATTCACTGGGAAGTTGTTCTCACCACCTCTTTCTCAGATTCGCAGGAACACCCCGGACCCTCTACGGGTTAAGTACGGAGGATTCTGTTGGTTATTTTGGGATTTGTATTTTAGTGGAGTTAAGCTCCGTGATGTAACTATGACAGGATGTGTATTATTCTGATGTAGATGTTATAGGGAACTGAATACTACTTTTGATGTACTCGGTTCTGTATATGTTTAGTGTGCTCAGTCAGGATAGTGTTTAGATTACACTTGTATAACGTTGCATACTCTGATAATGTATTGGTTGAGATCTGAGATCTCTTGATGATATATGTGTATGTGTATATATATAATATATGTACTCTGGTTGGTTTGAAATGGTTGTTGGAAATCCGCTGCTTATGTTATATTTTGTGGTAATGTTCAAGAAACAAATGAAACGCTGCCGAATTTTCTATATATATATTCCACGTAAGGCTTATGGTTGGTAAATGACATAGTAACTAATAGGTCTTACATTTTTGGTATCAGAGCAGTTCTTCCTAGAGGACTGTAATATATGGGTCTAGAGTTATACTGAGCACTTAGGATGTAAGCCTATAGCTTTTCATATACTTCTGATATATTGCATGTGGGGAGTTGGGACTGATCAACCCGATATTTTCTGTGCTGTATACAGAGTTATGAGTGGACTAGGGCGAACACGTAGTGGAGGCCGAGGCAGAGGCCGAAGCCAACCCACTGCAAATGCGAATGAAGGTGATGGTCTGGTGGCTGTGCTTGCACATTTGGCTCAAGCCATAGACCGTATGCCTGGACCACAGCATGATGGCAATCCTAATGCGGGACTTGTCGTTCCTCAACAGTTGGGACTGACGGAGTTCTGCAAAGGGATCCCCATCTTTTCATGGGAATTATGACCCAATGGTCACTGAGAGGTGGGTGAAACACCTTGAGAAGATCTTCAGGGCCATGCAGTGTACTGATGAGCAGAAAGTCATCTTTGCTGCTTATAAGTTGGAGGATGAAGCTGAACATTGGTGGGAAGCTTCTCATCCTGGATTACTCATACGTGAGGATCCCATCACTTGGGAAACATTTAAGACGGCATTTCTGCGGAAGTATTTCCCTGCAAATGTCAGGATTCAAAAGGAACAAGAGTTTATGCATTTAACACAGGGAGATCTCACAGTTGGTCAATATGCAGCTAAGTTTGATGAGTTATCTAAATACTCTAGTTACCTTCAAAATGGACCGAATGAGATTTGGAAGTCCATTCATTGAGAGGGGACTTGAGTTTGAGTTAAGAAAGGTCAGTTTGGTTTTGAGATTAGGGAGTTTGCTTCCCTGGTTGAGAAATGTTTAATTATGGAAGAGTGCATGAATCCGATTCGAGAGCAACAGAACCGGGAAGAGAAAGGTGGAAGTTACATGTACCGCACGAGGTATTAAGAAGGCTAAGGTGGAATTGTGCAAGACGTGTGGGAAACCGCACCAAGGTGCTTGTCGGGCGAATGTATGTTTTGCTTGTGGTCAGAAGGGACACATTGCAAAATACTGCCCACAACGAATAGTAATCTGCTTCAAGTGCCGTGAAGGGGCACACTTCCCGAAATTGCCCACGAGGTTTCTAAGGCACTGCTTCTACCCCTAGACCGCTTACTCGGGGAGAGTGTATACCCTCAGTGGGGCAGAGGCACAGGCGGAGGATTTGATCCAAGGTATGTGCTTACTGAATGGTCAGGACTTAATTGTACTGTTTGACTCTGGGGCAACCCATTCATTCATTTCTAATGCATGTGTGAAATCCTTGAGTCTAACCACTACTTCCTTACCTTATACACTGTCAGTGACTACTCCAGCTAAGGATAAGATTCTTACCACCCACATCTGTTTAAACTGTAAATTTGTGCTCCAGAATCGGACTTTTGTTGTTGATTTGATCTGTTTACCATTGAGAGGGTTAGATATTATCTTGGGTATGGATTGGCTCGCAACCAACCAAGTGTTGTTAGATTGTTGTAACAAGATTGTCATCATTCCTCCTGTTACAAACCATACACTGATTCCTGAAATTGCCATGTTACCCAAAGTGTCAGAGTTGAACCATTGCCTGATGGATGGGAGTCAAGTATACATGGTACTATTTTCTCTAGACTTAGAGGTTCAGTCAGAATTGGTCGGAGTACCAGTAGTCAGTGAATTCATGGATGTCTTTCCTAAGGAAATTCCTAGTTTACCACCTGATAGAGAGGTAGAGTTTGTTATAGACTTAGTGCCGGGAGCCGGACCTATGTCTGTAGCACCGTACAGAATGTCACCATTGGAACTAGGAGAACTTAAGAAACAAGTAGAGGAACTATTGGAAAGGGGCTTCATTAGACCCAGTGTGTCTCCATGGGGAGCACCTGTGTTGTTGGTGAAGAAAAAGGATGGGAGTATGAGGTTGTGTGTGGATTACCGGCAGTTGAATAAGATTACCATAAAGAATAGGTATCCATTACCTAGGATAGATGATTTACTTGACCAACTTAGAGATGCCACGGTATTCTCTAAAATTGATCTTCGTTCTGGTTACCATCAAATTAAGATCAAGCCAGATGATGTACCAAAGTCTGCTTTTAGAACTAGATATGGGCACTATGAGTATTTGGTGATGCCATTTGGTTTAACTAATGCTCCAAATGTGTTTATGGATTACATGAATAGAATTTTCAGACCGTACCTAGATAAGTTTGTGGTAGTGTTCATAGATGATATTCTCATATATTCGCAAACTGTGGAAGAACATGAGGAACATCTTAGAATAGTACTGCAGATACTCAGAGAGAGGAAACTGTATGCTAAACCTGAGAAGTGTGAATTTTGGCTGAACGAAGTGAAGTTTTTAGGGCACACTATATCCCAGGACGGGGTAGCAGTGGACTCTAGTAAGGTTGAGGCGGTAGTACAGTGGGAGCGACCAAAGTCGGTTACTGAGATTAGAAGTTTTCTAGGATTGGCTGGATATTACCGGAAGTTCATTCGGGGTTTTTCTCGATTGGCACTTCCTTTAACTGAATTGACCCGGTAAGGACAAGCCATGGTATGGAGTGAAAAGTGTGAGGAGAGTTTTCAGGAACTCAAACATAGATTGACCACAGCTCCAGTTTTAGTTATTGCTGACCTATCCAAAGATTTGGAGGTGTCTTTGTGATGCCTCTAAATTGGGCTTAGGGTGTGTGTTAATGCAGGATAGGAAGGTAGTGGCTTATGCATCTAGACAACTTAGAACCCATGAGAAGAATTATCCGACCCATGACCTAGAACTTGCAGCCATAGTTTTTGCACTTAAGATCTGGAGACATTATTTGTATGGTGTAAAGTTTGAGGTGTTCAGTGATCATAAGAGCTTGAAGTATCTATTTGATCAGAAGGAACTGAACATGAGACAAAGAAGGTGGATGGAATACTTAAAGGATTATGAATTTGAACTTAAGTATCATCCTGGCAAGGCCAACGTTGTGGCTGATGCCCTCAGTAGGAAGTCTCTGCACGTATCTCAGATGATGGTGCATGAGTTAGGAAGGGTTAGTGTACAAAACAGAGGGGTGCCTAGCTTATTAGCTAGAAGGAAACGGAATTGGCATAACACATTCATATGCATATTGCGAGGGCCTAACCGAAAGGGGTTAGTGCACAACAAGAGGAGTGGAGAAAGAAAAAGTGTGAATAAAAGGTGTGAACATCATGTGCATTCATTCATTGCATTGGTTGGTTGGTGTTACTTGACATATTGTGAATTGTGTTATACTTGCTCTTTACTTACATTTATACTTTATCTGCAAGTTATTCATATTCACTGGGAAGTTGTTCTCACCACCTCTTTCTCAGATTCGCAGGAACACCCCGGACCCTCTACGGGTTAAGTACGGAGGATTCTGTTGATTCATTTTTGAGATTTGTATTTTAGTGGAGTTAAGCTCCGTGATGTAACTATGACAGGATGTGTATTATTCTGATGTAGATGTTATAGGGAACTGAATACTACTTTTGATGTACTCGGTTCTGTATATGTTTAGTGTGCTCAGTCAGGATAGTGTTTAGATTACACTTGTATAACGTTGCATACTCTGATAATGTATTGGTTGAGATCTGAGATCTCTTGATGATATATGTGTATGTGTATATATATAATATATGTACTCTGGTTGGTTTGAAATGGTTGTTGGAAATCCGCTGCTTATGTTATATTTTGTGGTAATGTTCAAGAAACAAATGAAACGCTGCCGAATTTTCTATATATATATTCCACGTAAGGCTTATGGTTGGTAAATGACATAGTAACTAATAGGTCTTACACTAGACAATCATCTGTTGACTTCCGCGTAACACATCTAACCAATGTATTTCATGAAAACAGGAATCACTTGGCCTAGAAGTTCTTTTAATCCAAGATAAACCGAAATGGAACAACTAGGCCTACAACTTTAAACCATGATAGCTTGAGTCTTGAACCTTCGTGAGTGCTACACAATCATCTGTTGACTTCCTCATAACCCATCTAACCAATGTATTTCATGAAAACAGGAATCACTTGGCCTAGAAGTTCTTTTAATCAAAGATAAACCGAAATAGAACAACTAGGCCTACAACTTTAAACCATGATAGCTTGAGTCTTGAACCACCGTGGGTGCTAGACAATCATCTGTTGACTTCCTCGTAACCCAACCAACCAATGTATTTGATGAAAACATAAATCACTAGGCCTAGAAGTTCTTTTAATCCAAGATAAACCGAAATGGAACAACTACGCCTACAACTTTAAACCCTGATAGCTTGGGTCTTGAACCGTCGTGAATGCTACACAAACATTTGTTGACTTCCCCATAACTCATCTAACCAATGTATTTCATGAAAACATGAATCACTTGGCCTTGAAGTTCTTTTAATCCAAGATAAACCGAAAAGGAACAAATAGGCCTACAACTTTAAACCATGATAGCTTGAGTCTTTAACCTCCGTGAGTGCTAGACAATCATCTGTTGACTTCCTCATAACCCATCTAACCAATGTATTTCATGAAAACAGGAATCACTTGGCCTAGAAGTTCTTTTAATCCAAGATAATCCGAAATGGAACAACTAGGCCTACAACATTAAACCATGATTGCTTGAGTCTTGAACCTCCGTGGGTGCTAGACAATCATCTGTTGACTTCCTCATAACCCATCTAACCAATGTATTTGATGAAAACAGGAATCACTTGGCCTAGAAGTTGTTTTAATTCAAGATAAACCGAAATGGAACAACTAGGCCTACAACATTAAACCATGATAGCTTGAGTCTTGAACCTTCGTGAGTGCCACACAAACATCTGTTGACTTCCCCATAACTCATCTAACCAATGTATTTCATGAAAACATGAATCACTTGGCCTACAGGTTCTTTTAATCCAAGATAAACCGAAAAGGAACAAATAGGCCTACAGCTTTAAACCATGATAGCTTGAGTCTTGATCCTCCGTGGGTGCTAGACAATCATCTGTTGACTTCCTCATAACCCATCTAACCTTTGTATTTGATGAAAACAGGAATCACTTGGCCTAGAAGTTGTTTTAATCCAAGATAAACCGAAATGGAACAACTAGGCCTACAACATTAAACCAAGATAGCTTGAGTCTTGAACCTTCGTGAGTGCTACACAAACATCTGTTGACTTCCCCATAACCCATCTAACCAATGTATTTCATGAAAACATGAATCATTTGGCCTACAAGTTCTTTTAATCCAAGATAAACCGAAAAGGAACAAATAGGCCCACAACTTTAAACCATGATAGCATGTGTCTTGAACCACCATGGGTGCTAGACAATCATCTGTTGACTACCTCATAACCCATCTAACCAATGTATTTCATGAAAACATGAATCACTTGGCCTACAAGTTCTTTCAATACAAGATAAACAGAAAAGGAACAAATAGGCCTACAACTTTAAACCATGATAGCTTGAGTCTTCAACCTCCGTCTGTGCTAGACAATCATCTGTTGACTTCCTCATTACCCATCTAACCAAAGTATTTCATGAAAACATGAATCACTTGGCCTAGAAGTTGTTTTAATCCAACATAAACCGAAGAGGAACAAATAGGCCTACAACTTTAAACCATGATAGCTTGTGTCTTGAACCTCCGTGGGTGCAAGACAATCATCTGTTGACTTCCACATAACCCATCTAACCAATGTATTTCATGAAAACAGGAATCACTTGGCCTAGAAGTTCATTTAATCCAAGATAAACCGGAAAGGAAGCAATAGGCCTAACTCTTTAAACCATGATAGCTTGAGTCTTGAAACTTCGCGAGTGCTACACAAACATCTGTTGACTTCCCCATAACTCATCTAACCAATGTATTTCATGAAAACATGAATCACTTGGCCTTGAAGTTCTTTTAATCCAAGATAAACCGAAAAGGAACAAATAGGCCTACTGTAACATCCCTAAATTTCCTATGTTATGATTTAGCTAAATTCTTTGAATGACTTATATATTCTGTTACAGAAATGGTAATAGATTGAGTTAGAATGATTGATTTGAGATTCTGGCTATACCGATGAACTCGGTAGAACCTAAGGAAGAGATAGGTAGAATCTAAACTCTTAGATTTACTCTGGCTAAGTTAGGACCTACTGGTAAATTTAATTTTCTTCAGGACCTATTGGGAATTATTAGAAATCACAAGGATATTTTAGTCTTTTTACACCTCAGTGGCAAATTAGTGATTCTTCCTTTAAGTGAGGGGCAAGATAGACATTTCAACCTCCCCTCCCTCTTGCATAAGGGGACCGGCCAGCCTAGGGAGCCAAAGGGCTCATCTTCTCCAAAATCTCTAAGTTTCCATAGCCAAAGCTTGCTCCAAGTTCAAGGGTCCAAAGTAAGTGTTTTTATGCACCTTTTGGCTTAAGTCCTTTGATGGTTATTGATCACTATGATCTCTTCTTCAATCCTATGGTATTAGTTTCTTGAGAAACTCATTTTCATCCCCAAGAATCAAGAACACCCATGTCTAAAAGTTGGTTGTTTTGGTTGAATGTTTTGAAGGAAGTTGAAGGGAAGGTTGTCTTGACTAACAATCCCATCTTGGAATCAAGATAGGAGCACTTCAAGGTGAGTGTGGATTTACTTGTGCTATTGTATGATGTTTTTAGAGTGAAAGTGTATGATGTAGGATTAAGCTTGAATCTAGGGTTTTCACCTATGCTTGAGGTTGGATGTGTTCTTATTACATGTTTTCAAGGATTAGGGTTTAGGAAAAATGAGTGGAATGATTGGTATACTTGATGGATTTGAGGACATGATCCCATAGAGAAATTAGGGTTTTGATTTGAAGTTGGGCGTGGCACTATTCCTGCCTGTAAGACCAACCACGGCGTGGTCCCCACCACGGCCTACCGTGGTCCTCTCTGGATAGGAAATGTTGGTGTCTCGTGCCCAACCACGGCCGTGGTCCCCACCACGGGCTGGCCGTGGTTGGCTCTGGAAAGAAAGATGTTGTGTGCTGAAATCTGACCACGGGTGTGGTGGCCACCAGGGGCTGGCCGTGGTCCAGACCACGGGCGTGGTGCCAACCAGGGGCAGGCCGTGGTTGTCTCTGTTCCCAATTTGTTGAGTTTTGTTTTCTGAACCGTGGCCGTGGTTACCACCACGGGCTGGCCGTGGTTGACTCTGTTTGTGATATTGTGATGTTTATGCCTAGGGTCTTGATACCATATGCTAGGTTTAGGATGAAGAATGACTTAGCATTAGAATGAGATGTGTAGCTAAGTAAGAATGCTTGATAGAAGTGACTTAGCACTATTGTAACTAAGTAAGAATGCTTGCTAGAGTTGAGCATGATGGTTATGTGTTGTATTTGCTTGAATTGTTTACATGTAATGTTATTATGATGATATTATGAATGAGCATGATATGAGTATGAGAACATTGCATTGCATAGCGAGATGGCCTAACCGGAAGGGGTTAGTGTACAAAACGTAGGGTGCCTAGGCGATGAGCTAGATGGAAATGAAATAGCATACTTAATTGCATTGCATTGCGAGGTGACCTAACCGGAAAGGGTTAGTGTACAAAACAGAGGGGTGCCTAGCTTATTAGCTAGAAGGAAACGGAATTGGCATAACACATTCATATGCATATTGCGAGGGCCTAACCGAAAGGGGTTAGTGCACAACAAGAGGAGTGGAGAAAGAAAAAGTGTGAATAAAAGGTGTGAACATCATGTGCATTCATCCATTGCATTGGTTGGTAGGTGTTACTTGACATATTGTGAATTGTGTTATACTTGCTCTTTACTTACATTTATACTTTATCTCAAGTTATTCATATTCACTGGGAAGTTGTTCTCACCACCTCTTTCTCAGATTCGCAGGAACACCCCGGACCCTCTACGGGTTAAGTACGGAGGATTCTGTTGATTTATTTTTGGGATTTATATTTTGGTGGAGTTAAGCTCCGTAATGTAACTAAACAGATGTGTATTATTCGATGTAGATGTTACAGGAACTGAATACTACTTTTGATGTACTCGGTTCTGTATATGTTTAGTGTGCTCAGTCAGGATAGTGTTTAGAATACACTTGTATAACGTTGCATACTCTGATAATGTAATGGTTGAGATCTGAGATCTCTTTTTGATATATGTGTATGTGTATGTGTATATATATAATATATGTACTCTGGTTGGTTTGAAATGGTTGTTGGAAATCCGCTGCTTATGTTATATTTTGTGGTAATGTTCAAGAAACAAATGAAACGCTGCCGAATTTTCTATATTTATATATTCCACGTAAGGCTTATGGTTGGTAAATAACATAGTAACTAATAGGTCTTACATTTTTGGTATCAGAGCAGTTCTTCCTAGAGGACTGTAATATATGGGTCTAGAGTTATACTGAGCACTTAGGATGTATGCCTATAGCTTTTCATATACTTCTGATATATTGCATGTGGGGAGTTGGGACTGATCAACCCGATATTTTCTGTGCTGTATACAGAGTTATGAGTGGACTAGGGCGAACACGTAGTGGAGGCCGAGGCAGAGGCCGAAGCCAACCCACTGCAAATACAAATGAAGGTGATGGTCTGGTGGCTGTGCTTGCACATTTGGCTCAAGCCATAGACCGTATGCCTGGACCACAGCATGATGGCAATCCTAATGCGGGACTTGTCGTTCCTCAACAGTTGGGACTGACGGAGTTCTGCAAAAAGGGATCCCCCATCTTTTCATGGGAATTATGACCCAATGGCCGCTGAGAGGTGGGTGAAACACCTTGAGAAGATCTTCAGGGCCATGCAGTGTACTGATGAGCAGAAAGTCATCTTTGCTGCTTATAAGTTGGAGGATGAAGCTGAACATTGGTGGGAAGCTTCTCATCCTGGATTGCTCATAAGTGAGGATCCCATTAGTTGGGAAATATTTAAGACGGCATTTTTGCGGAAGTATTTCCCTGCAAATGTTAGGATTCAAAAGGAACAAGAGTTTATGCATTTAACACAGGGAGATCTCACAGTTGGTCAATATGCAGCTAAGTTTGATGAGTTATCTAAATACTCTAGTTACCTTCAAAATGGACCGAATGAGATTTGGAAGTCCATTCAGTTTGAAAGGGGACTTGAGTTTGAGTTAAGAAAGGCTGTAGCTGGCTTTGAGATTAGAGAGTTTGCTTCTCTAGTTGAGAAGTGCCTGATTATGGAAGAGTGCATGAATCCTGTTGCTGAAAGTAGTCAGGGAACTGGGAAGAGGAAAGTGGAAGTTACTCAGCCTGCACGAGGTACTAAGAGGGCTAGGGTGGAATTATGCAAGACGTGTGGGAAACCGCACCAAGGTACTTGTCGGGCGAATGTATGTTTTGCTTGTGGTCAGAAGGGACACATTGCAAAATACTGCCCACAACGAATAGTAATCTGCTTCAAGTGCCAGCAGAAGGGGCACACTTCCTGAAATTGCCCACAGGTTTCTAAGGCACCTGTTTCTACCCCTAGACCGCTTACTCAGGGGAGAGTGTATACCCTCGGTGGGGCGGAGGCACAAAGTGAGGATTTGATCCAAGGTATGTGCTTACTCGAATGGTCGTGGACTTAATTGTACTTGTTTGACTGCTGGGCAACCCATTCGTTCATTTCTAATGCATGTGTGAAATCCTTGAGTCTAACCACTACTTCCTTACCTTATACACCGTCGGTGACTACTCCTCTAAGGATAAGATTCTTACCACCCACATTTGTTTAAACTGTAAATTTGTGTTCCAGAATCGAACCTTTGTTGTTGATTTGATCTGTCTACCATTGAGAGGGTTAGATATTATTCTGGGTATGGATTGGCTTGCAACCAACCAAGTGTTGTTAGATTGTTGTAATAAGATTGTCATTATTCCTCCTATTACAAACCATACACTGATTCCTGAAATTGCCATGTTACCCAAAGTGTCAGAGTTGAACCATTGCCTGATGGATGGGAGTCAAGTATACATGGTACTATTTTCTTTAGATTTAGAGGTTCAGTTAGACTTGGTGGGAATGCCAGTAGTGAGTCAATTCATGGATGTCTTTCCTAAGGAAATTCCTAGTTTACCACCTGATAGAGAGGTAGAGTTTGTTATAGACTTAGTACCGGGAGCCGGACCTATGTCTGTAGCACCTTATAGAATGTCACCATTGGAACTAGGAGAACTTAAGAAACAAGTGGAGGAACTATTGGAAAGAGGATTCATTAGACCCAGTGTGTCTCCATGGGGAGCACCTGTGTTATTGGTGAAAAAGAAGGATGGGAGTATGAGATTGTGTGTGGATTACCGGCAGTTGAATAAGATTACTATAAAGAATAAGTACCCGTTACCTAGGATAGATGACTTACTTGACCAACTCAGAGATGCCACGGTATTCTCTAAAATTGATCTTCGTTAAGTTACCATCAAATTAAGATAAAGCCGATGATGTACCAAAGTCTCGCTTAGAACTAGGTATGGGCACTATGAGTATTTGGTGATGCCATTTGGTTTAACTAATGCTCCAATGTGTTTATGGATTACATGAATAGAATTTTCAGACCGTACCTAGATAAGTTTGTGGTAGTGTTCATAGATGATATTCTCATATATTCGCAAACAGCGGAAGAACATGAGGAACATCTTAGAATAGTACTGCAGATACTCAGAGAGAGGAAATTGTATGCTAAACCTGAGAAGTGCGAATTTTGGTTGAATGAAGTGAAGTTTTTAGGGCACACTATATCCCAGGACGGGGTAGCAGTGGACTCTAGTAAGGTTGAGGCGGTTGTACAGTGGGAGCGACCAAAGTCGGTTACTGAGATTAGAAGTTTCCTAGGGTTAGCCGGATATTACCGGAAGTTCATTCGGGGTTTTTCTCAGTTGGCACTTCCTTTAACTGAATTGACCCGGAAAGGACAAGCCATGGTATGGAGTGAAAAGTGTGAGGAGAGTTTTCAGGAACTCAAACATAGATTGACCACAGCTCCAGTTTTAGTTATTGCTGACCTATCCAAAGATTTGGAGGTGTACTGTGATGCCTCTAAATTGGGTTTAGGATGTGTGTTGATGCAGGATAGGAAGGTAGTGGCTTATGCGTCTAGACAACTTAGAACCCATGAGAAGAATTATCCGACCCATGACCTGGAACTTGCAGCCATAGTTTTTGCACTTAAGATCTGGAGACATTATTTGTATGGTGTGAAGTTTGAGGTGTTCAGTGATCATAAGAGCTTGAAGTATCTATTTGATCAGAAGGAACTGAACATGAGACAAAGAAGGTGGATGGAATACTTAAAGGATTATGAATTTGAACTTAAGTATCATCCTGGCAAGGCCAACGTTGTGGCTGATGCCCTCAGTAGGAAATCTCTGCACGTATCTCAGATGATGGTGCATGAGTTAGGTTTGGTAGAGCAATTTCGAGACCTTAGCATCCAAGTGGATATGAGTAGTGTGACACTAAGACTAGCTTTGTTAGAAATCTCATGTGACCTTAAGGACCAGATTAGACATGAACAAAGTCTGGATAAGGAACTACAAGATCGTAGGGTCTCAATAGCTTTTTCCTTAGAGGATGATGGATTGATTAGGTTTAGACAAAGGATTTGTGTTCCAAAAGGGGGAAACCTTAAAGAACAAATTCTGGAGGAAGCTCATAAAAGTAAGTTCTCGATACATCCTGGTACGACTAAGATGTATCAAGATTTGAAAGAAAGATTTTGGTGGCCGGGAATGAAAAGAGATGTGGCTGAGTATGTGGCCAAATGTTTGACTTGTCAGAAAGTCAAGATTGAACACCAGAAACCAGCTGGAATGCTCCAACCTTTAGAAATTCCAGAGTGGAAGTGGGACAAAATTACCATGGACTTTGTAACCAGTTTGCCTAGGGTACAGAAGGGTTATGATGCTATATGGGTCATTGTGGATAGACTGACTAAGTCTGCCCATTTTCTTCCCATTAAGATTTCTTATTCCCTAGATAAACTTGCTGAGTTGTTCGTTGGAGAGATTGTTCGATTGCACGGTGTGCCATTGAGCATTGTGTCAGATAGAGATCCCAGATTTACCTCTAGATTTTGGAATGCCTTACATCAATCTTTTGGGACTAAGCTCAATTTCAGTACTGCTTATCACCCGCAGTCTGATGGTCAGTCCGAGCGGGCTATCCAAACATTAGAAGATATGTTGAGAGCTTGTGTTCTTGAGGATAAGGGTAGTTGGGATAGATACTTACCGTTAGTAGAGTTTGCTTACAACAATAGTTTTCATTCCAGCATTGGGATGGCACCATATGAGGCACTCTATGGTAGAAAATGTAGGTCACCTCTGTGTTGGTATGAGGTAGGTGAGCGGAACCTGTTAGGACCTGAGTTAGTTCAAGAAACTACCGAAAAGATTAGGGTTATACAGGAGAAAATAAGAATTGCTCAGAGTCGACAAAAGAGTTATGCTGACAAAAGAAGGCGTCCTCTAGAGTTTGAAGAGGGTGAACATGTATTTCTTAGAGTCTCACCCATGACAGGAATTGGTAGAGCCATTCGGGCTAAGAAGTTAAATCCTCGTTTCATTGGTCCGTTTCAAATTCTAAAGCGTATTGGACTTGTAGCTTACCATATAGCTCTTCCTCCACATCTGTCCAATCTCCATCCTGTGTTTCATGTATCCCAGTTGAGAAAGTATGTTCCGGATCTTTCACACATCATTGAGGTTGAGTCGGTACAATTGAGAGCTGACCTTACGTTTCAGGCTAAGCCAGCTAAGATCATTGACCGCAGTGTGAAGTCCCTGAGGAACAAGACTATTTCCCTGGTGAAGGTGCTTTGGGATGGACAGTCACCTGAAGAGGCTACGTGGGAATTGGAGGAAGATTTGCGCAAACTGCATCCCGATCTATTTTGATCAGGTATATCTTTAACTTAATTTTGTGGGCAAAATTCTTTTAAGGGGGGGAGAATGTAACATCCCTAAATTTCCTATGTTATGATTTAGCTAAATTCTTTGAATGACTTATATATTCTGTTACAGAAATGGTAATAGATTGAGTTAGAATGATTGATTTGAGATTCTGGCTATACCGATGAACTCGGTAGAACCTAAGGAAGAGATAGGTAGAATCTAAACTCTTAGATTTACTCTGGCTAAGTTAGGACCCTCTTGGTAAATTTAATTTTCTTCAGGACCTATTGGGAATTATTAGAAATCACAAGGATATTTTAGTCTTTTTACACCTCAGTGGCAAATTAGTGATTCTTCCTTTAAGTGAGGGGCAAGATAGACATTTCAACCTCCCCTCCCTCTTGCATAAGGGGACCGGCCAGCCTAGGGAGCCAAAGGGCTCATCTTCTCCAAAATCTCTAAGTTTCCATAGCCAAAGCTTGCTCCAAGTTCAAGGGTCCAAAGTAAGTGTTTTTATGCACCTTTTGGCTTAAGTCCTTTGATGGTTATTGATCACTATGATCTCTTCTTCAATCCTATGGTATTAGTTTCTTGAGAAACTCATTTTCATCCCCAAGAATCAAGAACACCCATGTCTAAAAGTTGGTTGTTTTGGTTGAATGTTTTGAAGGAAGTTGAAGGGAAGGTTGTCTTGACTAACAATCCCATCTTGGAATCAAGATAGGAGCACTTCAAGGTGAGTGTGGATTTACTTGTGCTATTGTATGATGTTTTTAGAGTGAAAGTGTATGATGTAGGATTAAGCTTGATTCTAGGGTTTTCACCTATGCTTGAGGTTGGATGTGTTCTTATTACATGTTTTCAAGGATTAGGGTTTAGGAAAAATGAGTGGAATGATTGGTATACTTGATGGATTTGAGGACATGATCCCATAGAGAAATTAGGGTTTTGATTTGAAGTTGGGCGTGGCACTATTCCTGCCCAGAAGACCAACCACGGGCGTGGTCCCCACCACGGCCCGGCCGTGGTCCTCTCTGGATAGGAAATGTTGGTGTCTCGTGCCCAACCACGGCCGTGGTCCCCACCACGGGCTGGCCGTGGTTGGCTCCGGGAAAGAAAGATGTTGTGTGTCAAATCGACCACGGGTGTGGTGGCCACCGGTGGCCGTGGTCCGCATCACGGGCGTGGTGCCAACCAGGGGCGGCCGTGGTTGTCTCTGCTCCCAATTTGTTGAGTTTTGTTTTCTCAACCAGTGTCGTGGTTACCACCACGGGGCTGGCCGTGGTTGACTCTGTTTGTGATATTGTGATGTTTATGCCTAGGGTCTTGATACCATATGCTAGGTTTAGGATGAAGAATGACTTAGCATTAGAATGAGATGTGTAGCTAAGTAAGAATGCTTGATAGAAGTGACTTAGCACTATTGTAACTAAGTAAGAATGCTTGCTAGAGTTGAGCATGATGGTTATGTGTTGTATTTGCTTGAATTGTTTACATGTAATGTTATTATGATGATATTATGAATGAGCATGATATGAGTATGAGAACATTGCATTGCATAGCGAGATGGCCTAACTTAGGAAGGGGTTAGTGTACAAAACAGAGGGTGCCTAGGCGATGAGCTAGATGGAAATGAAATAGCATACTTAATTGCATTGCATTGCGAGGTGACCTAACCGGAAAGGGTTAGTGTACAAAACAGAGGGGTGCCTAGCTTATTAGCTAGAAGGAAACGGAATTGGCATAACACATTCATATGCATATTGCGAGGGCCTAACCGAAAGGGGTTAGTGCACAACAAGAGGAGTGGAGAAAGAAAAAGTGTGAATAAAAGGTGTGAACATCATGTGCATTCATCCATTGCATTGGTTGGTAGGTGTTACTTGACATATTGTGAATTGTGTTATACTTGCTCTTTACTTACATTTATACTTTATCTGCAAGTTATTCATATTCACTGAGAAGTTGTTCTCACCACCTCTTTCTCAGATTCGCAGGAACACCCCGGACCCTCTACGGGTTAAGTACGGAGGATTCTGTTGATTTATTTTTGGGATTTATATTTTGGTGGAGTTAAGCTCCGTAATGTAACTAAACAGGATGTGTATTATTCTGATGTAGATGTTACAGGGAACTGAATACTACTTTTGATGTACTCGGTTCTGTATATGTTTAGTGTGCTCAGTCAGGATAGTGTTTAGAATACACTTGTATAACGTTGCATACTCTGATAATGTAATGGTTGAGATCTGAGATCTCTTTTTGATATATGTGTATGTGTATGTGTATATATATAATATATGTACTCTGGTTGGTTTGAAATGGTTGTTGGAAATCCGCTGCTTATGTTATATTTTGTGGTAATGTTCAAGAAACAAATGAAACGCTGCCGAATTTTCTATATTTATATATTCCACGTAAGGCTTATGGTTGGTAAATAACATAGTAACTAATAGGTCTAACACCTACAGCTTTAAACCATGATAGCTTGAGTCTTGATCCTCCATGGGTGCTAGACAATCATCTGTTGACTTCCTCATAACCCATCTAACCTTTGTATTTGATGAAAACAGGAATCACTTGGCCTAGAAGTTGTTTTAATCCAAGATAAACCGAAATGGAACAACTAGGCCTACAACATTAAACCAAGATAGCTTGAGTCTTGAAACTTCGTGAGTGCTACACAAACATCTGTTGACTTCCCCATAACTCATCTAACCAATGTATTTCATGAAAACATGAATCATTTGGCCTACAAGTTCTTTTAATCCAAGATAAACCGAAAAGGAACAAATAGGCCTACAACTTTAAACCATGATAGCATGAGTCTTGAACCACCGTGGGTGCTAGACAATCATCTGTTGACTTCCTCATAACCCATCTAACCAATGTATTTCATGAAAACATGAATCACTCGGCCTAGAAGTTGTCTTAATCCAAGATAAACCGAAATGGAACAAATAGGCCTACAACTTTAAACCATGATAGCTTGAGTTTTGAACCACCGTCTGTGCTAGACAATCATCTGTTGACTTCCTCATAACCCATCTGACCAATGTATTTCATGAAAACATGAATCACTTGGCCTACAAGTTGTTTTAATCCAACATAAACCGAAATGGAACAAATAGGCCTACAACTTTAAACCATGATAGCTTGAGTCTTCAACCTCCGTCTGTGCTAGACAATCATCTGTTGACTTCCTCATTACCCATCTAACCAAAGTATTTCATGAAAACATGAATCACTTGGCCTAGAAGTTGTTTTAATCCAACATAAACCGAAAAGGAACAAATAGGCCTACAACTTTAAACCATGATAGCTTGTGTCTTGAACCTCCGTGGGTGCAAGACAATCATCTGTTGACTTCAACATAACCCATCTAACCAATGTATTTCATGAAAACAGGAATCACTTGGCCTAGAAGTTCATTTAATCCAAGATAAACCTAAAGGAAGCAATAGGCCTAACTCTTTAAACCATGATAGCTTGAGTCTTGAACCTTCGCGAGTGCTACACAAACATCTGTTGACTTCCCCATAACTCATCTAACCAATGTATTTCATGAAAACATGAATCACTTGGCCTTGAAGTTCTTTTAATCCAAGATAAACCGAAAAGGAACAAATAGGCCTACAGCTTTAAACCATGATAGCTTGAGTCTTGAACCTCCGTGGGTGCTAGACAATCATCTGTTGACTTCCTCATAACCCATCTAACCAATGTATTTGATGAAAACAGGAATCACTAGGCCTAGAAGTTGTTTTAATTCAAGATAAACCGAAATGGAACAAATAGGCCTACAACTTTAAACCATGATAGCTTGAGTCTTGAACCTTCGCGAGTGCTACACAAACATCTGTTGACTTCCCCATAACTCATCTAACCAATGTATTTCATGAAAACATGAATCACTTGGCCTTGAAGTTCTTTTAATCCAAGATAAACCGAAAAGGAACAAATAGGCCTACAGCTTTAAACAATGATAGCTTGAGTCCTGAACGTCCGTGGGTGCTAGACAATCATCTGTTGACTTCCTCATAACCCATCTAACCAATGTATTTCATGAAAACATCAATCACTTGGCCTAGAAGTTGTTTTAATCCAACATAAACCGAAATGGAACAAATAGGCCTACAACTTTAAACCATGATAGCTTGAATCTTGAACCATCGTGAATGCTACACAAACATCTGTTGACTTCCCCATAACTCATCTAACCTATGTATTTCATGAAAACATGAATCACTTGGCCTTGAAGTTCTTTTAATCCAAGATAAACCGAAAAGGAACAAATAGGCCTACAACTTTAAACCATGATAGCTTGAGTCTTGAACCTCCGTGAGTGCTAGACAATCATCTGTTGACTTCCTCATAACACATCTAACCAATGTATTTCATGAAAACAGGAATCACTTGGCCTAGAAGTTCTTTTAATCCAAGATAAACCGAAATGGAACAACTAGGCCTACAACTTTAAACCATGATAGCTTGAGTCTTGAACCTTCGTGAGTGCTACACAATCATCTGTTGACTTCCTCATAACCCATCTAACCAATGTATTTCATGAAAACAGGAATCACTTGGCCTAGAAGTTCTTTTAATCAAAGATAAACCGAAATAGAACAACTAGGCCTACAACTTTAAACCATGATAGCTTGAGTCTTGAACCACCGTGGGTGCTAGACAATCATCTGTTGACTTCCTCGTAACCCAACCAACCAATGTATTTGATGAAAACATAAATCACTAGGCCTAGAAGTTCTTTTAATCCAAGATAAACCGAAATGGAACAACTACGCCTACAACTTTAAACCCTGATAGCTTGGGTCTTGAACCGTCGTGAATGCTACACAAACATCTGTTGACTTCCCCATAACTCATCTAACCAATGTATTTCATGAAAACATGAATCACTTGGCCTTGAAGTTCTTTTAATCCAAGATAAACCGAAAAGGAACAAATAGGCCTACAGCTTTAAACCATAATAGCTTGAGTCTTGAACCTCCGTGGGTGCTAGACAATCATCTGTTGACTTCCTCATAACCCATCTAACCAATGTATTTGATGAAAACAGGAATCACTTGGCCTAGAAGTTGTTTTAATTCAAGATAAACCGAAATGGAACAACTAGGCCTACAACATTAAACCATGATAGCTTGAGTCTTGAACCTTCGTGAGTGCCACACAAACATCTGTTGACTTCCCCATAACTCATCTAACCAATGTATTTCACGAAAACATGAATCACTTGGCCTACAGGTTCTTTTAATCCAAGATAAACCGAAAAGGAACAAATAGGCCTACAGCTTTAAACCATGATAGCTTGAGTCTTGATCCTCCGCGGGTGCTAGACAATCATCTGTTGACTTCCACATAACCCATCTAACCAATGTATTTGATGAAAACAGGAATCACTTGGCCTAGAAGTTGTTTTAATCCAAGATAAACCGAAATGGAACAACTAGGCCTACAACATTAAACCATGATAGCTTGAGTCTTGAACCTTCGTGAGTGCTACACAAACATCTGTTGACTTCCCCATAACTCATCTAACCAATGTATTTCATGAAAACATGAATCATTTGGCCTACAAGTTGTTTTAATCCAAGATAAACCGAAAAGGAACAAATAGGCCTACAACTTTAAACCATGATAGCATGAGTCTTGAACCTCCGTGGGTGCTACACAATCATCTGTTGACTTCCTCATAACCCATCTAACCAATGTATTTCATGAAAACATGAATCACTCGGCCTAGAAGTTGTCTTAATTCAAGATACACCGAAATGGAACAAATAGGCCTACAACTTTAAACCATGATAGCTTGAGTTTTGAACCTCCGTCTGTGCTAGACAATCATCTGTTGACTTCCTCATAACCCATCTGACCAATGTATTTCATGAAAACATGAATCACTTGGCCTAGAAGTTGTTTTAATCCAACATAAACCGAAATGGAACAAATAGGCCTACAACTTTAAACCATGATAGCTTGAGTCTTCAACCTCCGTCTGTGCTAGACAATCATCTGTTGACTTCCTCATTACCCATCTAACCAATGTATTTCATGAAAACATGAATCACTTGGCCTAGAAGTTGTTTTAATCCAACATAAACCGAAAAGGAACAAATAGACCTACAACTTTAAACCATGATAGCTTGAGTCCTGAACCTCCGTGGGTGCTAGACAATCATCTGTTGACTTCCTCATAACCCATCTAACCAATGTATTTCATGAAAACATGAATCACTTGGCCTAGAAGTTGTTTTAATCCAACATAAACCGAAATGGAACAAATAGGCCTACAACTTTAAACCATGATAGCTTGAATCTTGAACCATCGTGAATGCTACACAAACATCTGTTGACTTCCCCATAACTCATCTAACCTATGTATTTCATGAAAACATGAATCACTTGGCCTTGAAGTTCTTTTAATCCAAGATAAGCCGAAAAGGAACAAATAGGCCTACAACTTTAAACCATGATAGCTTGAGTCTTGAACCTCCGTGAGTGCTAGACAATCATCTGTTGAGTTCCTCATAACACATCTAACCAATGTATTTCATGAAAATAGGAATCACTTGGCCTAGAAGTTCTTTTAATCCAAGATAAACCGAAATGGAACAACTAGGCCTACAACATTAAACCATGATAGCTTGAGTCTTGAACCTTCGTGAGTGCTAGACAATCATCTGTTGACTTCCTCATAACCCATCTAACCAATGTATTTCATGAAAACAGGAATCACTTGGCCTAGAAGTTCTTTTAATCAAAGATAAACCAAAATAGAACAACTAGGCCTACAACTTTAAACCATGATAGCTTGAGTCTTGAACCACCGTGGGTGCTAGACAATCATCTGTTGACTTCCTCGTAACCCAACCAACCAATGTATTTGATGAAAACATAAATCACTAGGCCTAGAAGTTCTTTTAATCCAAGATAAACCGAAATGGAACAACTACGCCTACAACTTTAAACCCTGATAGCTTGAGTCTTGAACCGTCGTGAATGCTACACAAACATCTGTTGACTTCCCCATAAGTCATCTAACCAATGTATTTCATGAAAACATGAATCACTTGGCCTTGAAGTTCTTTTAATCCAAGATAAACCGAAAAGGAACAAATAGGCCTACATCTTTAAACCATGATAGCTTGAGTCTTGAACCTCCGTGGGTGGTAGACAATCATCTGTTGACTTCCTCATAACCCATCTAACCAATGTATTTGATGAAAACAGGAATCACTTGGCCTAGAAGTTGTTTTAATTCAAGATAAACCGAAATGGAACAACTAGGCCTACAACATTAAACCATGATAGCTTGAGTCTTGAACCTTCGTGAGTGCCACACAAACATCTGTTGACTTCCCCATAACTCATCCAACCAATGTATTTCACGAAAACATGAATCACTTGGCCTACAGGTTCTTTTAATCCAAGATAAACCGAAAAGGAACAAATAGGCCTACAGCTTTAAACCATGATAGCTTGAGTCTTGAACCTCCGTGGGTGCTAGACAATCATCTGTTGACTTCCTCATAACCCATCTAACCAATGTATTTGATGAAAACAGGAATCACTTGGCCTAGAAGTTGTTTTAATTCAAGATAAACCGAAATGGAACAACTAGGCCTACAACATTAAACCATGATAGCTTGAGTCTTGAACCTTCGTGAGTGCCACACAAACATCTGTTGACTTCCCCATAACTCATCCAACCAATGTATTTCACGAAAACATGAATCACTTGGCCTACAGGTTCTTTT
Source organism: Styphnolobium japonicum (assembly GCA_023212625.1). NCBI lineage: Eukaryota > Viridiplantae > Streptophyta > Magnoliopsida > Fabales > Fabaceae > Styphnolobium > Styphnolobium japonicum. The sequence goes on from JALBWW010000073.1 coordinate 656,462, forward strand.
AATCCAAGATAAACCGAAAAGGAACAAATAGGCCTACAGCTTTAAACCATGATAGCTTGAGTCTCGATCCTCCGTGGGTGCTAGACAATCATCTGTTGACTTCCTCATAACCCATCTAACCAATGTATTTGATGAAAACAGGAATCACTTGGCCTAGAAGTTGTTTGAATCCAAGATAAACCGAAATGGAACAACTAGGCCTACAACATTAAACCAAGATAGCTTGAGTCTTGAACCTTCTTGAGTGCTACACAAACATCTGTTGACTTCCCCATAACTCATCTAACCAATGTATTTCATGAAAACATGAATCATTTGGCCTAAAAGTTCTTTTAATCCAAGATAAACCAAAAAGGAACAAATAGGCCTACAAATTTAAACCATGATAGCATGAGTCTTGAACCTCCGTGGGTGCTAGACAATCATCTGTTGACTTCCTCATAACCCATCTAACCAATGTATTTCATGAAAACATGAATCACTCGGCCTAGAAGTTGTCTTAATCCAAGATAAACCGAAATGGAACAAATAGGCCTACAACTTTAAACCATGATAGCTTGAGTTTTGAACCTCCGTCTGTGCTAGACAATCATCTGTTGACTTCCTCATAACCCATCTGACCAATGTATTTCATGAAAACATGAATCACTCGGCCTAGAAGTTGTCTTAATTCAAGATAAACCGAAATGGAACAAATAGGCCTACAACTTTAAACCATGATAGCTTGAGTTTTGAACCTCCGTCTGTGCTAGACAATCATCTGTTGACTTCCTCATAACCCATCTGACCAATGTATTTCATGAAAACATGAATCACTTGGCCTAGAAGTTGTTTTAATCCAACATAAACCGAAATGGAACAAATAGGCCTACAACTTTAAACCATGATAGCTTGAGTCTTCAACCTCCGTCTGTGCTAGACAATCATCTGTTGACTTCCTCATTACCCATCTAACCAATGTATTTCATGAAAACATGAATCACTTGGCCTAGAAGTTGTTTTAATCCAACATAAACCGAAAAGGAACAAATAGACCTACAACTTTAAACCATGATAGCTTGAGTCCTGAACCTCCGTGGGTGTTAGACAATCATCTGTTGACTTCCTCATAACCCATCTAACCAATGTATTTCATGAAAACATGAATCACTTGGCCTAGAAGTTGTTTTAATCCAACATAAACCGAAATGGAACAAATAGGCCTACAACTTTAAACCATGATAGCTTGAATCTTGATCCATCGTGAATGCTACACAAACATCTGTTGACTTCCCCATAACTCATCTAACCTATGTATTTCATGAAAACATGAATCACTTGGCCTTGAAGTTCTTTTAATCCAAGATAAACCGAAAAGGAACAAATAGGCCTACAACTTTAAACCATGATAGCTTGAGTCTTGAACCTCCGTGAGTGCTAGACAATCATCTGTTGAGTTCCTCATAACACATCTAACCAATGTATTTCATGAAAATAGGAATCACTTGGCCTAGAAGTTCTTTTAATCCAAGATAAACCGAAATGGAACAACTAGGCCTACAACATTAAACCATGATAGCTTGAGTCTTGAACCTTCGTGAGTGCTAGACAATCATCTGTTGACTTCCTCATAACCCATCTAACCAATGTATTTCATGAAAACAGGAATCACTTGGCCTAGAAGTTCTTTTAATCAAAGATAAACCAAAATAGAACAACTAGGCCTACAACTTTAAACCATGATAGCTTGAGTCTTGAACCACCGTGGGTGCTAGACAATCATCTGTTGACTTCCTCGTAACCCAACCAACCAATGTATTTGATGAAAACATAAATCACTAGGCCTAGAAGTTCTTTTAATCCAAGATAAACCGAAATGGAACAACTACGCCTACAACTTTAAACCCTGATAGCTTGAGTCTTGAACCGTCGTGAATGCTACACAAACATCTGTTGACTTCCCCATAAGTCATCTAACCAATGTATTTCATGAAAACATGAATCACTTGGCCTTGAAGTTCTTTTAATCCAAGATAAACCGAAAAGGAACAAATAGGCCTACATCTTTAAACCATGATAGCTTGAGTCTTGAACCTCCGTGGGTGCTAGACAATCATCTGTTGACTTCCTCATAACCCATCTAACCAATGTATTTGATGAAAACAGGAATCACTTGGCCTAGAAGTTGTTTTAATTCAAGATAAACCGAAATGGAACAACTAGGCCTACAACATTAAACCATGATAGCTTGAGTCTTGAACCTTCGTGAGTGCCACACAAACATCTGTTGACTTCCCCATAACTCATCCAACCAATGTATTTCATGAAAACATGAATCACTTGGCCTACAGGTTCTTTTAATCCAAGATAAACCGAAAAGGAACAAATAGGCCTACAGCTTTAAACCATGATAGCTTGAGTCTTGAACCTCCGTGGGTGCTAGACAATCATCTGTTGACTTCCTCATAACCCATCTAACCAATGTATTTGATGAAAACAGGAATCACTTGGCCTAGAAGTTGTTTTAATTCAAGATAAACCGAAATGGAACAACTAGGCCTACAACATTAAACCATGATAGCTTGAGTCTTGAACCTTCGTGAGTGCCACACAAACATCTGTTGACTTCCCCATAACTCATCCAACCAATGTATTTCACGAAAACATGAATCACTTGGCCTACAGGTTCTTTTAATCCAAGATAAACCGAAAAGGAACAAATAGGCCTACAGCTTTAAACCATGATAGCTTGAGTCTCGATCCTCCGTGGGTGCTAGACAATCATCTGTTGACTTCCTCATAACCCATCTAACCAATGTATTTGATGAAAACAGGAATCACTTGGCCTAGAAGTTGTTTGAATCCAAGATAAACCGAAATGGAACAACTAGGCCTACAACATTAAACCAAGATAGCTTGAGTCTTGAACCTTCTTGAGTGCTACACAAACATCTGTTGACTTCCCCATAAGTCATCTAACCAATGTATTTCATGAAAACATGAATCATTTGGCCTAAAAGTTCTTTTAATCCAAGATAAACCAAAAAGGAACAAATAGGCCTACAAATTTAAACCATGATAGCATGAGTCTTGAACCTCCGTGGGTGCTAGACAATCATCTGTTGACTTCCTCATAACCCATCTAACCAATGTATTTCATGAAAACATGAATCACTCGGCCTAGAAGTTGTCTTAATCCAAGATAAACCGAAATGGAACAAATAGGCCTACAACTTTAAACCATGATAGCTTGAGTTTTGAACCTCCGTCTGTGCTAGACAATCATCTGTTGACTTCCTCATAACCCATCTGACCAATGTATTTCATGAAAACATGAATCACTTGGCCTAGAAGTTGTTTTAATCCAACATAAACCGAAATGGAACAAATAGGCCTACAACTTTAAACCATGATAGCTTGAGTCTTCAACCTCCGTCTGTGATAGACAATCATCTGTTGACTTCCTCATTACCCATCTAACCAATGTATTTCATGAAAACATGAATCACTTGGCCTAGAAGTTGTTTTAATCCATCCAACATAAACCGAAAAGGAACAAATAGGCCTACAACTTTAAACCATGATAGCTTGAGTCCTGAACCTCCGTGGGTGCTAGACAATCATCTGTTGACTTCCTCATAACCCATCTAACCAATGTATTTCATGAAAACATGAATCACTTGGCCTAGAAGTTGTTTTAATCCAAGATAAACCGAAATGGAACAAATAGGCCTACAACTTTAAACCATGATAGCTTGAATCTTGAACCATCGTGAATGCTACACAAACATCTGTTGACTTCCCCATAACTCATCTAACCTATGTATTTCATGTAAACATGAATCACTTGGCCTTGAAGTTCTTTTAATCCAAGATAAACCGAAAAGGAACAAATAGGCCTACAACTTTAAACCATGATAGCTTGAGTCTTGAACCTCCGCGAGTGCTAGACAATCATCTGTTGACTTCCTCATAACCCATCTAACCAATGTATTTCATGAAAACAGGAATCACTTGGCCTAGAAGTTCTTTTAATCAAAGATAAACCAAAATAGAACAACTAGGCCTACAACTTTAAACCATGATAGCTTGAGTCTTGAACCACCGTGGGTGCTAGACAATCATCTGTTGACTTCCTCGTAACCCAACCAACCAATGTATTTGATGAAAACATAAATCACTAGGCCTAGAAGTTCTTTTAATCCAAGATAAACCGAAATGGAACAACTACGCCTACAACTTTAAACCCTGATAGCTTGAGTCTTGAACCGTCGTGAATGCTACACAAACATCTGTTGACTTCCCCATAAGTCATCTAACCAATGTATTTCATGAAAACATGAATCACTTGGCCTTGAAGTTCTTTTAATCCAAGATAAACCGAAAAGGAACAAATAGGCCTACATCTTTAAACCATGATAGCTTGAGTCTTGAACCTCCGTGGGTGCTAGACAATCATCTGTTGACTTCCTCATAACCCATCTAACCAATGTATTTGATGAAAACAGGAATCACTTGGCCTAGAAGTTGTTTTAATTCAAGATAAACCGAAATGGAACAACTAGGCCTACAACATTAAACCATGATAGCTTGAGTCTTGAACCTTCGTGAGTGCCACACAAACATCTGTTGACTTCCCCATAACTCATCCAACCAATGTATTTCATGAAAACATGAATCACTTGGCCTACAGGTTCTTTTAATCCAAGATAAACCGAAAAGGAACAAATAGGCCTACAGCTTTAAACCATGATAGCTTGAGTCTTGAACCTCCGTGGGTGCTAGACAATCATCTGTTGACTTCCTCATAACCCATCTAACCAATGTATTTGATGAAAACAGGAATCACTTGGCCTAGAAGTTGTTTTAATTCAAGATAAACCGAAATGGAACAACTAGGCCTACAACATTAAACCATGATAGCTTGAGTCTTGAACCTTCGTGAGTGCCACACAAACATCTGTTGACTTCCCCATAACTCATCCAACCAATGTATTTCACGAAAACATGAATCACTTGGCCTACAGGTTCTTTTAATCCAAGATAAACCGAAAAGGAACAAATAGGCCTACAGCTTTAAACCATGATAGCTTGAGTCTCGATCCTCCGTGGGTGCTAGACAATCATCTGTTGACTTCCTCATAACCCATCTAACCAATGTATTTGATGAAAACAGGAATCACTTGGCCTAGAAGTTGTTTGAATCCAAGATAAACCGAAATGGAACAACTAGGCCTACAACATTAAACCAAGATAGCTTGAGTCTTGAACCTTCTTGAGTGCTACACAAACATCTGTTGACTTCCCCATAAGTCATCTAACCAATGTATTTCATGAAAACATGAATCATTTGGCCTAAAAGTTCTTTTAATCCAAGATAAACCCAAAAGGAACAAATAGGCCTACAAATTTAAACCATGATAGCATGAGTCTTGAACCTCCGTGGGTGCTAGACAATCATCTGTTGACTTCCTCATAACCCATCTAACCAATGTATTTCATGAAAACATGAATCACTCGGCCTAGAAGTTGTCTTAATCCAAGATAAACCGAAATGGAACAAATAGGCCTACAACTTTAAACCATGATAGCTTGAGTTTTGAACCTCCGTCTGTGCTAGACAATCATCTGTTGACTTCCTCATAACCCATCTGACCAATGTATTTCATGAAAACATGAATCACTTGGCCTAGAAGTTGTTTTAATCCAACATAAACCGAAATGGAACAAATAGGCCTACAACTTTAAACCATGATAGCTTGAGTCTTCAACCTCCGTCTGTGATAGACAATCATCTGTTGACTTCCTCATTACCCATCTAACCAATGTATTTCATGAAAACATGAATCACTTGGCCTAGAAGTTGTTTTAATCCATCCAACATAAACCGAAAAGGAACAAATAGGCCTACAACTTTAAACCATGATAGCTTGAGTCCTGAACCTCCGTGGGTGCTAGACAATCATCTGTTGACTTCCTCATAACCCATCTAACCAATGTATTTCATGAAAACATGAATCACTTGGCCTAGAAGTTGTTTTAATCCAAGATAAACCGAAATGGAACAAATAGGCCTACAACTTTAAACCATGATAGCTTGAATCTTGAACCATCGTGAATGCTACACAAACATCTGTTGACTTCCCCATAACTCATCTAACCTATGTATTTCATGTAAACATGAATCACTTGGCCTTGAAGTTCTTTTAATCCAAGATAAACCGAAAAGGAACAAATAGGCCTACAACTTTAAACCATGATAGCTTGAGTCTTGAACCTCCGCGAGTGCTAGACAATCATCTCTTGACTTCCTCATAACCCATCTAACCAATGTATTTCATGAAAACAGGAATCACTTGGCCTAGAAGTTCTTTTAATCCAAGATAAACCGAAATGGAACAACTAGGCCTACAACATTAAACCATGATAGCTTGAGTCTTGAACCTCCGTGGGTGCTAGACAATCATCTGTTGACTTCCTCATAACCCATCTAACCAATGTATTTGATGAAAACAGGAATCACTTGGCCTAGAAGTTGTTTTAATTCAAGATAAACCGAAATGGAACAACTAGGCCTACAACATTAAACCATGATAGCTTGAGTCTTGAACCTTCTTGAGTGCCACACAAACATCTGTTGACTTCCCCATAACTCATCTAACCAATGTATTTCAGGAAAACATGAATCACTTGGCCTACAGGTTCTTTTAATCCAAGATAAACCGAAAAGGAACAAATAGGCCTACAGCTTTAAACCATGATAGCTTGAGTCTCGATCCTCCGTGGGTGCTAGACAATCATCTGTTGACTTCCTCATAACCCATCTAACCAATGTATTTCATGAAAACATGAATCACTCGGCCTAGAAGTTGTCTTAATCCAAGATAAACCGAAATGGAACAAATAGGCCTACAACTTTAAACCATGATAGCTTGAGTTTTGAACCACCGTCTGTGCTAGACAATCATCTGTTGACTTCCTCATAACCCACCTGACCAATGTATTTCATGAAAACATGAATCACTTGGCCTAGAAGTTGTTTTAATCCAAGATAAACCGAAATGGAACAACTACGCCTACAACTTTAAACCCTGATAGCTTGAGTCTTGAACCGTCGTGAATACTACACTAACATCTGTTGACTTCCCCATAACTCATCTAACCAATGTATTTCATGAAAACATGAATCACTTGGCCTACAAGTTCTTTTAATCCAAGATAAACCGAAAAGGAACAAATAGGCCTACAGCTTTAAACCATGATAGCTTGAGTCTTGAACCTCCGTGGGTGCTAGACAATCATCTGTTGACTTCCTCATAACCCATCTAACCAATGTATTTGACGAAAACAGGAATCACTTGGCCTAGAAGTTGTTTTAATCCAAGATAAACCGAAATGGAACAACTAGGCCTACAACATTAAACCATGATAGCTTGAGTCTTGAACCTTCGTGATTGCTACACAAACATCTGTTGACTTCCCCATAACTCATCTAACCAATGTATTTCATGAAAACATGAATCATTTGGCCTACAAGTTCTTTTAATCCAAGATAAACCGAAAAGGAACAAATAGGCCTACAACTTTAAACCATGATAGCATGAGTCTTGAACCTCCGTGGGTGCTAGACAATCATCTGTTGACTTCCTCATAACCCATCTAACCAATGTATTTCATGAAAACACGAATCACTCGGCCTAGAAGTTGTCTTAATCCAAGATAAACCGAAATGGAACAAATAGGCCTACAACTTTAAACCATGATAGCTTGAGTTTTGAACCTCCGTCTGTGCTAGACAATCATCTGTTGACTTCCTCATAACCCACCTGACCAATGTATTTCATGAAAACATGAATCACTTGGCCTAGAAGTTGTTTTAATCCAACATAAACCGAAATGGAACAAATAGGCCTACAACTTTAAACCATGATAGCTTGAGTCTTCAACCTCCGTCTGTGCTAGACAATCATCTGTTGACTTCCTCATTACCCATCTAACCAATGTATTTCATGAAAACATGAATCACTTGGCCTAGAAGTTGTTTTAATCCAACATAAAACGAAAAGGAACAAATAGGCCAACAACTTTAAACCATGATAGCTTGTGTCTTGAACCTCCGTGGGTGCAAGACAATCATCTGTTGACTTCCACATAACCCATCGAACCAATGTATTTCATGAAAACAGGAATCACTTGGCCTAGAAGTTCATTTAATCTAAGATAAACCGGAAAGGAAGCAATAGGCCTAACTCTTTAAACCATGATAGCTTGAGTCTTGAACCGTCGTGAATGCTACACAAACATCAGTTGACTTCCCCATAACTCATCTAACCAATGTATTTCATGAAAACATGAATCACTTGGCCTACAAGTTCTTTTAATCCAAGATAAACCGAAAAGGAACAAATAGGCCTACAGCTTTAAACCATGATAGCTTGAGTCTTGAACCTCCGTGGGTGCTAGACAATCATCTGTTGACTTCCTCATAACCCATCTAACCAATGTATTTGACGAAAACAGGAATCACTTGGCCTAGAAGTTGTTTTAATCCAAGATAAACCGAAATGGAACAACTAGGCCTACAACATTAAACCATGATAGCTTGAGTCTTGAACCTTCGTGATTGCTACACAAACATCTGTTGACTTCCCCATAACTCATCTAACCAATGTATTTCATGAAAACATGAATCATTTGGCCTACAAGTTCTTTTAATCCAAGATAAACCGAAAAGGAACAAATAGGCCTACAACTTTAAACCATGATAGCATGAGTCTTGAACCTCCGTGGGTGCTAGACAATCATCTGTTGACTTCCTCATAACCCATCTAACCAATGTATTTCATGAAAACATGAATCACTCGGCCTAGAAGTTGTCTTAATCCAAGATAAACCGAAATGGAACAAATAGGCCTACAACTTTAAACCATGATAGCTTGAGTTTTGAACCTCCGTCTGTGCTAGACAATCATCTGTTGACTTCCGCATAACTCATCCAACCAATGTATTTCACGAAAACATGAATCACTTGGCCTACAGGTTCTTTTAATCCAAGATAAACCGAAAAGGAACAAATAGGCCTACAGCTTTAAACCATGATAGCTTCAGTCTCGATCCTCCGTGGGTGCTAGACAATCATCTGTTGACTTCCCCATAACTCATCTAACCAATGTATTTCAGGAAAACATGAATCACTTGGCCTACAAGTTCTTTTAATCCAAGATAAACCGAAAAGGAACAAATAGGCCTACAACTTTAAACCATGATAGCTTGAGTCTGGAACCACCGTGGGTGCTAGACAATCATCTGTTGACTTCCTCATAACCCATCTAACCAATGTATTTCATGAAAACATGAATCACTTGGCCTAGAAGTTGTTTTAATCCAAGATAAACCGAAAAGGAACAAATAGGCCTACAACTTTAAACAATGATAGCTTGAGTCTTCAACCTCCGTGAATTCTAGACAATCATCTGTTGACTTCCTTATAACCCATCTAACCAATGTATTTCATGAAAACATGAATCACTTGGCCTAGAAGTTCTTTTAATCCATCCAAGATAAACCGAAAAGGAACAAATAGGCCTACAACTTTAAACCATGATAGCTTGAGTCTTGAACCTCCGTGGGTGCTAGACAATCATCTGTTGACTTCCTCATAACCCATCTAACCAATGTATTTCATGAAAACATGAATCACTTGGCCTAGAAGTTGTTTTAATCCAAGATAAACCGAAATGGAACAAATAGGCCTACAACTTTAAACCATGATAGCTTGAATCTTGAACCATCGTGAATGCTACACAAACATCTGTTGACTTCCCCATAACTCATCTAACCTATGTATTTCATGAAAACATGAATCACTTGGCCTTGAAGTTCTTTTAATCCAAGATAAACCGAAAAGGAACAAATAGGCCTACAACTTTAAACCATGATAGCTTGAGTCTTGAACCTCCGTGAGTGCTAGACAATCATCTGTTGACTTCCTCATAACCCATCTAACCAATGTATTTCATGAAAACAGGAATCACTTGGCCTAGAAGTTCTTTTAATCCAAGATAAACCGAAATGGAACAACTAGGCCTACAACATTAAACCATGATAGCTAGATTCTTGAACCTCCGTGAGTGCTAGACAATCATCTGTTGACTTCCTCATAACCCATCTAACCAATGTATTTCATGAAAACATGAATCACTTGGCCTAGAAGTTCTTTTAATCCAAGATAAACCGAAATGGAACAACTAGGCCTACAACATTAAATCATGATAGCTTGAGTCTTGAACCTCCGTGGGTGCTAGATAATCATCTGTTGACTTCCTCATAACCCATCTAACCAATGTATTTGATGAAAACAGGAATCACTTGGCCTAGAAGTTGTTTTAATTCAAGATAAACCGAAATGGAACAACTAGGCCTACAACATTAAACCATGATAGCTTGAGTCTTGAACCTTCGTGAGTGCCACACAAACATCTGTTGACTTCCCCATAACTCATCTAACCAATGTATTTCAGGAAAACATGAATCACTTGGCCTACAGGTTCTTTTAATCCAAGATAAACCGAAAAGGAACAAATAGGCCTACAGCTTTAAACCATGATAGCTTGAGTCTTGATCCTCCGTGGGTGCTAGACAATCATCTGTTGACTTCCTCATAACCCATCTAACCAATGTATTTCATGAAAACATGAATCACTTGGCCTAGAAGTTGTTTTAATGCAAGATAAACCGAAATGGAACAAATAGGCCTACAACATTAAACCATGATAGCTTGAGTCTTGAACCTTCGTGAGGGCTACACAAACATCTGTTGACTTCCCCATAACTCATCTAACCAATGTATTTCATGAAAACATGAATCACTTGGCCTACAAGTTCTTTTAATCCAAGATAAACCGAAAAGGAACAAATAGGCCTACAACTTTAAACCATGATAGCATGAGTCTTGAACCTCCGTGGGTGCTAGACAATCATCTGTTGACTTCCTCATAACCCATCTAACCAATGTATTTCATGAAAACATGAATCACTCGGTCTAGAAGTTGTCTTAATCCAAGATAAACCGAAATGGAACAAATAGGCCTACAACTTTAAACCATGATAGCTTGAGTTTTGAACCTCCGTCTGTGCTAGACAATCATCTGTTGACTTCCTCATAACCCATCTAACCAATGTATTTCATGAAAACATGAATCACTTGGCCTAGATGTTGTTTTAATCCAAGATAAACCGAAATGGAACAAATAGGCCTACAACTTTAAACCATGATAGCTTGAATCTTGAACCATCGTGAATGCTACACAAACATCTGTTGACTTCCCCATAACTCATCTAACCTATGTATTTCATGAAAACATGAATCACTTGGCCTTGAAGTTCTTTTAATCCAAGATAAACCGAAAAGGAACAAATAGGCCTACAACTTTAAACCATGATAGCTTGAGTCTTGAACCTCCGTGAGTGCTAGACAATCATCTGTTGACTTCCTCATAACACATCTAACCAATGTATTTCATGAAAACAGGAATCACTTGGCCTAGAAGTTCTTTTAATCAAAGATAAACCGAAATAGAACAACTAGGCCTACAACTTTAAACCATGATAGCTTGAGTCTTGAACCACCGTGGGTGCTAGACAATCATCTGTTGACTTCCTCGTAACCCAACCAACCAATGTATTTGATGAAAACATAAATCACTAGGCCTAGAAGTTCTTTTAATCCAAGATAAACCGAAATGGAACAACTACGCCTACAACTTTAAACCCTGATAGCTTGAGTCTTGAACCGTCGTGAATGCTACACAAACATCTGTTGACTTCCCCATAACTCATCTAACCAATGTATTTCATGAAAACATGAATCACTTGGCCTTGAAGTTCTTTTAATCCAAGATAAACCGAAAAGGAACAAATAGGCCTACAGCTTTAAACCATGATAGCTTGAGTCTTGAACCTCCGTGGGTGCTAGACAATCATCTGTTGACTTCCTCATAACCCATCTAACCAATGTATTTGATGAAAACAGGAATCACTTGGCCTAGAAGTTGTTTTAATCCAAGATAAACCGAAATGGAACAACTAGGCCTACAACATTAAACCATGATAGCTTGAGTCTTGAACCTTCGTGATTGCTACACAAACATCTGTTGACTTCCCCATAACTCATCTAACCAATGTATTTCATGAAAACATGAATCATTTGGCCTACAAGTTCTTTTAATCCAAGATAAACCGAAAAGGAACAAATAGGCCTACAACTTTAAACCATGATAGCATGAGTCTTGAACCTCCGTGGGTGCTAGACAATCATCTGTTGACTTCCTCATAACCCATCTAACCAATGTATTTCATGAAAACATGAATCACTCGGCCTAGAAGTTGTCTTAATCCAAGATAAACCGAAATGGAACAAATAGGCCTACAACTTTAAACCATGATAGCTTGAGTTTTGAACCTCCGTCTGTGCTAGACAATCATCTGTTGACTTCCTCATAACCCACCTGACCAATGTATTTCATGAAAACATGAATCACTTGGCCTAGAAGTTGTTTTAATCCAACATAAACCGAAATGGAACAAATAGGCCTACAACTTTAAACCATGATAGCTTGAGTCTTCAACCTCCGTCTGTGCTAGACAATCATCTGTTGACTTCCTCATTACCCATCTAACCAATGTATTTCATGAAAACATGAATCACTTGGCCTAGAAGTTGTTTTAATCCAACATAAAACGAAAAGGAACAAATAGGCCTACAACTTTAAACCATGATAGCTTGTGTCTTGAACCTCCATGGGTGCAAGACAATCATCAGTTGACTTCCACATAACCCATCGAACCAATGTATTTCATGAAAACAGGAATCACTTGGCCTAGAAGTTCATTTAATCCAAGATAAACCGGAAAGGAAGCAATAGGCCTAACTCTTTAAACCATGATAGCTTGAGTCTTGAACCTTCGCGAGTGCTACACAAACATCTGTTGACTTCCCCATAACTCATCTAACCAATGTATTTCATGAAAACATGAATCACTTGGCCTACAAGTTCTTTCAATACAAGATAAACCGAAAAGGAACAAATAGGCCTACAACTTTAAACCATGATAGCTTGAGTCCTGAACCTCCGTGGGTGCTAGACAATCATCTGTTGATTTCCTGATAACCCATCTAACCAATGTATTTCATGAAAACATGAATCACTTGGCCTAGATGTTGTTTTAATCCAAGATAAACCGAAATGGAACAAATAGGCCTACAACTTTAAACCATGATAGCTTGAATCTTGAACCATCGTGAATGCTACACAAACATCTGTTGACTTCCCCATAACTCATCTAACCTATGTATTTCATGAAAACATGAATCACTTGGCCTTGAAGTTCTTTTAATCCAAGATAAACCGAAAAGGAACAAATAGGCCTACAACTTTAAACCATGATAGCTTGAGTCTTGAACCTCCGTGAGTGCTAGACAATCATCTGTTGACTTCCTCATAACACATCTAACCAATGTATTTCATGAAAACAGGAATCACTTGGCCTAGAAGTTCTTTTAATCCAAGATAAACCGAAATGGAACAACTAGGCCTACAACTTTAAACCATGATAGCTTGAGTCTTGAACCTTCGTGAGTGCTACACAATCATCTGTTGACTTCCTCATAACCCATCTAACCAATGTATTTCATGAAAACAGGAATCACTTGGCCTAGAAGTTCTTTTAATCAAAGATAAACCGAAATAGAACAACTAGGCCTACAACTTTAAACCATGATAGCTTGAGTCTTGAACCACCGTGGGTGCTAGACAATCATCTGTTGACTTCCTCGTAACCCAACCAACCAATGTATTTGATGAAAACATAAATCACTAGGCCTAGAAGTTCTTTTAATCCAAGATAAACCGAAATGGAACAACTACGCCTACAACTTTAAACCCTGATAGCTTGAGTCTTGAACCGTCGTGAATGCTACACAAACATCTGTTGACTTCCCCATAACTCATCTAACCAATGTATTTCATGAAAACATGAATCACTTGGCCTTGAAGTTCTTTTAATCCAAGATAAACCGAAAAGGAACAAATAGGCCTACAGCTTTAAACCATGATAGCTTGAGTCTTGAACCTCCGTGGGTGCTAGACAATCATCTGTTGACTTCCTCATAACCCATCTAACCAATGTATTTGATGAAAACAGGAATCACTTGGCCTAGAAGTTGTTTTAATTCAAGATAAACCGAAATGGAACAACTAGGCCTACAACATTAAACCATGATAGCTTGAGTCTTGAACCTTCGTGAGTGCCACACAAACATCTGTTGACTTCCCCATAACTCATCTAACCAATGTATTTCACGAAAACATGAATCACTTGGCCTACAGGTTCTTTTAATCCAAGATAAACCGAAAAGGAACAAATCGGCCTACAGCTTTAAACCATGATAGCTTGAGTCTTGATCGACCGTGGGTGCTAGACAATCATCTGTTGACTTCCTCATAACCCATCTAACCAATGTATTTGATGAAAACAGGAATCACTTGGCCTAGAAGTTGTTTTAATCCAAGATAAACCGAAATGGAACAACTAGGCCTACAACATTAAACCATGATAGCTTGAGTCTTGAACCTTCGTGAGTGCCACACAAACATCTGTTGACTTCCCCATAACTCATCTAACCAATGTATTTCATGAAAACATGAATCACTTGGCCTACAAGTTCTTTTAATCCAAGATAAACCGAAAAGGAACAAATAGGCCTACAACTTTAAACCATGATAGCATGAGTCTTGAACCTCCGTGGGTGCTAGACAATCATCTGTTGACTTCCTCATAACCCATCTAACCAATGTATTTCATGAAAACATGAATCACTCGGCCTAGAAGTTGTCTTAATCCAAGATAAACCGAAATGGAACAAATAGGCCTACAACTTTAAACCATGATAGCTTGAGTTTTGAACCTCCGTCTGTGCTAGACAATCATCTGTTGACTTCCTGATAACCCACCTGACCAATGTATTTCATGAAAACATGAATCACTTGGCCTAGAAGTTGTTTTAATCCAACATAAACCGAAATGGAACAAATAGGCCTACAACTTTAAACCATGATAGCTTGAGTCTTCAACCTCCGTCTGTGCTAGACAATCATCTCTGACTTCCTCATTACCCATCTAACCAATGTATTTCATGAAAACATGAATCACTTGGCCTAGAAGTTGTTTTAATCCAACATAAACCGAAAAGGAACAAATAGGCCTACAACTTTAAACCATGATAGCTTGTGTCTTGAACCTCCGTGGGTGCAAGACAATCATCTGTTGACTTCCACATATCCCATCTATCCAATGTATTTCATGAAAACAGGAATCACTTGGCCTAGAAGTTCATTTAATCCAAGATAAACCGGAAAGGAAGCAATAGGCCTAACTCTTTAAACCATGATAGCTTGAGTCTTGAACCTTCGTGAGTGCTACACAAACATCTGTTGACTTCCCCATAACTCATCTAACCAATGTATTTCACGAAAACATGAATCACTTGGCCTACAGGTTCTTTTAATCCAAGATAAACCGAAAAGGAACAAATAGGCCTACAGCTTTAAACCATGATAGCTTGAGTCTTGATCCACCGTGGGTGCTAGACAATCATCTGTTGACTTCCTCATAACCCATCTAACCAATGTATTTGATGAAAACAGGAATCACTTGGCCTAGAAGTTGTTTTAATCCAAGATAAACCGAAATGGAACAACTAGGCCTACAACATTAAACCATGATAGCTTGAGTCTTGAACCTTCGTGAGTGCCACACAAACATCTGTTGACTTCCCCATAACTCATCTAACCAATGTATTTCACGAAAACATGAATCACTTGGCCTACAGGTTCTTTTAATCCAAGATAAACCGAAAAGGAACAAATAGGCCTACAACTTTAAACCATGATAGCATGAGTCTTGAACCTCCGTGGGTGCTAGACAATCATCTGTTGACTTCCTCATAACCCATCTAACCAATGTATTTCATGAAAACATGAATCACTCGGCCTAGAAGTTGTCTTAATCCAAGATAAACCGAAATGGAACAAATAGGCCTACAACTTTAAACCATGATAGCTTGAGTTTTGAACCTCCGTCTGTTCTAGACAATCATCTGTTGACTTCCTCATAACCCACCTGACCAATGTATTTCATGAAAACATGAATCACTTGGCCTAGAAGTTGTTTTAATCCAACATAAACCGAAATGGAACAAATAGGCCTACAACTTTAAACCATGATAGCTTGAGTCTTCAACCTCCGTCTGTGCTAGACAATCATCTGTTGACTTCCTCATTACCCATCTAACCAATGTATTTCATGAAAACATGAATCACTTGGCCTAGAAGTTGTTTTAATCCAACATAAACCGAAAAGGAACAAATAGGCCTACAACTTTAAACCATGATAGCTTGTGTCTTGAACCTCCGTGGGTGCAAGACAATCATCTGTTGACTTCCACATAACCCATCTAACCAATGTATTTCATGAAAACAGGAATCACTTGGCCTAGAAGTTCATTTAATCCAAGATAAACCGGAAAGGAAGCAATAGGCCTAACTCTTTAAACCATGATAGCTTGAGTCTTGAACCTTCGCGAGTGCTACACAAACATCTGTTGACTTCCCCATAACTCATCTAACCAATGTATTTCATGAAAACATGAATCACTTGGCCTACAAGTTCTTTTAATCCAAGATAAACCGAAAAGGAACAAATAGGCCTACAGCTTTAAACCATGATAGCTTGAGTCTTGATCCTCCGTGGGTGCTAGACAATCATCTGTTGACTTCCACATAACCCATCTAACCAATGTATTTGATGAAAACAGGAATCACTTGGCCTAGAAGTTGTTTTAATCCAAGATAAACCGAAATGGAACAACTAGGCCTACAACTTTAAACCAAGATAGCTTGAGTCTTGAACCTTCGTGAGTGCTACACAAACATCTATTGACTTCCCCATAACTCATCTAACCAATGTATTTGATGAAAACAGGAATCACTTGGCCTAGAAGTTGTTTTAATTCAAGATAAACCGAAATGGAAAAACTAGGCCTACAACATTAAACCATGATAGCTTGAGTCTTGAACCTTCGTGAGTGCCACACAAACATCTGTTGACTACCCCATAACTCATCTAACCAATGTATTTCAGGAAAACATGAATCACTTGGCCTACAGGTTCTTTTAATCCAAGATAAACCGAAAAGGAACAAATAGGCCTACAGCTTTAAACCATGATAGCTTGAGTCTTGATCCTCCGTGGGTGCTAGACAATCATCTGTTGACTTCCTCATAACCCATCTAACCAATGTATTTCATGAAAACATGAATCACTCGGCCTAGAAGTTGTCTTAATCCAAGATAAACAGAAATGGAACAAATAGGCCTACAACTTTAAATCATGATAGCTTGAGTCTTGAACCTCCGTGGGTGCTAGACAATCATCTGTTGACTTCCTCATAACCCATCTAACCAATGTATTTGATGAAAACAGGAATCACTTGGCCTAGAAGTTGTTTTAATTCAAGATAAACCGAAATGGAACAACTAGGCCTACAACATTAAACCATGATAGCTTGAGTCTTGAACCTTCGTGAGTGCCACACAAACATCTGTTGACTTCCCCATAACTCATCTAACCAATGTATTTCAGGAAAACATGAATCACTTGGCCTACAGGTTCTTTTAATCCAAGATAAACCGAAAAGGAACAAATAGGCCTACAGCTTTAAACCATGATAGCTTGAGTCTTGATCCACCGTGGGTGCTAAACAATCATCTGTTGACTTCCTCATAGCCCATCTAACCAATGTATTTGATGAAAACAGGAATCACTTGGCCTAGAAGTTGTTTTAATCCAAGATAAACCGAAATGGAACAACTAGGCCTACAACATTAAACCAAGATAGCTTGAGTCTTGAACCTTCGTGAGTGCTACACAAACATCTGTTGACTTCCCCATAACTCATCTAACCAATGTATTTCATGAAAACATGAATCATTTGGCCTACAAGTTCTTTTAATCCAAGATAAACCGAAAAGGAACAAATAGGCCTACAAATTTAAACCATGATAGCATGAGTCTTGAAACTCCGTGGGTGCTAGACAATCATCTGTTGACTTCCTCATAACCCATCTAACCAATGTATTTCATGAAAACATGAATCACTCGGCCTAGAAGTTGTCTTAATCCAAGATAAACCGAAATGGAACAAATAGGCCTACAACTTTAAACCATGATAGCTTGAGTCTTGAACCTCCGTGGGTGCTAGACAATCATCTGTTGACTTCCTCATAACCCATCTAACCAATGTATTTGATGAAAACAGGAATCACTTGGCCTAGAAGTTGTTTTAATTCAAGATAAACCGAAATGGAACAACTAGGCCTACAACATTAAACCATGATAGCTTGAGTCTTGAACCTTCGTGAGTGCCACACAAACATCTGTTCACTTCCCCATAACTCATCTAACCAATGTATTTCAGGAAAACATGAATCACTTGGCCTACAGGTTCTTTTAATCCAAGATAAACCGAAAAGGAACAAATAGGCCTACAGCTTTAAACCATGATAGCTTGAGTCTTGATCCTCCGTGGGTGCTAAACAATCATCTGTTGACTTCCTCACAACCCATCTAACCAATGTATTTGATGAAAACAGGAATCACTTGGCCTAGAAGTTGTTTTAATCCAAGATAAACCGAAATGGAACAACTAGGCCTACAACATTAAACCATGATAGCTTGAGTCTTGAACCTTCGTGAGTGCTACACAAACATCTGTTGACTTCCCCATAACTCATCTAACCAATGTATTTCATGAAAACATGAATCACTTGGCCTACAAGTTCTTTTAATCCAAGATAAACCGAAAAGGAACAAATAGGCCTACAGCTTTAAACCATGATAGCTTGAGTCTTGATCCACCGTGGGTGCTAGACAATCATCTGTTGACTTCCTCATAACCCATCTAACCAATGTATTTGATGAAAACAGGAATCACTTGGCCTAGAAGTTGTTTTAATCCAAGATAAACCGAAATGGAACAACTAGGCCTACAACATTAAACCATGATAGCTTGAGTGTTGAACCTTCGTGATTGCTACACAAACATCTGTTGACTTCCCCATAACTCATCTAACCAATGTATTTCATGAAAACATGAATCATTTGGCCTACAAGTTCTTTTAATCCAAGATAAACCGAAAAGGAACAAATAGGCCTACAACTTTAAACCATGATAGTATGAGTCTTGAACCTCCGTGGGTGCTAGACAATCATCTGTTGACTTCCTCATAACCCATCTAACCAATGTATTTCATGAAAACATGAATCACTCGGCCTAGAAGTTGTCTTAATCCAAGATAAACCGAAATGGAACAAATAGGCCTACAACTTTAAACCATGATAGCTTGAGTTTTGAACCTCCGTCTGTGCTAGACAATCTCATCTGTTGACTTCCTCATAACCCACCTGACCAATGTATTTCATGAAAACATGAATCACTTGGCCTAGAAGTTGTTTTAATCCAACATTAACCGAAATGGAACAAATAGGCCTACAACTTTAAACCATGATAGCTTGATTCTTCAACCTCCGTCTGTGCTAGACAATCATCTGTTGACTTCCTCATTACCCATCTAACCAATGTATTTCATGAAAACATGAATCACTTGGCCTAGAAGTTGTTTTAATCCAACATAAACCGAAAAGGAACAAATAGGCCTACAACTTTAAACCATGATAGCTTGTGTCTTGAACCTCCGTGGGTGCAAGACAATCATCTGTTGACTTCCACATAACCCATCTAACCAATGTATTTCATGAAAACAGGAATCACTTGGCCTAGAAGTTCATTTAATCCAAGATAAACCGGAAAGGAAGCAATAGGCCTAACTCTTTAAACCATGATAGCTTGAGTCTTGAACCTTCGCGAGTGCTACACAAACATCTGTTGACTTCCCCATAACTCATCTAACCAATGTATTTCACGAAAACATGAATCACTTGGCCTACAGGTTCTTTTAATCCAAGATAAACCGAAAAGGAACAAATAGGCCTACAGCTTTAAACCATGATAGCTTGAGTCTTGATCCTCCGTGGGTGCCAGACAATCATCTGTTGACTTCTTCATAACTCATCTAACCAATGTATTTGATGAAAACAGGAATCACTTGGCCTAGAAGTTGTTTTAATCCAAGATAAACCGAAATGGAACAACTAGGCCTACAACATTAAACCAACATAGCTTGAGTCTTGAACCTTCGTGAGTGCTACACAAACATCTGTTGACTTCCCCATAACTCATCTAACCAATGTATTTCATGAAAACATGAATCATTTGGCCTACAAGTTCTTTTAATCCAAGATAAACCGAAAAGGAACAAATAGGCCTACAACTTTAAACCATGATAGTATGAGTCTTGAACCTCCGTGGGTGCTAGACAATCATCTGTTGACTTCCTCATAACCCATCTAACCAATGTATTTCATGAAAACATGAATCACTCGGCCTAGAAGTTGTCTTAATCCAAGATAAACCGAAATGGAACAAATAGGCCTACAACTTTAAACCATGATAGCTTGAGTTTTGAACCTCCGTCTGTGCTAGACAATCTCATCTGTTGACTTCCTCATAACCCACCTGACCAATGTATTTCATGAAAACATGAATCACTTGGCCTAGAAGTTGTTTTAATCCAACATAAACCGAAATGGAACAAATAGGCCTACAACTTTAAACCATGATAGCTTGAGTCTTCAACCTCCGTCTGTGCTAGACAATCATCTGTTGACTTCCTCATTACCCATCTAACCAATGTATTTCATGAAAACATGAATCACTTGGCCTAGAAGTTGTTTTAATCCAACATAAACCGAAAAGGAACAAATAGGCCTACAACTTTAAACCATGATAGCTTGTGTCTTGAACCTCCGTGGGTGCAAGACAATCATCTGTTGACTTCCACATAACCCATCTAACCAATGTATTTCATGAAAACAGGAATCACTTGGCCTAGAAGTTCATTTAATCCAAGATAAACCGGAAAGGAAGCAATAGGCCTAACTCTTTAAACCATGATAGCTTGAGTCTTGAACCTTCGCGAGTGCTACACAAACATCTGTTGACTTCCCCATAACTCATCTAACCAATGTATTTCACGAAAACATGAATCACTTGGCCTACAGGTTCTTTTAATCCAAGATAAACAGAAAAGGAACAAATAGGCCTACAGCTTTAAACCATGATAGCTTGAGTCTTGATCCTCCGTGGGTGCCAGACAATCATCTGTTGACTTCCTCATAACTCATCTAACCAATGTATTTGATGAAAACAGGAATCACTTGGCCTAGAAGTTGTTTTAATCCAAGATAAACCGAAATGGAACAACTAGGCCTACAACATTAAACCAACATAGCTTGAGTCTTGAACCTTCGTGAGTGCTACACAAACATCTGTTGACTTCCCCATAACTCATCTAACCAATGTATTTCATGAAAACATGAATCATTTCGCCTACAAGTTCTTTTAATCCAAGATAAACCGAAAAGGAACAAATAGGCCTACAAATTTAAACCATGATAGCATGAGTCTTGAACCTCCGTGGGTGCTAGACAATCATCTGTTGACTTCCTCATAACCCATCTAACCAATGTATTTCATGAAAACAAGAATCACTCGGCCTAGAAGTTGTCTTAATCCAAGATAAACCGAAATGGAACAAATAGGCCTACAACTTTAAACCATGATAGCTTGAGTTTTGAACCTCCGTCTGTGCTAGACAATCTCATCTGTTGACTTCCTCATAACCCACCTGACCAATGTATTTCATGAAAACATGAATCACTTGGCCTAGAAGTTGTTTTAATCCAACATAAACCGAAATGGAACAAATAGGCCTACAACTTTAAACCATGATAGCTTGAGTCTTCAACCTCCGTCTGTGCGAGACAATCATCTGTTGACTTCCTCATTACCCATCTAACCAATGTATTTCATGAAAACATGAATCACTTGGCCTAGAAGTTGTTTTAATCCAACATAAACCGAAAAGGAACAAATAGGCCTACAACTTTAAACCATGATAGCTTGTGTCTTGAACCTCCGTGGGTGCAAGACAATCATCTGTTGACTTCCACATAACCCATCTAACCAATGTATTTCATGAAAACAGGAATCACTTGGCCTAGAAGTTCATTTAATCCAAGATAAACCTAAAGGAAGCAATAGGCCTAACTCTTTAAACCATGATAGCTTGAGTCTTGAACCTTCGCGAGTGCTACACAAACATCTGTTGACTTCCCCATAACTCATCTAACCAATGTATTTCACGAAAACATGAATCACTTGGCCTACAGGTTCTTTTAATCCAAGATAAACCGAAAAGGAACAAATAGGCCTACAGCTTTAAACCATGATAGCTTGAGTCTTGATCCTCCGTGGGTGCCAGACAATCATCTGTTGACTTCCTCATAACTCATCTAACCAATGTATTTGATGAAAACAGGAATCACTTGGCCTAGAAGTTGTTTTAATCCAAGATAAACCGAAATGGAACAACTAGGCCTACAACATTAAACCAACATAGCTTGAGTCTTGAACCTTCGTGAGTGCTACACAAACATCTGTTGACTTCCCCATAACTCATCTAACCAATGTATTTCATGAAAACATGAATCATTTGGCCTACAAGTTCTTTTAATCCAAGATAAACCGAAAAGGAACAAATAGGCCTACAAATTTAAACCATGATAGCATGAGTCTTGAACCTCCGTGGGTGCTAGACAATCATCTGTTGACTTCCTCATAACCCATCTAACCAATGTATTTCATGAAAACATGAATCACTCGGCCTAGAAGTTGTCTTAATCCAAGATAAACCGAAATGGAACAAATAGGCCTACAACTTTAAACCATGATAGCTTGAGTTTTGAACCTCCGTCTGTGCTAGACAATCATCTGTTGACTTCCTCATAACCCATCTGACCAATGTATTTCATGAAAACATGAATCACTTGGCCTAGAAGTTGTTTTAATCCAACATAAACCGAAATGGAACAAATAGGCCTACAACTTTAAACCATGATAGCTTGAGTCTTCAACCTCCGTCTGTGATAGACAATCATCTGTTGACTTCCTCATTACCCATCTAACCAATGTATTTCATGAAAACATGAATCACTTCGCCTAGAAGTTGTTTTAATCCATCCAACATAAACCGAAAAGGAACAAATAGGCCTACAACTTTAAACCATGATAGCTTGAGTCCTGAACCTCCGTGGGTGCTAGACAATCATCTGTTGACTTCCTCATAACCCATCTAACCAATGTATTTCATGAAAACAGGAATCACTTGGCCTAGAAGTTCTTTTAATCCAAGATAAACCGAAATGGAACAACTAGGCCTACAACATTAAACCATGATAGCTTGAGTCTTGAACCTCCGTGGGTGCTAGACAATCATCTGTTGACTTCCTCATAACCCATCTAACCAATGTATTTGATGAAAACAGGAATCACTCGGCCTAGAAGTTGTTTTAATTCAAGATAAACCGAAATGGAACAACTAGGCCTACAACATTAAACCATCATAGCTTGAGTCTTGAACCTTCGTGAGTGCCACACAAACATCTGTTGACTTCCCCATAACTCATCTAACCAATGTATTTCAGGAAAACATGAATCACTTGGCCTACAGGTTCTTTTAATCCAAGATAAACCGAACAGGAACCACTAGGCCTACAGCTTTAAACCATGATAGCTTGAGTCTTGATCCTCCGTGGGTGCTAGACAATCATCTGTTGACTTCCTCATAACCCATCTAACCAATGTATTTGATGAAAACAGGAATCACTTGGCCTAGAAGTTGTTTTAATCCAAGATAAACCGAAATGGAACAACTAGGCCTACAACATTAAACCATGATAGCTTGAGTCTTGAACCTTCGTGAGTGCTACACAAACATCTGTTGACTTCCCCATAACTCATCTAACCAATGTATTTCATGAAAACATGAATCATTTGGCCTACAAGTTCTTTTAATCCAAGATAAACCGAAAAGGAACAAATAGGCCTACAAATTTAAACCATGATAGCATGAGTCTTGAACCTCCGTGGGTGCTAGACAATCATCTGTTGACTTCCTCATAACCCATCTAACCAATGTATTTCATGAAAACATGAATCACTCGGCCTAGAAGTTGTCTTAATCCAAGATAAACCGAAATGGAACAAATAGGCCTACAACTTTAAACCATGATAGCTTGAGTTTTGAACCTCCGTCTGTGCTAGACAATCATCTGTTGACTTCCTCATAACCCATCTGACCAATGTATTTCATGAAAACATGAATCACTTGGCCTAGAAGTTGTTTTAATCCAACATAAACCGAAATGGAACGAATAGGCCTACAACTTTAAACCATGATAGCTTGAGTCTTCAACCTCCGTCTGTGCTAGACAATCATCTGTTGACTTCCTCATTACCATCTAACCAATGTATTTCATGAAAACATGAATCACTTGGCCTAGAAGTTGTTTTAATCCATCCAACATAAACCGAAAAGGAACAAATAGGCCTACAACTTTAAACCATGATAGCTTGAGTCCTGAACCTCCGTGGGTGCTAGACAATCATCTGTTGACTTCCTCATAACCCATCTAACCAATGTATTTCATGAAAACAGGAATCACTTGGCCTAGAAGTTGTTTTAATCCAAGATAAACCGAAATGGAACAACTAGGCCTACAACATTAAACCATGATAGCTTGAGTCTTGAACCTCCGTGGGTGCTAGACAATCATCTGTTGACTTCCTCATAACCCATCTAACCAATGTATTTGATGAAAACAGGAATCACTTGGCCTAGAAGTTGTTTTAATTCAAGATAAACCGAAATGGAACAACTAGGCCTACAACATTAAACCATCATAGCTTGAGTCTTGAACCTTCGTGAGTGCCACACAAACATCTGTTGACTTCCCCATAACTCATCTAACCAATGTATTTCAGGAAAACATGAATCACTTGGCCTACAGGTTCTTTTAATCCAAGATAAACCGAAAAGGAACAACTAGGCCTACAGCTTTAAACCATGATAGCTTGAGTCTTGATCCTCCGTGGGTGCTAGACAATCATCTGTTGACTTCCTCATAACCCATCTAACCAATGTATTTGATGAAAACAGGAATCACTTGGCCTAGAAGTTGTTTTAATCCAAGATAAACCGAAATGGAACAACTAGGCCTACAACATTAAACCATGATAGCTTGAGTCTTGAACCTTCGTGAGTGCTACACAAACATCTGTTGACTTCCCCATAACTCATCTAACCAATGTATTTCATGAAAACATGAATCATTTGGCCTACAAGTTCTTTTAATCCAAGATAAACCGAAAAGGAACAAATAGGCCTACAACTTTAAACCCTGATAGCTTGAGTCTTGAACCGTCGTGAATGCTACACAAACATCTGTTGACTTCCCCATAACTCATCTAACCTATGTATTTCATGAAAACATGAATCACTTGGCCTAGAAGTTGTTTTAATCCAAGATAAACCGAAATGGAACAACTAGGCCTACAACATTAAACCATGATAGCTTGAGTCTTGAACCACCGTGGGTGCTTGTGTAAGACCTATTAGTTACTATGTTAATTACCAACCATAAGCCTTACGTGGAATGTATTAAATATAGAAAATTCGGCAGCGTTTCATTTATTTCTTGAACATTACCACAAAGTATAACATAAGCAGCGGATTTCCAACAACCATTTCAAACCAACCAGAGTATATATATTATATATAAACACATACACATACATCAAAAAGAGATCTCAGATCTCAACCAATACATTATCAGAGTATGCAACGTTCTACAAGTGTATTCTAAACACTATCCTGACTGAGCACACTAGACATATACAGAACCGAGTACATCAAAAGTAGTAGTCAGTTCCCTGTAACATCTACATCAGAATAATACACATCCTGTTATAGTTACATCACGGAGCTTAACTCCACCAAAAATATAAATCCCAAAATAACCAACAGAATCCTCCGTACTTAACCCGTAGAGGGTCCGGGGTGTTCCTGCGAATCTGAGAAAGAGGTGGTGAGAACAACTTCCCAGTGAATATGAATAACTTGCAGATAAAGTATAAATGTAAGTAAAGAGCAAGTATAACACAATTCACAATATGTCCAGTAACACCTACCAACCAATGCAATGGATGAATGCACATGATGTTCACACCTTTTATTCACACTTTTTCTTTCTCCACTCCTCTTGTTGTGCACTAACCCCTTTCGGTTAGGCCCTCGCAATATGCATATGAATGTGTTATGCCAATTCCGTTTCCTTCTAGCTAATAAGCTAGGCACCCCTCTGTTTTGTACACTAACCCTTTCCGGTTAGGCCACCTCGCAATGCAATGCAAATAAGTATGCCATTTCATTTCCATCTAGCTCATCAGCTAGGCACCCCTCTGTTTTGTACACTAACCCCTTCCGGTTAGGCCATCTCGCTATGCAATGCAATGTCCTCATACTCATATCATGCTCATTCATAATATCATCATAATAGCATTATATGTAATCAATTCAAGCATATGCAACACATGACCATCATACTCAACTCTATCAAGCATTCTTACTTAGTTACAATAGTGCTAAGTCACTTCTATCAAGCATTCTTACTTAGCTACACATCTCATTCTAATGCTAAGTCATTCTTCATCCTAAACCTAGCATATGGTATCAAGACCCTAATCATAAGCATCACAATATCACAAACAGAGTCAACCACGGCCAACCCGTGGTGGTAACCACGGCCACGGTTCAGAAAACAAAACTCAACAAATTGAAAACAGAGAGAACCACGGCCTGCCTCGGTTGGCACCACGCCCGTGGTCCGGACCACGGCCGCCACCGGTGGCCACCACACCCGTGGTCGATTTCAAGACACACATTTTTCTTTCCGCAGCCAACCACGGCCACCGTGGTGGGGACCACGGCCGTGGTTGGGCACGACACACCAACATTTCCCACCCAGAGAGGACCACGGCCGGGCCGTGGTGGGGACCACGCCCGTGGTTGGTCTTCTGGGCAGGAATAGTGCCACGCCCAACTTCAAATCAAAACCCTAATTTCTCTATGGGATCATGTCCTCAAATCCATCTAGTATACCAATCATTCCACTCATTTTTCCTAAACCCTAATCCTTGAAAACATGTAGTAAGAACACATCCAACCTCAAGCATAGGTGAAAACCCTAGATTCAAGCTTAATCCTACATCATACACTTTCACTCTAAGAACATCATACAATAACACAAGTAAATCCACACTCACCTTGAAGTGCTCCTAACTTGATTCCAAGATGGTATTGGTAGTCAAGACAACCTTCCCTTCAACTTCCTTCAAAACACTCAAGCAAAACAACCAACTTTTAGACATGGGTGTTCTTGATTCTTAGGGATGAAAATGAGTTTCTCAAGAAACTAATACCATAGGATTGAAGAGGAGATCATAGTGATCAATAACCATCAAGGACTTAAGCCAAAAAGGTGCATAAAAACACTTACTTTGGACCCTTGAACTTGGAGCAAGCTTTGGCTATGGAAACTTAGAGATTTTGGAGAAGATGAGCCCTTTGGCTCCCTAGGCTGGCCGGTCCCCTTATGCAAGAGGGAGGGGAGGTTGAAATGTCTATCTTGCCCCTCACTTAAAGGAAGAATCACTAATTTGCCACTGAGGTGTAAAAAGACTAAAATATCCTTGTGATTTCTAAGAATTCCCAATAGGTCCTGAAGAAAATTAAATTTACCAGTAGGTCCTAACTTAGCCAGAGTAAATCTAAGAGTTTAGATTCTACCTATCTCTTCCTTAGGTTCTACCGAGTTCACCGGCATAGCCAGACTCTCAAATCAATCATTCTAACTCAATCTATTACCTTTTCTGTAACAGAACATACAACTTATTCAAGGAATTTGGCTAAATCATAACATATGAAATTTAGGGATGTTACAGCTAGACAATCATCTGTTGACTTCCTCGTAACCCAACCAACCAATGTATTTGATGAAAACATAAATCACTAGGCCTAGAAGTTCTTTTAATCCAAGATAAACCGAAATGGAACAACTACGCCTACAACTTTAAACCCTGATAGCTTGAGTCTTGAACCGTCGTGAATGCTACACAAACATCTGTTGACTTCCCCATAACTCATCTAACATATGTATTTCATGAAAACATGAATCACTTGGCCTTGAAGTTCTTTTAATCCAAGATAAACCGAAAAGGAACAAATAGGCCTACAGCTTTAAACCATGATAGCTTGAGTCTTGAACCTCCGTGGGTGCTAGACAATCATCTGTTGACTTCCTCATAACCCATCTAACCAATGTATTTGATGAAAACAGAAATCACTTGGCCTAGAAGTTGTTTTAATTCAAGATAAACCGAAATGGAACAACTAGGCCTACAACATTAAACCATGATAGCTTGAGTCTTGAACCTTCGTGAGTGCCACACAAACATCTGTTGAATTCCCCATAACTCATCTAACCAATGTATTTCACGAAAACATGAATCACTTGCCCTACAGGTTCTTTTAATCCAAGATAAACCAAAAAGGAACAAATAGGCCTACAGCTTTAAACAATGATAGCGTGAGTCTTGAACCTCCGTGGGTGCTAGACAATCATCTGTTGACTTCCTCATAACCCATCTAACCAATGTATTTCATGAAAACATGAATCACTCGGCCTAGAAGTTGTCTTAATCCAAGATAAACCGAAATGGAACAAATAGTCCTACAACTTTAAACCATGATAGCTTGAGTTTTGAACCTCCGTCTGTGCTAGACAATCATCTGTTGACTTCCTCATAACCCATCTGACCAAAGTATTTCATGAAAACATGAATCACTTGGCCTAGAAGTTGTTTTAATCCAACATAAACCGAAATGGAACAAATAGGCCTACAACTTTAAACCATGATAGCTTGAGTCTTCAACCTCTGTCTGTGCTAGACAATCATCTGTTGACTTCCTCATTACCCATCTAACCAATGTATTTCATGAAAACATGAATCACTTGGCCTAGAAGTTGTTTTAATCCAACATAAACCGAAATGGAACAAATAGGCCTACAACTTTAAACCATGATAGCTTGAGTCTTCAACCTCTGTCTGTGCTAGACAATCATCTGTTGACTTCCTCATTACCCATCTAACCAATGTATTTCATGAAAACAGGAATCACTTGGCCTAGAAGTTCTTTTAATCCAAGATAAACCGGAAAGGATGCAATAGGCCTAACTCTTTAAACCATGATAGCTTGAGTCTTGAACCTTCGCGAGTGCTACACAAACATCTGTTGACTTCCCCATAACTCATCTAACCAATGTATTTCATGAAAACATGAATCACTTGGCCTACAAGTTCTTTTAATCCAAGATAAACCGAAAAGGAACAAATAGGCCTACAACTTTAAACCATGATAGCTTGAGTTTTGAACCTCCGTCTGTGCTAGACAATCATCTGTTGACTTCCTCATAACCCATCTGACCAATGTATTTCATGAAAACATGAATCACTTGGCCTAGAAGTTGTTTTAATCCAACATAAACCGAAATGGAACAAATAGGCCTACAACTTTAAACCATGATAGCTTGAGTCTTCAACCTCCGTCTGTGATAGACAATCATCTGTTGACTTCCTCATTACCCATCTAACCAATGTATTTCATGAAAACATGAATCACTTGGCCTAGAAGTTGTTTTAATCCATCCAACATAAACCGAAAAGGAACAAATAGGCCTACAACTTTAAACCATGATAGCTTGAGTCCTGAACCTCCGTGGGTGCTAGACAATCATTTGTTGACTTCCTCATAACCCATCTAACCAATGTATTTCATGAAAACAGGAATCACTTGGCCTAGAAGTTCTTTTAATTCAAGATAAACCGAAATGGAACAACTAGGCCTACAACATTAAACCATCATAGCTTGAGTCTTGAACCTTCGTGAGTGCCACACAAACATCTGTTGACTTCCCCATAACTCATCTAACCAATGTATTTCAGGAAAACATGAATCACTTGGCCTACAGGTTCTTTTAATCCAAGATAAACCGAAAAGGAACAACTAGGCCTACAGCTTTAAACCATGATAGCTTGAGTCTTGATCCTCCGTGGGTGCTAGACAATCATCTGTTGACTTCCTCATAACCCATCTAACCAATGTATTTGATGAAAACAGGAATCACTTGGCCTAGAAGTTGTTTTAATCCAAGATAAACCGAAATGGAACAACTAGGCCTACAACATTAAACCATGATAGCTTGAGTCTTGAACCTTCGTGAGTGCCACACAAACATCTGTTGACTTCCCCATAACTCATCTAACCAATGTATTTCACGAAAACATGAATCACTTGCCCTACAGGTTCTTTTAATCCAAGATAAACCAAAAAGGAACAAATAGGCTTACAGCTTTAAACCATGATAGCGTGAGTCTTGAACCTCCGTGGGTGCTAGACAATCATCTGTTGACTTCCTCATAACCCATCTAACCAATGTATTTCATGAAAACATGAATCACTCGGCCTAGAAGTTGTCTTAATCCAAGATAAACCGAAATGGAACAAATAGTCCTACAACTTTAAACCATGATAGCTTGAGTTTTGAACCTCCGTCTGTGCTAGACAATCATCTGTTGACTTCCTCATAACCCATCTGACCAAAGTATTTCATGAAAACATGAATCACTTGGCCTAGAAGTTGTTTTAATCCAACATAAACCGAAATGGAACAAATAGGCCTACAACTTTAAACCATGATAGCTTGAGTCTTCAACCTCCGTCTGTGCTAGACAATCATCTGTTGACTTCCTCATTACCCATCTAACCAATGTATTTCATGAAAACATGAATCACTTGGCCTAGAAGTTGTTTTAATCCAACATAAACCGAAAAGGAACAAATAGGCCTACAACTTTAAACCATGATAGCTTGTGTCTTGAACCTCCGTGGGTGCAAGACAATCATCTGTTGACTTCCACATAACCCATCTAACCAATGTATTTCATGAAAACAGGAATCACTTGGCCTAGAAGTTCATTTAATCCAAGATAAACCGGAAAGGAAGCAATAGGCCTAACTCTTTAAACCATGATAGCTTGAGTCTTGAACCTTCGCGAGTGCTACACAAACATCTGTTGACTTCCCCATAACTCATCTAACCAATGTATTTCACGAAAACATGAATCACTTGGCCTACAGGTTCTTTTAATCCAAGATAAACCGAAAAGGAACAAATAGGCCTACAGCTTTAAACCATGATAGCTTGAGTCTTGATCCTCCGTGGGTGCTAGACAATCATCTGTTGACTTCCTCATAACCCATCTAACCAATGTATTTGATGAAAACAGGAATCACTTGGCCTAGAAGTTGTTTTAATCCAAGATAAACCGAAATGGAACAACTAGGCCTACAACATTAAACCAAGATAGCTTGAGTCTTGAACCTTCGTGAGTGCTACACAAACATCTGTTGACTTCCCCATAACTCATCTAACCAATGTATGTCATGAAAACATGAATCATTTGGCCTACAAGTTCTTTTAATCCAAGATAAACCGAAAAGGAACAAATAGGCCTACAAATTTAAACCATGATAGCATGAGTCTTGAACCTCCGTGGGTGCTAGACAATCATCTGTTGACTTCCTCATAACCCATCTAACCAATGTATTTCATGAAAACATGAATCACTCGGCCTAGAAGTTGTCTTAATCCAAGATAAACCGAAATGGAACAAATAGGCCTACAACTTTAAACCATGATAGCTTGAGTCTTGAACCTCCGTGGGTGCTAGACAATCATCTGTTGACTTCCTCATAACCCATCTAACCAATGTATTTGATGAAAACAGGAATCACTTGGCCTAGAAGTTGTTTTAATTCAAGATAAACCGAAATGGAACAACTAGGCCTACAACATTAAACCATGATAGCTTGAGTCTTGAACCTTCGTGAGTGCCACACAAACATCTGTTGACTTCCCCATAACTCATCTAACCAATGTATTTCAGGAAAACATGAATCACTTGGCCTACAGGTTCTTTTAATCCAAGATAAACCGAAAAGGAACAAATAGGCCTCTGACTTTAAACCATGATAGCTTGAGTCTTGATCCTCCGTGGGTGCTAGACAATCATCTGTTGACTTCCTCATAACCCATCTAACCAATGTATTTGATGAAAACAGGAATCACTTGGCCTAGAAGATGTTTTAATCCAAGATAAACCGAAATGGAACAACTAGGCCTACAACATTAAACCATGATAGCTTGAGTCTTGAACCTTCGTGATTGCTACACAAACATCTGTTGACTTCCCCATAACTCATCTAACCAATGTATTTCATGAAAACATGAATCATTTGGCCTACAAGTTCTTTTAATCCAAGATAAACCGAAAAGGAACAAATAGGCCTACAACTTTAAACCATGATAGCATGAGTCTTGAACCTCCGTGGGTGCTAGACAATCATCTGTTGACTTCCTCATAACCCATCTAACCAATGTATTTCATGAAAACATGAATCACTCGGCCTAGAAGTTGTCTTAATCCAAGATAAACCGAAATGGAACAAATAGGCCTACAACTTTAAACCATGATAGCTTGAGTTTTGAACCTCCGTCTGTGCTAGACAATCTCATCTGTTGACTTCCTCATAACCCACCTGACCAATGTATTTCATGAAAACATGAATCACTTGGCCTAGAAGTTGTTTTAATCCAACATAAACCGAAAAGGAACAAATAGGCCTGCAACTT
Organism: Styphnolobium japonicum; assembly: GCA_023212625.1. Taxonomy (NCBI): domain Eukaryota; kingdom Viridiplantae; phylum Streptophyta; class Magnoliopsida; order Fabales; family Fabaceae; genus Styphnolobium; species Styphnolobium japonicum. The sequence continues at coordinate 689,330 of JALBWW010000073.1, forward strand.
TAAACCATGATAGCTTGAGTCTTCAACCTCCGTCTGTGCTAGACAATCATCTATTGACTTCCTCATTACCCATCTAACCAATGTATTTCATGAAAACATGAATCACTTGGCCTAGAAGTTGTTTTAATCCAACATAAACCGAAAAGGAACAAATATTCCTACAACTTTATACCATGATAGCTTGTGTCTTGAACCTCCGTGGGTGCAAGACAATCATCTGTTGACTTCCACATAACCCATCTAACCAATGTATTTCATGAAAACAGGAATCACTTGGCCTAGAAGTTCATTTAATCCAAGATAAACCGGAAAGGAAGCAATAGGCCTAACTCTTTAAACCATGATAGCTTGAGTCTTGAACCTTCGCGAGTGCTACACAAACATCTGTTGACTTCCCCATAACTCATCTAACCAATGTATTTTAGGAAAACATGAATCACTTGGCCTACAGGTTCTTTTAATCCAAGATAAACCGAAAAGGAACAAATAGGCCTACAGCTTTAAACCATGATAGCTTGAGTCTTGATCCTCCGTGGGTGCTAGACAATCATCTGTTGACTTCCTCATAACCCATCTAACCAATGTATTTGATGAAAACAGGAATCACTTGGCCTAGAAGTTGTTTTAATCCAAGATAAACCGAAATGGAACAACTAGGCCTACAACATTAAACCAACATAGCTTGAGTCATGAACCTTCGTGAGTGCTACACAAACATCTGTTGACTTCCCCATAACTCATCTAACCAATGTATTTCATGAAAACATGAATCATTTGGCCTTCAAGTTCTTTTAATCCAAGAAAAACCGAAAAGGAACAAATAGGCCTACAAATTTAAACCATGATAGCATGAGTCTTGAACCTCCGTGGGTGCTAGACAATCATCTGTTGACTTCCTCATAACCCATCTAACCAATGTATTTCATGAAAACATGAATCACTCGGCCTAGAAGTTGTCTTAATCCAAGATAAACCGAAATGGAACAAATAGGCCTACAACTTTAAACCATGATAGCTTGAGTTTTGAACCTCCGTCTGTGATAGACAATCATCTGTTGACTTCCTCATTACCCATCTAACCAATGTATTTCATGAAAACATGAATCACTTGGCCTAGAAGTTGTTTTAATCCAACATAAACCGAAATGGAACAAATAGGCCTACAACTTTAAACCATGATAGCTTGAGTCTTCAACCTCCGTCTGTGATAGACAATCATCTGTTGACTTCCTCATTACCCATCTAACCAATGTATTTCATGAAAACATGAATCACTTGGCCTAGAAGTTGTTTTAATCCATCCAACATAAACCGAAAAGGAACAAATAGGCCTACAACTTTAAACCATGATAGCTTGAGTCCTGAACCTCCGTGGGTGCTAGACAATCATCTGTTGACTTCCTCATAACCCATCTAACCAATGTATTTCATGAAAACAGGAATCACTTGGCCTAGAAGTTCTTTTAATCCAAGATAAACCGAAATGGAACAACTAGGCCTACAACATTAAACCATGATACCTTGAGTCTTGAACCTCCGTGGGTGCTAGACAATCATCTGTTGACTTCCTCATAACCCATCTAACCAATGTATTTGATGAAAACAGGAATCACTTGGCCTAGAAGTTGTTTTAATTCAAGATAAACCGAAATGGAACAACTAGGCCTACAACATTAAACCATCATAGCTTGAGTCTTGAACCTTCGTGAGTGCCACACAAACATCTGTTGACTTCCCCATAACTCATCTAACCAATGTATTTCAGGAAAACATGAATCACTTGGCCTACAGGTTCTTTTAATCCAAGATAAACCGAAAAGGAACAACTAGGCCTACAGCTTTAAACCATGATAGCTTGAGTCTTGATCCTCCGTGGGTGCTAGACAATCATCTGTTGACTTCCTCATAACCCATCTAACCAATGTATTTGATGAAAACAGGAATCACTTGGCCTAGAAGTTGTTTTAATCCAAGATAAACCGAAATGGAACAACTAGGCCTACAACATTAAACCATGATAGCTTGAGTCTTGAACCTTCGTGAGTGCTACACAAACATCTGTTGACTTCCCCATAACTCATCTAACCAATGTATTTCATGAAAACATGAATCATTTGGCCTTCAAGTTCTTTGAATCCAAGATAAACCGAAAAGGAACAAATAGGCCTACAACTTAAAACCCTGATAGCTTGAGTCTTGAACCGTCGTGAATGCTACACAAACATCTGTTGACTTCCCCATAACTCATCTAACCTATGTATTTCATGAAAACATGAATCACTTGGCCTAGAAGTTGTTTTAATCCAAGATAAACCGAAATGGAACAACTAGGCCTACAACATTAAACCATGATAGCTTGAGTCTTGAACCACCGTGGGTGCTAGACAATCATCTGTTGACTTCCTCGTAACCCAACCAACCAATGTATTTGATGAAAACATAAATCACTAGGCCTAGAAGTTCTTTTAATCCAAGATAAACCGAAATGGAACAACTACGCCTACAACTTTAAACCCTGATAGCTTGAGTCTTGAACCGTCGTGAATGCAACACAAACATCTGTTGACTTCCCCATAACTCATCTAACCTATGTATTTCATGAAAACATGAATCACTTGGCCTTGAAGTTCTTTTAATCCAAGATAAACCGAAAAGGAACAAATAGGCCTACAGCTTTAAACCATGATAGCTTGAGTCTTGAACCTCCGCGGGTGCTAGACAATCATCTGTTGACTTCCTCATTACCCATCTAACCAATGTATTTCATGAAAACATGAATCACTTGGCCTAGAAGTTGTTTTAATCCAACATAAACCGAAAAGGAACAAATAGGCCTACAACTTTAAACCATGATAGCTTTTGTCTTGAACCTCCGTGGGTGCAGGACAATCATCTGTTGACTTCCACATAACCCATCTAACCAATGTATTTCATGAAAACAGGAATCACTTGGCCTAGAAGTTCTTTTAATCCAAGATAAACCGGAAAGGATGCAATAGGCCTAACTCTTTAAACCATGATAGCTTGAGTCTTGAACCTTCGCGAGTGCTACACAAACATCTGTTGACTTCCCCATAACTCATCTAACCAATGTATTTCATGAAAACATGAATCACTTGGCCTACAAGTTCTTTAAATCCAAGATAAACCGAAAAGGAACAAATAGGCCTACAACTTTATACCATGATAGCTTGAGTCTTGAACCACCGTGGGTGCTAGACAATCATCTGTTGACTTCCTCGTAACCCAACCAACCAATGTATTTGATGAAAACATAAATCACTAGGCCTAGAAGTTCTTTTAATCCAAGATAAACCGAAATGGAACAACTACGCCTACAACTTTAAACCCTGATAGCTTGGGTCTTGAACCGTCTTGAATGCTACACAAACATCTGTTGACTTCCCCATAACTCATCTAACCAATGTATTTCATGAAAACATGAATCACTTGGCCTTGAAGTTCTTTTAATCCAAGATAAACCGAAAAGGAACAAATAGGCCTACAGCTTTAAACCATGATAGCTTGAGTCTTGAACCACCGGGGGTGCTAGACAATCATCTGTTGACTTCCTCGTAACCCAACCAACCAATGTATTTGATGAAAACATAAATCACTAGGCCTAGAAGTTCTTTTAATCCAAGATAAACCGAAATGGAACAACTACGCCTACAACTTTAAACCCTGATAGCTTGGGTCTTGAACCGTCGTGAATGCTACACAAACATCTGTTGACTTCCCCATAACTCATCTAACCAATGTATTTCATGAAAACATGAATCACTTGGCCTTGAAGTTCTTTTAATCCAAGATAAACCGAAAAGGAACAAATAGGCCTACAGCTTTAAACCATGATAGCTTGAGTCTTGAACCACCGTGGGTGCTAGACAATCATCTGTTGACTTCCTCGTAACCCAACCAACCAATGTATTTGATGAAAACATAAATCACTAGGCCTAGAAGTTCTTTTAATCCAAGATAAACCGAAATGCAACAACTACGCCTACAACTTTAAACCATGATAGCTTGAGTCTTGAACCGTCGTGAATGCTACACAAACAACTGTTGACTTCCCCATAACTCATCTAACCAATGTATTTCATGAAAACATGAATCACTTGGCCTTGAAGTTCTTTTAATCCAAGATAAACCGAAAAGGAACAAATAGGCCTACAACTTTAAACCATGATAGCTTGAGTCTTGAACCTCCGTGGGTGCTAGACAATCATCTGTTGACTTCCTCATAACCCATCTAACCAATGTATTTCATGAAAACAGGAATCACTTGGCCTAGAAGTTCTTTTAATCCAAGATAAACCGAAATGGAACAACTAGGCCTACAACTTTAAACCATGATAGCTTGAGTCTTGAACCTGCGTGAGTGCTACACAATCATCTGTTGACTTCCTCATAACCCATCTAACCAATGTATTTCATGAAAACAGGAATCACTTGGCCTAGAAGTTCTTTTAATCAAAGATAAACCGAAATAGAACAACTAGGCCTACAACTTTAAACCATGATAGCTTGAGTCTTGAACCACCGTGGGTGCTAGACAATCATCTGTTGACTTCCTCGTAACCCAACCAACCAATGTATTTGATGAAAACATAAATCACTAGGCCTAGAAGTTCTTTTAATCCAAGATAAACCGAAATGGAACAACTACGCCTACAACTTTAAACCCTGATAGCTTGAGTCTTGAACCGTCGTGAATGCTACACAAACATCTGTTGACTTCCCCATAACTCATCTAACCAATGTATTTCATAAAAACATGAATCACTTGGCCTTGAAGTTCTTTAAATCCAAGATAAACCGAAAAGGAACAAAGAGGCCTACAGCTTTCAACCATGATAGCTTGAGTCTTGAACCTCCGTGGGTGCTAGACAATCATCTGTTGACTTCCTCATAACCCATCTAACCAGTGTATTTGATGAAAACAGGAATCACTTGGCCTAGAAGTTGTTTTAATTCAAGATAAACCGAAATGGAACAACTAGGCCTACAACATTAAACCATGATAGCTTGAGTCTTGAACCTTCGTGAGTGCCACACAAACATCTGTTGACTTCCCCATAACTCATCTAACCAATGTATTTCACGAAAACATGAATCACTTGGCCTACAGGTTCTTTTAATCCAAGATAAACCGAAAAGGAACAAATAGGCCTACAGCTTTAAACCATGATAGCTTGAGTCTTGATCCACCGTGGGTGCTAGACAATCATCTGTTGACTTCCTCATAACCCATCTAACCAATGTATTTGATGAAAACAGGAATCATTTGGCCTAGAAGTTGTTTTAATCCAAGATAAACCGAAATGGAACAACTAGGCCTACAACATTAAACCATGATAGCTTGAGTCTTGAACCTTCGTGAGTGCCACACAAACAACTGTTGACTTCCCCATAACTCATCTAACCAATGTATTTCACGAAAACATGAATCACTTGGCCTACAGGTTCTTTTAATCCAAGATAAACCGAAAAGGAACAAATAGGCCTACAACTTTAAACCATGATAGCATGAGTCTTGAACCTCCGTGGGTGCTAGACAATCATCTGTTGACTTCCTCATAACCCATCGAACCAATGTATTTCATGAAAACATGAATCACTCGGCCTAGAAGTTGTCTTAATCCAAGATAAACCGAAATGGAACAAATAGGCCTACAACTTTAAACCATGATAGCTTGAGTTTTGAACCTCCGTCTGTGCTAGACAATCATCTGTTGACTTCCTGATAACCCACCTGACCAATGTATTTCATGAAAACATGAATCACTTGGCCTAGAAGTTGTTTTAATCCAACATAAACCGAAATGGAACAAATAGGCCTACAACTTTAAACCATGATAGCTTGAGTCTTCAACCTCCGTCTGTGCTAGACAATCATCTGTTGACTTCCTCATTACCCATCTAACCAATGTATTTCATGAAAACATGAATCACTTGGCCTAGAAGTTGTTTTAATCCAACATAAACCGAAAAGGAACAAATAGGCCTACAACTTTAAACCATGATAGCTTGTGTCTTGAACCTCCGTGGGTGCAAGACAATCATCTGTTGACTTCCACATAACCCATCTAACCAATGTATTTCATGAAAACAGGAATCACTTGGCCTAGAAGTTCATTTAATCCAAGATAAACCGGAAAGGAAGCAATAGGCCTAACTCTTTAAACCATGATAGCTTGAGTCTTGAACCTTCGCGACTGCTACACAAACATCTGTTGACTTCCCCATAACTCATCTAACCAATGTATTTCACGAAAACATTAATCAATTGGCCTACAGGTTCTTTTAATCCAAGATAAACCGAAAAGGAACAAATAGGCCTACAGCTTTAAACCATGATAGCTTGAGTCTTGATCCTCCGTGGGTGCTAGACAATCATCTGTTGACTTCCTCATAACCCATCTAACCAATGTATTTGATGAAAACAGGAATCACTTGGCCTAGAAGTTGTTTTAATTCAAGATAAACCGAAATGGAACAACTAGGCCTACAACATTAAACCATGATAGCTTGAGTCTTGAACCTTCGTGAGTGCCACACAAACATCTGTTGACTTCCCCATAACTCATCTAACCAATGTATTTCAGGAAAACATGAATCACTTGGCCTACAGGTTCTTTTAATCCAAGATAAACCGAAAAGGAACAAATAGGCCTACAGCTTTAAACCATGATAGCTTGAGTCTTGATCCACCGTGGGTGCTAGACAATCATCTGTTGACTTCCTCATAACCCATCTAACCAATGTATTTGATGAAAACAGGAATCACTTGGCCTAGAAGATGTTTTAATCCAAGATAAACCGAAATGGAACAACTAGGCCTACAACATTAAACCATGATAGCTTGAGTCTTGAACCTTCGTGATTGCTACACAAACATCTGTTGACTTCCCCATAACTCATCTAACCAATGTATTTCATGAAAACATGAATCATTTGGCCTACAAGTTCTTTTAATCCAAGATAAACCGAAAAGGAACAAATAGGCCTACAACTTTAAACCATGATAGCATGAGTCTTGAACCTCCGTGGGTGCTAGACAATCATCTGTTGACTTCCTCATAACCCATCTAACCAATGTATTTCATGAAAACATGAATCACTCAGCCTAGAAGTTGTCTTAATCCAAGATAAACCGAAATGGAACAAATAGGCCTACAACTTTAAACCATGATAGCTTGAGTTTTGAACCTCCGTCTGTGCTAGACAATCTCATCTGTTGACTTCCTCATAACCCACCTGACCAATGTATTTCATGAAAACATGAATCACTTGGCCTAGAAGTTGTTTTAATCCAACATAAACCGAAAAGGAACAAATAGGCCTGCAACTTTGAACCATGATAGCTTGAGTCTTCAACCTCCGTCTGTGCTAGACAATCATCTGTTGACTTCCTCATTACCCATCTAACCAATGTATTTCATGAAAACATGAATCACTTGGCCTACAAGTTGTTTTAATCCAACATAAACCGAAAAGGAACAAATATTCCTACAACTTTATACCATGATAGCTTGTGTCTTGAACCTCCGTGGGTGCAAGACAATCATCTGTTGACTTCCACATAACCCATCTAACCAATGTATTTCATGAAAACAGGAATCACTTGGCCTAGAAGTTCATTTAATCCAAGATAAACCGGAAAGGAAGCAATAGGCCTAACTCTTTAAACCATGATAGCTTGAGTCTTGAACCTTCGCGAGTGCTACACAAACATCTGTTGACTTCCCCATAACTCATCTAACCAATGTATTTCACGAAAACATGAATCACTTGGCCTACAGGTTCTTTTAATCCAAGATAAACCGAAAAGGAACAAATAGGCCTACAAATTTAAACCATGATAGCATGAGTCTTGAACCTCCGTGGGTGCTAGACAATCATCTGTTGACTTCCTCATAACCCATCTAACCAATGTATTTCATGAAAACATGAATCACTCGGCCTAGAAGTTGTCTTAATCCAAGATAAACCGAAATGGAACAAATAGGCCTACAACTTTAAACCATGATAGCTTGAGTTTTGAACCTCCGTCTGTGCTAGACAATCATCTGTTGACTTCCTCATAACCCATCTGACCAATGTATTTCATGAAAACATGAATCACTTGGCCTAGAAGTTGTTTTAATCCAACATAAACCGAAATGGAACAAATAGGCCTACAACTTTAAACCATGATAGCTTGAGTCTTCAACCTCCGTCTGTGATAGACAATCATCTGTTGACTTCCGCATTACCCATCTAACCAATGTATTTCATGAAAACATGAATCACTTGGCCTAGAAGTTGTTTTAATCCATCCAACATAAACCGAAAAGGAACAAATAGGCCTACAACTTTAAACCATGATAGCTTGAGTCCTGAACCTCCGTGGGTGCTAGACAATCATCTGTTGACTTCCTCATAACCCATCTAACCAATGTATTTCATGAAAACAGGAATCACTTGGCCTAGAAGTTCTTTTAATCCAAGATAAACCGAAATGGAACAACTAGGCCTACAACATTAAACCATGATAGCTTGAGTCTTGAAGCTCCGTGGGTGCTAGACAATCATCTGTTGACTTCCTCATAACCCATCTAACCAATGTATTTGATGAAAACAGGAATCACTTGGCCTAGAAGTTGTTTTAATTCAAGATAAACCGAAATGGAACAACTAGGCCTACAACATTAAACCATCATAGCTTGAGTCTTGAACCTTCGTGAGTGCCACACAAACATCTGTTGACTTCCCCATAACTCATCTAACCAATGTATTTCAGGAAAACATGAATCACTTGGCCTACAGGTTCTTTTAATCCAAGATAAACCGAAAAGGAACAACTAGGCCTACAGCTTTAAACCATGATAGCTTGAGTCTTGATCCTCCGTGGGTGCTAGACAATCATCTGTTGACTTCCTCATAACCCATCTAACCAATGTATTTGATGAAAACAGGAATCACTTGGCCTAGAAGTTGTTTTAATCCAAGATAAACCGAAATGGAACAACTAGGCCTACAACATTAAACCATGATAGCTTGAGTCTTGAACCTTCGTGATTGCTACACAAACATCTGTTGACTTCCCCATAACTCATCTAACCAATGTATTTCATGAAAACATGAATCATTTGGCCTACAAGTTCTTTGAATCCAAGAGAAACCGAAAAGGAGCAAATAGGCCTACAACTTAAAACCCTGATAGCTTGAGTCTTGAACCGTCGTGAATGCTACACAAACATCTGTTGACTTCCCCATAACTCATCTAACCTATGTATTTCATGAAAACATGAATCACTTGGCCTAGAAGTTGTTTTAATCCAAGATAAACCGAAATGGAACAACTAGGCCTACAACATTAAACCATGATAGCTTGAGTCTTGAACCACCGTGGGTGCTAGACAATCATCTGTTGACTTCCTCGTAACCCAATCAACCAATGTATTTGATGAAAACATAAATCACTAGGCCTAGAAGTTCTTTTAATCCAAGATAAACCGAAATGGAACAACTACGCCTACAACTTTAAACCCTGATAGCTTGAGTCTTGAACCTTCGTGAATGCAACACAAACATCTGTTGACTTCCCCATAACTCATCTAACCTATGTATTTCATGAAAACATGAATCACTTGGCCTTGAAGTTCTTTTAATCCAAGATAAACCGAAAAGGAACAAATAGGCCTACAGCTTTAAACCATGATAGCTTGAGTCTTGAACCTCCGTGGGTGCTAGACAATCATCTGTTGACTTCCTCATTACCCATCTAACCAATGTATTTCATGAAAACATGAATCACTTGGCCTAGAAGTTGTTTTAATCCAACATAAACCGAAAAGGAACAACTACGCCTACAACTTTAAACCATGATAGCTTGAATCTTGAACCTTCGTGACTGCTACACAAACATCTGTTGACTTCCCCATAACTCATCTAACCTATGTATTTCATGTAAACATGAATCACTTGGCCTAGAAGTTGTTTTAATCCATCCAACATAAACCGAAAAGGAACAAATAGGCCTACAACTTTAAACCATGATAGCTTGAGTCCTGAACCTCCGTGGGTGCTAGACAATCATCTGTTGACTTCCTCATAACCCATCTAACCAATGTATTTCATGAAAACATGAATCACTTGGCCTAGAAGTTGTTTTAATCCAAGATAAACCGAAATGGAACAAATAGGCCTACAACTTTAAACCATGATAGCTTGAATCTTGAACCATCGTGAATGCTACACAAACATCTGTTGACTTCCCCATAACTCATCTAACCTATGTATTTCATGTAAACATGAATCACTTGGCCTTGAAGTTCTTTTAATCCAAGATAAACCGAAAAGGAACAAATAGGCCTACAACTTTAAACCATGATAGCTTGAGTCTTGAACCTCCGTGGGTGCTAGACAATCATCTGTTGACTTCCTCATAACCCATCTAACGAATGTATTTGATGAAAACATAAATCACATGGCCTAGAAGTTCTTTTAATCCAAGATAAACCAAATTGGAACAAATAGGCCTACAACTTTAAACCATGATAGCTTGAGTTTTGAACCTCCGTCTGTGCTAGACAATCATCTGTTGACTTCCTCATAATCCATCTGACCAATGTATTTCATGAAAACATGAATCACTTGGCCTAGAAGTTGTTTTAATCCAACATAAACCGAAATGGAACAAATAGGCCTACAACTTTAAACCATGATAGCTTGAGTCTTCAACCTCCGTCTGTGCTAGACAATCATCTGTTGACTTCCTCATTACCCATCTAACCAATGTATTTCATGAAAACATGAATCACTTGGCCTAGAAGTTGTTTTAATCCAACATAAACCGAAAAGGAACAAATAGGCCTACAACTTTAAACCATGATAGCTTTTGTCTTGAACCTCCGTGGGTGCAGGACAATCATCTGTTGACTTCCACAAAACCCATCTAACCAATGTATTTCATGAAAACAGGAATCACTTGGCCTAGAAGTTCTTTTAATCCAAGATAAACCGGAAAGGAAGCAATAGGCCTAACTCTTTAAACCATGATAGCTTGAGTCTTGAACCTTCGCGAGTGCTACACAAACATCTGTTGACTTCCCCATAACTCATCTAACCAATGTATTTCATGAAAACATGAATCACTTGGCCTACAAGTTCTTTTAATCCAAGATAAACCGAAAAGGAACAAATAGGCCTACAACTTTAAACCATGATAGCTTGAGTCCTGAACCTCCGTGGGTGCTAGACAATCATCTGTTGACTTCCTCATAACCCATCTAACCAATGTATTTCATGAAAACAGGAATCACTTGGCCTAGAAGTTCTTTTAATCCAAGATAAACCGAAATGGAACAACTAGGCCTACAACATTAAACCATGATAGCATGAGTCTTAAACCTTCGTGAGTGCTACACAAACATCTGTTGACTTCCCCATAACTCATCTAACCAATGTATTTCATGAAAACATGAATCACTTGGCCTACAAGTTCTTTTAATCCAAGATAAACCGAAAAGGAACAAATAGGCCTACAGCTTTAAACCATGATAGCTTGACTCTTTAACCTCCGTGGGTGCTAGACAATCATCTGTTGACTTCCTCGTAACCCATCTAACCAATGTATTTGATGAAAACAGGAATCACTTGGCCTCGAAGTTCTTTTAATCCAAGATAAACCGAAATGGAACAACTAGGCCTACAACATTAAACCATGATAGCTTGAGTCTTGAACCTTCGTGAGTGCTACACAAACATCTGTTGACTTCCCCATAACTCATCTAACCAATATATTTCATGAAAACATGAATCACTTGGCCTACAAGTTCTTTTAATCCAAGATAAACCGAAAAGGAACAAATAGGCCTACAGCTTTAAACCATGATAGCTTGAGTCTTGAACCTCCGTGGGTGCTACACAATGATCTGTTGACTTCTTCGTAACCCAACCAACCAATGTATTTGATGAAAACATAAATCACTAGGCCTAGAAGTTCTTTTAATCCAAGATAAACCGAAATGGAACAACTACGCCTACAACTTTAAACCATGATAGCTTGAGTCTTGAACCTCCGTGAGTGCTAGACAATCATCTGTTGACTTCCTCATAACCCATCTAACCAATGTATTTGATGAAAACAGGAATCACTTGGCCTCGAAGTTCTTTTAATCCAAGATAAACCGAAATGGAACAACTAGGCCTACAACATTAAACCATGATAGCTTGAGTCTTGAACCTTCGTGAGTGCTACACAAACATCTGTTGACTTCCCCATAACTCATCTAACCAATGTATTTCATGAAAACATGAATCACTTGGCCTACAAGTTCTTTTAATCCAAGATAAACCGAAAAGGAACAAATAGGCCTACAACTTTAAACCATGATAGCTTGAGTCTTGAACCTCCGTGGGTGCTAGACAATCATCTGTTGACTTCCTCGTAACCCAACCAACCAATGTATTTGATGAAAACATAAATCACTAGGCCTAGAAGTTCTTTTAATCCAAGATAAACCGAAATGCAACAACTACGCCTACAACTTTAAACCCTGATAGCTTGAGTCTTGAACCGTCGTGAATGCTACACAAACATCTGTTGACTTCCCCATAACTCATCTAACCAATGTATTTCATGAAAACTTGAATCACTTGGCCTTGAAGTTCTTTTAATCCAAGATAAACCGAAAAGGAACAAATAGGCCTACAACTTTAAACCATGATAGCTTGAGTCTTGAACCTCCGTGAGTGCTAGACAATCATCTGTTGACTTCCTCATAACCCATCTAACCAATGTATTTGATGAAAACAGGAATCACTTGGCCTCGAAGTTCTTTTAATCCAAGATAAACCGAAATGGAACAACTAGGCCTACAACATTAAACCATGATAGCTTGAGTCTTGAACCTTCGTGAGTGCTACACAAACATCTGTTGACTTCCCCATAACTCATCTAACCAATGTATTTCATGAAAACATGAATCACTTGGCCTACAAGTTCTTTTAATCCAAGATAAACCGAAAAGGAACAAATAGGCCTACAGCTTTAAACCATGATAGCTTGAGTCTTGAACCTCCGTGGGTGCTAGACAATCATCTGTTGACTTCCTCGTAACCCAACCAACCAATGTATTTGATGAAAACATAAATCACTAGGCCTAGAAGTTCTTTTAATCCAAGATAAACCGAAATGCAACAACTACGCCTACAACTTTAAACCACGATAGCTTGAGTCTTGAACCGTCGTGAATGCTACACAAACATCTCGTTGACTTCCCCATAACTCATCTAACCAATGTATTTCATGAAAACATGAATCACTTGGCCTTGAAGTTCTTTTAATCCAAGATAAACCGAAAAGGAACAAATAGGCCTACTGACTTTAAACCATGATAGCTTGAGTCTTGAACCTCCGTGGGTGCTAGACAATCATCTGTTGACTTCCTCATAACCCATCTAACCAATGTATTTCATGAAAACAGGAATCACTTGGCCTAGAAGTTCTTTTAATCCAAGATAAACCGAAATGGAACAACTAGGCCTACAACGTTAAACCATGATAGCTTGAGTCTTGAACCTTCGTGAGTGCTACACAAACATCTATTCACTTCCCCATAACTCATCTAACCAATGTATTTCATGAAAACATGAATCACTTGGCCTACAAGTTCTTTTAATCCAAGATAAACCGAAAAGGAACAAATAGGCCTACAAATTTAAACCATGATAGCTTGAGTCTTGAACCTCCGTGGGTGCTAGACAATCATCTATTGACTTCCTCATAACCCATCTAACCAATGTATTTCATGAAAACAGGAATCACTTGGCCTAGAAGTTCTTTTAATCCAAGATAAACCGAAATGGAACAACTAGGCCTACAACATTAAACCATGATAGCTTGAGTCTTGAACCTTCGTGAGTGCTACACAAACATCTGTTGACTTCCCCATAACTCATCTAACCAATGTATTTCATGAAAAGATGAATCACTTGGCCTAGAAGTTCTTTTAATCAAAGATAAACCGAAATAGAACAACTAGGCCTACAACTTTAAACCATGATAGCTTGAGTCTTGAACCACCGTGGGTGCTAGAAAATCATCTGTTGACTTCCTCGTAACCCAACCAACCAATGTATTTGATGAAAACTTAAATCACTAGGCCTAGAAGTTCTTTTAATCCAAGATAAACCGAAATGGAACAACTACGCCTACAACTTTAAACCCTGATAGCTTGAGTCTTGAACCGTCGTGAATGCTACACAAACATCTGTTGACTTCCCCATAACTCATCTAACCAATGTATTTCATGAAAACATGAATCACTTGGCCTTGAAGTTCTTTTAATCCAAGATAAACCGAAAAGGAACAAATAGGCCTACAACTTTAAACCATGATAGCTTGAGTCTTGAACCTCCGTGAGTGCTAGACAATCATCTGTTGACTTCCTCATAACCCATCTAACCAATGTATTTGATGAAAACAGGAATCACTTGGCCTCGAAGTTCTTTTAATCCAAGATAAACCGAAATGGAACAACTAGGCCTACAACATTAAACCATGATAGCTTGAGTCTTGAACCTTCGTGAGTGCTACACAAACATCTGTTGACTTCCCCATAACTCATCTAACCAATGTATTTCATGAAAACATGAATCACTTGGCCTACAAGTTCTTTTAATCCAAGATAAAACGAAAAGGAACAAATAGGCCTACAGCTTTAAACCATGATAGCTTGAGTCTTGAACCTCCGTGGGTGCTAGACAATCATCTGTTGACTTCCTCGTAACCCAACCAACCAATGTATTTGATGAAAACATAAATCACTAGGCCTAGAAGTTCTTTTAATCCAAGATAAACCGAAATGCAACAACTACGCCTACAACTTTAAACCCTGATAGCTTGAGTCTTGAACCGTCGTGAATGCTACACAAACATCTGTTGACTTCCCCATAACTCATCTAACCAATGTATTTCATGAAAACATGAATCACTTGGCCTTGAAGTTCTTTTAATCCAAGATAAACCGAAAAGGAACAAATAGGCCTACAACTTTAAACCATGATAGCTTGAGTCTTGAACCTCCGTGGGTGCTAGACAATCATCTGTTGACTTCCTCATAACCCATCTAACCAATGTATTTCATGAAAACAGGAATCACTTGGCCTAGAAGTTCTTTTAATCCAAGATAAACCGAAATGGAACAACTAGGCCTACAACATTAAACCATGATAGCTTGAGTCTTGAACCTTCGTGAGTGCTACACAAACATCTGTTGACTTCCCCATAACTCATCTAACCAATGTATTTCATGAAAAGATGAATCACTTGGCCTAGAAGTTCTTTTAATCAAAGATAAACCGAAATAGAACAACTAGGCCTACAACTTTAAACCATGATAGCTTGAGTCTTGAACCACTGTGGGTGCTAGAAAATCATCTGTTGACTTCCTCGTAACCCAACCAACCAATGTATTTGATGAAAACTTAAATCACTAGGCCTAGAAGTTCTTTTAATCCAAGATAAACCGAAATGGAACAACTACGCCTACAACTTTAAACCCTGATAGCTTGAGTCTTGAACCGTCGTGAATGCTACACAAACATCTGTTGACTTCCCCATAACTCATCTAACCAATGTATTTCATGAAAACATGAATCACTTGGCCTTGAAGTTCTTTTAATCCAAGATAAACCGAAAAGGAACAAATAGGCCCACAACTTTAAACCATGATAGCTTGAGTCTTGAACCTCCATGGGTGCTAGACAATCATCTGTTGACTTCCTCCTAACCCATCTAACCAATGTATTTGATGAAAACAGGAATCACTTGGCCTAGAAGTTGTTTTAATTCAAGATAAACCGAAATGGAACAACTAGGCCTACAACATTAAACCATGATAGCTTGAGTCTTGAACCTTCGTGAGTGCTACACAAACATCTGTTGACTTCCTCATAACTCATCTAACCAATGTATTTCATGAAAACATGAATCACTTGGCCTACAAGTACTTTTAATCCAAGATAAACCGAAAAGGAACAAATAGGTCTACAGCTTTAAACCATGATAGCTTGAGTCTTGAACCTCCGTGGGTGCTAGACAATCATCTGTTGACTTCCTCATAACCCATCTAACCAATGTATTTCATGAAAACATGAATCACTTGGCCTACAAGTTCTTTTAATCCAAGATAAACCGAAAAGGAACAAATAGGCCTACAGCTTTAAACCATGATAGCTTGAGTCTTGAACCTCCGTGGGTGCTAGACAATCATCTGTTGACTTCCTCATAACCCATCTAACCAATGTATGTGATGAAAACATAAATCACTTGGCCTAGAAGATCTTTTAATCCAAGATAAACCGAAATGGAACAACTAGGCTTACAACTTTAAACCCTGATAGCTTGAGTCTTGAACCTTCGTGAATGCTACACAAACATCTGTTGACTTCCCCATAACTCATCTAACCAATGTATTTCATGAAAACATGAATCACTTGGCCTACAAGTTCTTTTAATCCAAGATAAACCGAAATAGAACAACTAGGCCTACAACTTTAAACCATGATAGCTTGAGTCTTGAACCACCGTGGGTGCTAGAAAATCATCTGTTGACTTCCTCGTAACCCAACCAACCAATGTATTTGATGAAAACATAAATCACTAGGCCTAGAAGTTCTTTTAATCCAAGATAAACCGAAATGCAACAACTACGCCTACAAATTTAAACCATGATAGCTTGAGTCTTGAACCGTCGTGAATGCTACACAAACATCTGTTGACTTCCCCATAACTCATCTAACCAATGTATTTCATGAAAACATGAATCACTTGGCCTTGAAGTTCTTTTAATCCAAGATAAACCGAAAAGGAACAAATAGGCCTACAACTTTAAACCATGATAGCTTGAGTCTTGAACCTCCATGGGTGCTAGACAATCATCTATTGACATCCTCATAACCCATCTAACCAATGTATTTCATGAAAACAGGAATCACTTGGCCTAGAAGTTCTTTTAATCCAAGATAAACCGAAATGGAACAACTAGGCCTACAACATTAAACCATGATAGCTTGAGTCTTGAACCTTCGTGAGTGCTACACAAACATCTGTTGACTTCCCCATAACTCATCTAACCAATGTATTTCATGAAAAGATGAATCACTTGGCCTAGAAGTTCTTTTAATCAAAGATAAACCGAAATAGAACAACTAGGCCTACAACTTTAAACCATGATAGCTTGAGTCTTGAACCACCGTGGGTGCTAGAAAATCATCTGTTGACTTCCTCGTAACCCAACCAACCAATGTATTTGATGAAAACTTAAATCACTAGGCCTAGAAGTTCTTTTAATCCAAGATAAACCGAAATGGAACAACTACGCCTACAACTTTAAACCCTGATAGCTTGAGTCTTGAACCGTCGTGAATGCTACACAAACATCTGTTGACTTCCCCATAACTCATCTAACCAATGTATTTCATGAAAACATGAATCACTTGGCCTTGAAGTTCTTTTAATCCAAGATAAACCGAAAAGGAACAAATAGGCCTACAACTTTAAACCATGATAGCTTGAGTCTTGAACCTCCGTGAGTGCTAGACAATCATCTGTTGACTTCCTCCTAACCCATCTAACCAATGTATTTGATGAAAACAGGAATCACTTGGCCTAGAAGTTGTTTTAATTCAAGATAAACCGAAATGGAACAACTAGGCCTACAACATTAAACCATGATAGCTTGAGTCTTGAACCTTCGTGAGTGCTACACAAACATCTGTTGACTTCCTCATAACTCATCTAACCAATGTATTTCATGAAAACATGAATCACTTGGCCTACAAGTTCTTTTAATCCAAGATAAACCGAAAAGGAACAAATAGGCCTACAGCTTTAAACCATGATAGCTTGAGTCTTGAACCTCCGTGGGTGCTAGACAATCATCTGTTGACTTCCTCGTAACCCAACCAACCAATGTATTTGATGAAAACATAAATCACTAGGCCTAGAAGTTCTTTTAATCCAAGATAAACCGAAATGCAACAACTACGCCTACAACTTTAAACCCTGATAGCTTGAGTCTTGAACCGTCGTGAATGCTACACAAACTTCTGTTGACTTCCCCATAACTCATCTAACCAATGTATTTCATGAAAACATGAATCACTTGGCCTTGAAGTTCTTTTAATCCAAGATAAACCGAAAAGGAACAAATAGGCCTACAGCTTTAAACCATGATAGCTTGAGTCTTGAACCTCCGTGGGTGCTAGACAATCATCTGTTGACTTCCTCGTAACCCAACCAACCAATGTATTTGATGAAAACATAAATCACTAGGCCTAGAAGTTCTTTTAATCCAAGATAAACCGAAATGCAACAACTACGCCTACAACTTTAAACCCTGATAGCTTGAGTCTTGAACCGTCGTGAATGCTACACAAACATCTGTTGACTTCCCCATAACTCATCTAACCAATGTATTTCATGAAAACATGAATCACTTGGCCTTGAAGTTCTTTTAATCCAAGATAAACCGAAAAGGAACAAATAGGCCTACAGCTTTAAACCATGATAGCTTGAGTCTTGAACCTCCGTGGGTGCTAGACAATCATCTGTTGACTTCCTCATAACCCATCTAACCAATGTATTTCATGAAAACAGGAATCACTTGGCCTAGAAGTTCTTTTAATCCAAGATAAACCGAAATGGAACAACTAGGCCTACAACATTAAACCATGATAGCTTGAGTCTTGAACCTTCGTGAGTGCTACACAAACATCTGTTGACTTCCCCATAACTCATCTAACCAATGTATTTCATGAAAACATGAATCACTTGGCCTACAAGTACTTTTAATCCAAGATAAACCGAAAAGGAACAAATAGGTCTACAGCTTTAAACCATGATAGCTTGAGTCTTGAACCTCCGTGGGTGCTAGACAAACATCTGTTGACTTCCCCATAACTCATCTAACCAATGTATTTCATGAAAACATGAATCACTTGGCCTTGAAGTTCTTTTAATCCAAGATAAACCGAAAAGGAACAAATAGGCCTACAACTTTAAACCCTGATAGCTTGAGTCTTGAACCGTCGTGAATGCTACACAAACATCTGTTGACTTCCCCATAACTCATCTAACCAATGTATTTCATGAAAACATGAATCACTTGGCCTTGAAGTTCTTTTAATCCAAGATAAACCGAAAAGGAACAAATAGGCCTACAACTTTAAACCATGATAGCTTGAGTCTTGAACCTCCATGGGTGCTAGACAATCATCTGTTGACTTCCCCATAACTCATCTAACCAATGTATTTCATGAAAACATGAATCACTTGGCCTACAAGTACTTTTAATCCAAGATAAACCGAAAAGGAACAAATAGGTCTACAGCTTTAAACCATGATAGCTTGAGTCTTGAACCTCCGTGGGTGCTAGACAAACATCTGTTGACTTCCCCATAACTCATCTAACCAATGTATTTCATGAAAACATGAATCACTTGGCCTTGAAGTTCTTTTAATCCAAGATAAACCGAAAAGGAACAAATAGGCCTACAGCTTTAAACCATGATAGCTTGAGTCTTGAACCTCCGTGGGTGCTAGACAATCATCTGTTGACTTCCTCATAACCCATCTAACCAATGTATTTCATGAAAACAGGAATCACTTGGCCTAGAAGTTCTTTTAATCCAAGATAAACCGAAATGGAACAACTAGGCCTACAACATTAAACCATGATAGCTTGAGTCTTGAACCTTCGTGAGTGCTACACAAACATCTGTTGACTTCCCCATAACTCATCTAACCAATGTATTTCATGAAAAGATGAATCACTTGGCCTAGAAGTTCTTTTAATCAAAGATAAACCGAAATAGAACAACTAGGCCTACAACTTTAAACCATGATAGCTTGAGTCTTGAACCACCGTGGGTGCTAGAAAATCATCTGTTGACTTCCTCGTAACCCAACCAACCAATGTATTTGATGAAAACTTAAATCACTAGGCCTAGAAGTTCTTTTAATCCAAGATAAACCGAAATGGAACAACTAGGCCTACAAATTTAAACCATGATAGCTTGAGTCTTTAACCGTCGTGAATGCTACACAAACATCTGTTGACTTCCCCATAACTCATCTAACTAATGTATTTCATGAAAACATGAATCACTTGGCCTTGAAGTTCTTTTAATCCAAGATAAACCGAAAAGGAACAAATAGGCCTACAACTTTAAACCATGATAGCTTGAGTCCTGAACCTCCATGGGTGCTAGACAATCATCTCGTTGACTTCCTCCTAACCCATCTAACCAATGTATTTGATGAAAACAGGAATCACTTGGCCTAGAAGTTGTTTTTAATTCCAGATAAACCGAAATGGAACAACTAGGCCTACAACATTAAACCATGATAGCTTGAGTCTTGAACCTTCGTGAGTGCTACACAAACATCTGTTGACTTCCTCATAACTCATCTAACCAATGTATTTCATGAAAACATGAATCACTTGGCCTACAAGTACTTTTAATCCAAGATAAACCGAAAAGGAACAAATAGGTCTACAGCTTTAAACCATGATAGCTTGAGTCTTGAACCTCCGTGGGTGCTAGACAATCATTCGTTGACATCCTCATAACCCATCTAACCAATGTATTTCATGAAAACATGAATCACTTGGCCTACAAGTTCTTTTAATCCAAGATAAACCGAAAAGGAACAAATAGGCCTACAGCTTTAAACCATGATAGCTTGAGTCTTGAACCTCCGTGGGTGCTAGACAATCATCTGTTGACT
The DNA here is from genome assembly GCA_023212625.1 of Styphnolobium japonicum. Classification (NCBI taxonomy): domain Eukaryota; kingdom Viridiplantae; phylum Streptophyta; class Magnoliopsida; order Fabales; family Fabaceae; genus Styphnolobium; species Styphnolobium japonicum. The sequence continues at coordinate 710,115 of JALBWW010000073.1, forward strand.
TCCTCATAACCCATCTAACCAATGTATGTGATGAAAACATAAATCACTTGGCCTAGAAGATCTTTTAATCCAAGATAAACCGAAATGGAACAACTAGGCTTACAACTTTAAACCCTGATAGCTTGAGTCTTGAACCTTCGTGAATGCTACACAAACATCTGTTGACTTCCCCATAACTCATCTAACCAATGTATTTCATGAAAACATGAATCACTTGGCCTACAAGTTCTTTTAATCCAAGATAAACCGAAATAGAACAACTAGGCCTACAACTTTAAACCATGATAGCTTGAGTCTTGAACCACCGTGGGTGCTAGAAAATCATCTGTTGACTTCCTCGTAACCCAACCAACCAATGTATTTGATGAAAACATAAATCACTAGGCCTAGAAGTTCTTTTAATCCAAGATAAACCGAAATGCAACAACTACGCCTACAACTTTAAACCCTGATAGCTTGAGTCTTGAACCGTCGTGAATGCTACACAAACATCTGTTGACTTCCCCATAACTCATCTAACCAATGTATTTCATGAAAACATGAATCACTTGGCCTTGAAGTTCTTTTAATCCAAGATAAACCGAAAAGGAACAAATAGGCCTACAGCTTTAAACCATGATAGCTTGAGTCTTGAACCTCCGTGGGTGCTAGACAATCATCTGTTGACTTCCTCATAACCCATCTAACCAATGTATTTCATGAAAACAGGAATCACTTGGCCTAGAAGTTCTTTTAATCCAAGATAAACCGAAATGGAACAACTAGGCCTACAACATTAAACCATGATAGCTTGAGTCTTGAACCTTCGTGAGTGCTACACAAACATCTGTTGACTTCCCCATAACTCATCTAACCAATGTATTTCATGAAAAGATGAATCACTTGGCCTAGAAGTTCTTTTAATCAAAGATAAACCGAAATAGAACAACTAGGCCTACAACTTTAAACCATGATAGCTTGAGTCTTGAACCACCGTGGGTGCTAGAAAATCATCTCTGTTGACTTCCTCGTAACCCAACCAACCAATGTATTTGATGAAAACTTAAATCACTAGGCCTAGAAGTTCTTTTAATCCAAGATAAACCGAAATGGAACAACTACGCCTACAACTTTAAACCCTGATAGCTTGAGTCTTGAACCGTCGTGAATGCTACACAAACATCTGTTGACTTCCCCATAACTCATCTAACCAATGTATTTCATGAAAACATGAATCACTTGGCCTTGAAGTTCTTTTAATCCAAGATAAACCGAAAAGGAACAAATAGGCCTACAACTTTAAACCATGATAGCTTGAGTCTTGAACCTCCGTGAGTGCTAGACAATCATCTGTTGACTTCCTCCTAACCCATCTAACCAATGTATTTGATGAAAACAGGAATCACTTGGCCTAGAAGTTGTTTTAATTCAAGATAAACCGAAATGGAACAACTAGGCCTACAACATTAAACCATGATAGCTTGAGTCTTGAACCTTCGTGAGTGCTACACAAACATCTGTTGACTTCCTCATAACTCATCTAACCAATGTATTTCATGAAAACATGAATCACTTGGCCTACAAGTTCTTTTAATCCAAGATAAACCGAAAAGGAACAAATAGGCCTACAGCTTTAAACCATGATAGCTTGAGTCTTGAACCTCCGTGGGTGCTAGACAATCATCTGTTGACTTCCTCGTAACCCAACCAACCAATGTATTTGATGAAAACATAAATCACTAGGCCTAGAAGTTCTTTTAATCCAAGATAAACCGAAATGCAACAACTACGCCTACAACTTTAAACCACGATAGCTTGAGTCTTGAACCGTCGTGAATGCTACACAAACTTCTGTTGACTTCCCCATAACTCATCTAACCAATGTATTTCATGAAAACATGAATCACTTGGCCTTGAAGTTCTTTTAATCCAAGATAAACCGAAAAGGAACAAATAGGCCTACAGCTTTAAACCATGATAGCTTGAGTCTTGAACCTCCGTGGGTGCTAGACAATCATCTGTTGACTTCCTCGTAACCCAACCAACCAATGTATTTGATGAAAACATAAATCACTAGGCCTAGAAGTTCTTTTAATCCAAGATAAACCGAAATGCAACAACTACGCCTACAACTTTAAACCCTGATAGCTTGAGTCTTGAACCGTCGTGAATGCTACACAAACATCTCGTTGACTTCCCCATAACTCATCTAACCAATGTATTTCATGAAAACATGAATCACTTGGCCTTGAAGTTCTTTTAATCCAAGATAAACCGAAAAGGAACAAATAGGCCTACAGCTTTAAACCATGATAGCTTGAGTCTTGAACCTCCGTGGGTGCTAGACAATCATCTGTTGACTTCCTCATAACCCATCTAACCAATGTATTTCATGAAAACAGGAATCACTTGGCCTAGAAGTTCTTTTAATCCAAGATAAACCGAAATGGAACAACTAGGCCTACAACATTAAACCATGATAGCTTGAGTCTTGAACCTTCGTGAGTGCTACACAAACATCTGTTGACTTCCCCATAACTCATCTAACCAATGTATTTCATGAAAACATGAATCACTTGGCCTACAAGTACTTTTAATCCAAGATAAACCGAAAAGGAACAAATAGGTCTACAGCTTTAAACCATGATAGCTTGAGTCTTGAACCTCCGTGGGTGCTAGACAAACATCTGTTGACTTCCCCATAACTCATCTAACCAATGTATTTCATGAAAACATGAATCACTTGGCCTTGAAGTTCTTTTAATCCAAGATAAACCGAAAAGGAACAAATAGGCCTACAACTTTAAACCATGATAGCTTGAGTCTTGAACCTCCATGGGTGCTAGACAATCATCTGTTGACTTCCTCCTAACCCATCTAACCAATGTATTTGATGAAAACAGGAATCACTTGGCCTAGAAGTTGTTTTAATTCAAGATAAACCGAAATGGAACAACTAGGCCTACAACATTAAACCATGATAGCTTGAGTCTTGAACCTTCGTGAGTGCTACACAAACATCTGTTGACTTCCTCATAACTCATCTAACCAATGTATTTCATGAAAACATGAATCACTTGGCCTACAAGTACTTTTAATCCAAGATAAACCGAAAAGGAACAAATAGGTCTACAGCTTTAAACCATGATAGCTTGAGTCTTGAACCTCCGTGGGTGCTAGACAATCATCTGTTGACTTCCTCATAACCCATCTAACCAATGTATTTCATGAAAACATGAATCACTTGGCCTACAAGTTCTTTTAATCCAAGATAAACCGAAAAGGAACAAATAGGCCTACAACTTTAAACCATGATAGCTTGAGTCTTGAACCTCCGTGGGTGCTAGACAATCATCTGTTGACTTCCTCATAACCCATCTAACCAATGTATTTGATGAAAACATAAATCACTTGGCCTAGAAGATCTTTTAATCCAAGATAAACCGAAATGGAACAACTAGGCTTACAACTTTAAACCCTGATAGCTTGAGTCTTGAACCTTCGTGAATGCTACACAAACATCTGTTGACTTCCCCATAACTCATCTAACCAATGTATTTCATGAAAACATGAATCACTTGGCCTTGAAGTTCTTTTAATCCAAGATAAACCGAAAAGGAACAAATAGGCCTACAGCTTTAAACCATGATAGCTTGAGTCTTGAACCTCCGTGGGTGCTAGACAATCATCTGTTGACTTCCTCATAACCCATCTAACCAATGTATTTCATGAAAACAGGAATCACTTGGCCTAGAAGTTCTTTTAATCCTAGATAAACCGAAATGGAACAACTAGGCCTACAACATTAAACCATGATAGCTTGAGTCTTGAACCTTCGTGAGTGCTACACAAACATCTGTTGACTTCCCCATAACTCATCTAACCAATGTATTTCATGAAAAGATGAATCACTTGGCCTAGAAGTTCTTTTAATCAAAGATAAACCGAAATAGAACAACTAGGCCTACAACTTTAAACCATGATAGCTTGAGTCTTGAACCACCGTGGGTGCTAGAAAATCATCTGTTGACTTCCTCGTAACCCAACCAACCAATGTATTTGATGAAAACATAAATCACTAGGCCTAGAAGTTCTTTTAATCCAAGATAAACCGAAATGGAACAACTACGCCTACAACTTTAAACCCTGATAGCTTGAGTCTTGAACCGTCGTGAATGCTACACAAACATCTGTTGACTTCCCCATAACTCATCTAACCAATGTATTTCATGAAAACATGAATCACTTGGCCTTGAAGTTCTTTTAATCCAAGATAAACCGAAAAGGAACAAATAGGCCTACAACTTTAAACCATGATAGCTTGAGTCTTGAACCTCCATGGGTGCTAGACAATCATCTGTTGACTTCCTCCTAACCCATCTAACCAATGTATTTGATGAAAACAGGAATCACTTGGCCTAGAAGTTGTTTTAATTCAAGATAAACCGAAATGGAACAACTAGGCCTACAACATTAAACCATGATAGCTTGAGTCTTGAACCTTCGTGAGTGCTACACAAACATCTGTTGACTTCCTCATAACTCATCTAACCAATGTATTTCATGAAAACATGAATCACTTGGCCTACAAGTACTTTTAATCCAAGATAAACCGAAAAGGAACAAATAGGCCTACAACTTTAAACCATGATAGCTTGAGTCTTGAACCTCCGTGGGTGCTAGACAATCATCTGTTGACTTCCTCATAACCCATCTAACCAATGTATTTCATGAAAACATGAATCACTTGGCCTACAAGTTCTTTTAATCCAAGATAAACCGAAAAGGAACAAATAGGCCTACAGCTTTAAACCATGATAGCTTGAGTCTTGAACCTCCGTGGGTGCTAGACAATCATCTGTTGACTTCCTCATAACCCATCTAACGAATGTATTTGATGAAAACATAAATCACATGGCCTACAAGTACTTTTAATCCAAGATAAACCGAAAAGGAACAAATAGGCCTACAACATTAAACCATGATAGCTTGAGTCTTGAACCTCCATGGGTGCTAGACAATCATCTGTTGACTTCCTCCTAACCCATCTAACCAATGTATTTGATGAAAACAGGAATCACTTGGCCTAGAAGTTGTTTTAATTCAAGATAAACCGAAATGGAACAACTAGGCCTACAACATTAAACCATGATAGCTTGAGTCTTGAACCTTCGTGAGTGCTACACAAACATCTGTTGACTTCCCCATAACTCATCTAACCAATGTATTTCATGAAAAGATGAATCACTTGGCCTAGAAGTTCTTTTAATCAAAGATAAACCGAAATAGAACAACTAGGCCTACAGCTTTAAACCATGATAGCTTGAGTCTTGAACCTCCGTGGGTGCTAGACAATCATCTGTTAACTTCCTCATAACCCATCTAACCAATGTATTTCATGAAAACAGGAATCACTTGGCCTAGAAGTTCTTTTAATCCAAGATAAACCGAAATGGAACAACTAGGCCTACAACATTAAACCATGATAGCTTGAGTCTTGAACCTTCGTGAGTGCTACACAAACATCTGTTGACTTCCCCATAACTCATCTAACCAATGTATTTCATGAAAAGATGAATCACTTGGCCTAGAAGTTCTTTTAATCAAAGATAAACTGAAATAGAACAACTAGGCCTACAACTTTAAACCATGATAGCTTGAGTCTTGAACCACCGTGGGTGCTAGAAAATCATCTGTTGACTTCCTCGTAACCCAACCAACCAATGTATTTGATGAAAACATAAATCATTAGGCCTAGAATGTAACATCCCTAAATTTCATATGTTACGATTTAGCCAAATTCCTTGAATAAGTTGTATGTTCTGTTACAGAAAAGGTAATAGATTGAGTTAGAATGATTGATTTGAGATTCTGGCTATGCCGGTGAACTCGGTAGAACCTAAGGAAGAGATAGGTAGAATCTAAACTCTTAGATTTACTCTGGCTAAGTTAGGACCTACTGGTAAATTTAATTTTCTTCAGGACCTATTGGGAATTCTTAGAAATCACAAGGATATTTTAGTCTTTTTACACCTCAGTGGCAAATTAGTGATTCTTCCTTTAAGTGAGGGGCAAGATAGACATTTCAACCTCCCCTCCCTCTTGCATAAGGGGACCGGCCAGCCTAGGGAGCCAAAGGGCTCATCTTCTCCAAAATCTCTAAGTTTCCATAGCCAAAGCTTGCTCCAAGTTCAAGGGTCCAAAGTAAGTGTTTTTATGCACCTTTTGGCTTAAGTCCTTTGATGGTTATTGATCACTATGATCTCTTCTTCAATCCTATGGTATTAGTTTCTTGAGAAACTCATTTTCATCCCCAAGAATCAAGAACACCCATGTCTAAAAGTTGGTTGTTTTGGTTGAATGTTTTGAAGGAAATTGAAGGGAAGGTTGTCTTGACTAACAATCCCATCTTGGAATCAAGATAGGAGCACTTCAAGGTGAGTGTGGATTTACTTGTGCTATTGTATGATGTTTTTAGAGTGAAAGTGTATGATGTAGGATTAAGCTTGAATCTAGGGTTTTCACCTATGCTTGAGGTTGGATGTGTTCTTATTACATGTTTTCAAGGATTAGGGTTTAGGAAAAATGAGTGGAATGATTGGTATACTTGATGGATTTGAGGACATGATCCCATAGAGAATTTAGGGTTTTGATTTGAAGTTGGGCGTGGCACTATTCCTGCCCAGAAGACCCACCACGGGCGTGGTCCCCACCACGGCCCGGCCGTGGTCCTCTCTGGATAGGAAATGTTGGTGTCTCGTGCCCAACCACGGCCGTGGTCCCCACCACGGGCTGGCCGTGGTTGGCTCTGGAAAGAAAAATGTGTGTGCTGAAATCTGACCACGGGTGTGGTGGCCACCAGGGGCTGGCCGTGGTCCAGACCACGGGCGTGGTGCCAACCAGGGGCAGGCCGTGGTTCTCTCTGTTTTCAATTTGTTGAGTTTTGTTTTCTGAACCGTGGCCGTGGTTACCACCACGGGTTGGCCGTGGTTGACTCTGTTTGTGATATTGTGATGATTATGATTAGGGTCTTGATACCATATGCTAGGTTTAGGATGAAGAATGACTTAGCATTAGAATGAGATGTGTAGCTAAGTAAGAATGCTTGATAGAAGTGACTTAGCACTATTGTAACTAAGTAAGAATGCTTGATAGAGTTGAGTATGATGGTCATGTGTTGCATATGCTTGAATTGATTACATATAATGCTATTATGATGATATTATGAATGAGCATGATATGAGTATGAGGACATTGCATTGCATAGCGAGATGGCCTAACCGGAAGGGGTTAGTGTACAAAACAGAGGGGTGCCTAGCTGATGAGCTAGATGGAAATGAAATGGCATACTTATTTGCATTGCATTGCGAGGTGGCCTAACCGGAAAGGGTTAGTGTACAAAACAGAGGGGTGCCTAGCTTATTAGCTAGAAGGAAACGGAATTGGCATAACACATTCATATGCATATTGCGAGGGCCTAACCGAAAGGGGTTAGTGCACAACAAGAGGAGTGGAGAAAGAAAAAGTGTGAATAAAAGGTGTGAACATCATGTGCATTCATCCATTGCATTGGTTGGTAGGTGTTACTTGACATATTGTGAATTGTGTTATACTTGCTCTTTACTTACATTTATACTTTATCTGCAAGTTATTCATATTCACTGGGAAGTTGTTCTCACCACCTCTTTCTCAGATTCGCAGGAACACCCCGGACCCTCTACGGGTTAAGTACGGAGGATTCTGTTGGTTATTTTGGGATTTATATTTTTGGTGGAGTTAAGCTCCGTGATGTAACTATAACAGGATGTGTATTATTCTGATGTAGATGTTACAGGGAACTGAATACTACTTTTGATGTACTCGGTTCTGTATATGTTTAGTGTGCTCAGTCAGGATAGTGTTTAGATTACACTTGTATAACGTTGCATACTCTGATAATGTATTGGTTGAGATCTGAGATCTCTTGATGATATATGTGTATGTGTATATATATAATATATGTACTCTGGTTGGTTTGAAATGGTTGTTGGAAATCCGCTGCTTATGTTATATTTTGTGGTAATGTTCAAGAAACAAATGAAACGCTGCCGAATTTTCTATATATATATTCCACGTAAGGCTTATGGTTGGTAAATGACATAGTAACTAATAGGTCTTACATAGAAGTTCTTTTAATCCAAGATAAACCGAAATGGAACAACTACGCCTACAACTTTAAACCATGATAGCTTGAGCCTTGAACCTTCGTGAGTGCTACACAAACATCTGTTGACTTCCCCATAACTCATCTAACCAATGTATTTCATGAAAACATGAATCACTTGGCCTACAAGTTCTTTTAATCCAAGATAAACCGAAAAGGAACAAATAGGCCTACAGCTTTAAACCATGATAGCTTGAGACTTGAACCTCCGTGGGTGCTAGACAATCATCTGTTGACTTCCTCATATCCCATCTAACCAATGTATTTGATGAAAACATGAATCACTTGGCCTAGAAGTTGTTTTAATCCAAGATAAACCGAAATGGATCAACTAGGCCTACAACATTAAAACATGATAGCATGAGTCTTCAACCTTCGTGAGTGCTACACTATCATCTGTTGACTTCCTCATAACCCATCTAACCAATGTATTTCATGAAAACATGAATCACTTGGCCTACAAGTTCTTTTAATCCAAGATAAACCGAAAAGGAACAAATAGGCCTACAGCTTTAAACCATGATAGCTTGAGTCTTGAACCTCCGTGGGTGCTAGACAATCATCTGTTGACTTCCTCATAACCCAACTAACCAATGTTTTTGATGAAAACATAAATCACTCTGCCTGAAAGTTCTTTTAATCCAAGATAAACCGAAATGGAACAACTAGGCTTACAACTTTAAACCCTGATAGCTTGAGTCTTGAACCTTCGTGAATGCTACACAAACATCTGTTGACTTCCCCATAACTCATCTAACCAATATATTTCATGAAAACATGAATCACTTGGCCTTGAAGTTCTTTTAATCCAAGATAAACCGAAAAGGAACAAATAGGCCTACAGCTTTAAACCATGATAGCATGAGTCTTGAACCTCCGTGGGTGCTAGACAATCATCTTTTGACTTCCTCATAACCCATCTAACCAATGTATTTGATGAAAACAGGAATCACTTGGCCTAGAAGTTGTTTTAATCCAAGATAAACCGAAAAGGAACAAATAGGCCTACAGCTTTAAACCATGATAGCTTGAGACTTGAACCTCCGTGGGTGCTAGACAATCATCTGTTGACTTCCTCATAACCCATCTAACCAATGTATTTGACGAAAACAGGAATCACTTGGCCTAGAAGTTGTTTTAATCCAAGATAAACCGAAATGGAACAACTAGGCCTACAACATTAAACCATGATAGCATGAGTCTTCAACCTTCGTGAGTGCTACACAAACATCTGTTGACTTCCCCATAACTCATCTAACCAATGTATTTCATGAAAACATGAATCACTTGGCCTAGAAGTTCTTTTAATCCAAGATAAACCGAAAAGGAACAAATAGGCCTACAACTTTAAACTATGATAGCATGAGTCTTGAACCTTCGTGGGTGATAGACAATCATCTGTTGACTTCCTCATAACCCATCTAACCAATGTATTTCATGAAAACATGAATCACTTGGCCTAGAAGTTGTCATCATCCAAGATAAACCGAAATGGAACAAATAGGCCTACAACTTTAAACCATGATAGCTTGAGTTTTGAACCTCCGTCTGTGCTAGACAATCATCTGTTGACTTCCTCATAACCCATCTAACCATTGTATTCCATGAAAACATGAATCACTTGGCCTAGAAGTTGTTTAAATCCAACATAAACCGAAATGGAACAAATAGGCCTACAACTTTAAACCATGATAGCTTGAGTCTTGAACCTCCGTCTGTGCTAGACAATCATCTGTTGACTTCCTCATAACCCAACTAACCAATGTATTTGGTGAAAACATAAATCACTTGGCCTGAAAGTTCTTTTAATCCAAGATAAACCGAAATGGAACAACTAGGCTTACAACTTTAAACCCTGATAGCTTGAGTCTTGAACCTTCATGAATGCTACACAAACAACTGTTGACTTCCCCATAACTCATCTAACCAATGTATTTCATGAAAACATGAATCACTTGGCCTTGAAGTTCTTTTAATCCAAGATAAACCGAAAAGGAACAAATAGGCCTACAGCTTTAAACCATGATAGCATGAGTCTTGAACCTCCGTGGGTGATAGACAATCATCTTTTGACTTCCACTTAACCCATCTAACCAATGTATTTCATGAAAACATGAATCACTTGGCCTAAAAGTTGTCTTAATCCAAGATAAACCGAAATGGAACAAATAGTCCTACAACTTTAAACCATGATAGCTTGAGTGTTGAACCTCCGTCTGTGCTAGACAATCATCTGTTGACTTCCTCATAACCCATCTAACCAATGTATTTCATGAAAACATGAGTCACTTGGCCTAGAAGTTGTTTTAATCCAACATAAACCGAAATGGAACAAATAGGCCTACAACTTTAAACCATGATAGCTTGAGTCTTGAACCTCCGTCTGTGCTAGACAATCATCTGTTGACTTCCTCATAACCCAACTAACCAATGTATTTGGTGAAAACATAAATCACTTGGCCTGAAAGTTCTTTTAATCCAAGATAAACCGAAATGGAACAACTAGGCTTACAACTTTAAACCCTGATAGCTTGAGTCTTGAACCTTCATGAATGCTACACAAACATCTGTTGACTTCCCCATAACTCATCTAACCAATGTATTTCATGAAAACATGAATCACTTGGCCTTGAAGTTCTTTTAATCCAAGATAAACCGAAAAGGAACAAATAGGCCTACAGCTTTAAACCATGATAGCATGAGTCTTGAACCTCCGTGGGTGATAGACAATCATCTTTTGACTTCCACTTAACCCATCTAACCAATGTATTTCATGAAAACATGAATCACTTGGCCTAAAAGTTGTCTTAATCCAAGATAAACCGAAATGGAACAAATAGTCCTACAACTTTAAACCATGATAGCTTGAGTGTTGAACCTCCGTCTGTGCTAGACAATCATCTGTTGACTTCCTCATAACCCATCTAACCAATGTATTTCATGAAAACATGAGTCACTTGGCCTAGAAGTTGTTTTAATCCAACATAAACCGAAATGGAACAAATAGGCCTACAACTTTAAACCATGATAGCTTGTGTCTTGAACCTCCGTGGGTGCAAGACAATCATCTGTTGACTTCCACATAACCCATCTAACCAATGTATTTCATGAAAACATGAATCACTTGGCCTAGAAGTTCTTTTAATCCAAGATAAACCGGAAAGGAAGAAATAGGCTTAACTCTTTAAACCATGATAGCTTGAGTCTTGAACCTTCGCGAGTGCTACACAAACATCTGTTGACCTCCCCATAACTCATCTAACCAATGTATTTCATGAAAACATGAATCACTTGGCCTACAAGTTCTTTTAATCCAAGACAAACCGAAAAGGAACAAATAGGCCTACAACTTTAAACCATGATAGCATGAGTCCTGAACCTCCGTGGGTGCTAGACAATCATCTGTTGACTTCCTCATAACCCATCTAACCAATGTATTTCATGAAAACATGAATCACTTGGCCTAGAAATTGTTTTAATCCAAGATAAACCGAAATGGAACAAATACGCCTACAACATTAAACCATGATAACTTGAATTTTGAACCTTCGTGAATGCTACACAAACATCTGTTGACTTCCCCATACCTCATCTACCCAATGTATTTCATGAAAACAAGAATCACTTGGCCTTGAAGTTCTTTTAATCCAAGATAAACCGAAAAGGAACAAATAGGCCTATAACTTTAAACCATGATAGCTTGAGTCTTGAACCTCCGTGAGTGATAGACAATCATCTTTTGACTTCCACTTAACCCATCTAACCAATGTATTTCATGAAAACATGAATCACTTGGCCTAAAAGTTGTCTTAATCCAAGATAAACCGAAATGGAACAAATAGTCCTACAACTTTAAACCATGATAGCTTGAGTGTTGAACCTCCGTCTGTGCTAGACAATCATCTGTTGACTTCCTCATAACCCATCTAACCAATGTATTTCATGAAAACATGAGTCACTTGGCCTAGAAGTTGTTTTAATCCAACATAAACCGAAATGGAACAAATAGGCCTACAACTTTAAACCATGATAGCTTGAGTCTTGAACCTCCGTCTGTGCTAGACAATCGTCTGTTGACTTCGTCATTACCCATCTAACCAATGTATTTCATGAAAACATGAATCACATGACCTAGAAGTTGTTTTAATCCAACATAAACCGAAAAGGAACAAATAGGCCTACAACTTTAAACCATGATAGCTTGTGTCTTGAACCTCCGTGGGTGCAAGACAATCATCTGTTGACTTCCACATAACCCATCTAACCAATGTATTTCATGAAAACATGAATCACTTGGCCTAGAAGTTCTTTTAATCCAAGATAAACCGGAAAGGAAGAAATAGGCTTAACTCTTTAAACCATGATAGCTTGAGTCTTGAACCTTCGCGAGTGCTACACAAACATCTGTTGACCTCCCCATAACTCATCTAACCAATGTATTTCATGAAAACATGAATCACTTGGCCTTGAAGTTCTTTTAATCCAAGATAAACCGAAAAGGAACAAATAGGCCTACAGCTTTAAACCATGATAGCATGAGTCTTGAACCTCCGTGGGTGATAGACAATCATCTTTTGACTTCCACTTAACCCATCTAACCAATGTATTTCATGAAAACATGAATCACTTGGCCTAAAAGTTGTCTTAATCCAAGATAAACCGAAATGGAACAAATAGTCCTACAACTTTAAACCATGATAGCTTGAGTGTTGAACCTCCGTCTGTGCTAGACAATCATCTGTTGACTTCCTCATAACCCATCTAACCAATGTATTTCATGAAAACATGAGTCACTTGGCCTAGAAGTTGTTTTAATCCAACATAAACCGAAATGGAACAAATAGGCCTACAACTTTAAACCATGATAGATTGAGTCTTGAACCTCCGTCTGTGCTAGACAATCATCTGTTGACTTCCTCATAACCCAACTAACCAATGTATTTGGTGAAAACATAAATCACTTGGCCTGAAAGTTCTTTTAATCCAAGATAAACCGAAATAGAACAACTAGGCTTACAACTTTAAACCCTGATAGCTTGAGTCTTGAACCTTCATGAATGCTACACAAACATCTGTTGACTTCCCCATAACTCATCTAACCAATGTATTTCATGAAAACATGAATCACTTGGCCTTGAAGTTCTTTTAATCCAAGATAAACCGAAAAGGAACAAATAGGCCTACAGCTTTAAACCATGATAGCATGAGTCTTGAACCTCCGTGGGTGATAGACAATCATCTTTTGACTTCCACTTAACCCATCTAACCAATGTATTTCATGAAAACATGAATCACTTGGCCTAAAAGTTGTCTTAATCCAAGATAAACCGAAATGGAACAAATAGTCCTACAACTTTAAACCATGATAGCTTGAGTGTTGAACCTCCGTCTGTGCTAGACAATCATCTGTTGACTTCCTCATAACCCATCTAACCAATGTATTTCATGAAAACATGAGTCACTTGGCCTAGAAGTTGTTTTAATCCAACATAAACCGAAATGGAACAAATAGGCCTACAACTTTAAACCATGATAGCTTGAGTCTTGAACCTCCGTCTGTGCTAGACAATCGTCTGTTGACTTCCTCATTACCCATCTAACCAATGTATTTCATGAAAACATGAATCACATGACCTAGAAGTTGTTTTAATCCAACATAAACCGAAAAGGAACAAATAGGCCTACAACTTTAAACCATGATAGCTTGTGTCTTGAACCTCCGTGGGTGCAAGACAATCATCTGTTGACTTCCACATAACCCATCTAACCAATGTATTTCATGAAAACATGAATCACTTGGCCTAGAAGTTCTTTTAATCCAAGATAAACCGGAAAGGAAGAAATAGGGTTAACTCTTTAAACCATGATAGCTTGAGTCTTGAACCTTCGCGAGTGCTACACAAACATCTGTTGACCTCCCCATAACTCATCTAACCAATGTATTTCATGAAAACATGAATCACTTGGCCTACAAGTTCTTTTAATCCAAGACAAACCGAAAAGGAACAAATAGGCCTACAACTTTAAACCATGATAGCATGAGTCCTGAACCTCCGTGGGTGCTAGACAATCATCTGTTGACTTCCTCATAACCCATCTAACCAATGTATTTCATGAAAACATGAATCACTTGGCCTAGAAATTGTTTTAATCCAAGATAAACCGAAATGGAACAAATACGCCTACAACTTTAAACCATGATAACTTGAATTTTGAACCTTCGTGAATGCTACACAAACATCTGTTGACTTCCCCATACCTCATCTACCCAATGTATTTCATGAAAACAAGAACCACTTGGCCTTGAAGTTCTTTTAATCCAAGATAAACCGAAAAGGAACAAATAGGCCTATAACTTTAAACCATGATAGCTTGAGTCTTGAACCTCCGTGAGTGCTAGACAATCATCTAATGACTTCCTCATAACCCATCTAACCAATGTATTTCATGAAAACATGAATCACTTGGCGTAGAAGTTGTTTTAATCCAAGACAAACCGAAATGGAACAACTAGGCCTACAACATTAAACCATGATAGCTTAAGTCTTGAACCTTCATGAGTGCTACACAAACATCTGTTGACTTCCCCATAACTCATCTAACCAATGTATTTCATGAAAAGATGAATCACTTGGCCTAGAAGTTCTTTTAATCAAAGATAAATCGAAATAGAACAACTAGGCCTACAACTTTAAACCTTGATAGCTTGAGTCTTGAACCACCGTGGGTGCTAGACAATCATCTGTTGACTTCCTCGTAACCCAACTAACCAATGTATTTGATGAAAACATAAATCACTTGGCCTAGAAGTTCTTTTAATCCAAGATAAACCGAAATGGAACAACTAGGCTTACAACTTTAAACCCTGATAGCTTGAGTCTTGAAACTTCGTGAATGCTACACAAACATCTGTTGACTTCCCCATAACTCATCTAACCAATGTATTTCATGAAAACATGAATCACTTGGCCTTGAAGTTCTTTTAATCCAAGATAAACCGAAAAGGAACAAATAGGCCTACAGCTTTAAACCGTGATAGCTTGAGTCTTGAACCTCCGTCGGTGCTAGACAATCATCTGTTGACTTCTTCATAACCCATCTAACCAATGTATTTGATGAAAACAGGAATCACTTGGCCTAGAAGTTGTTTTAATCCAAGATAAACCGAAATGGAACAACTAGGCCTACAACATTAAACCATGATAGCTTGAGTCTTGAACCTTCGTGACTGCTACACAAACATCTATTGACTTCCCCATAACTCATCTAACCAATGTATTTCATGAAAACATGAATCACTTGGCCTACAAGTTCTTTTAATCCAAGATAAACCGAAATAGAAAAACTAGTCCTACAACTTTAAACCATGATAGCTAGAGTCTTGAACCTCCATGGGTGCTAGACAATCATCTGTTGACTTCCTCATAACCCATCTAACCAATGTATTTCATGAAAACATGAATCACTTGGCCTACAAGTTCTTTTAATCCAAGACAAACCGAAAAGGAACAAATAGGACTACAACTTTAAACCATGATAGCATGAGTCCTGAACCTCCGTGGGTGCTAGACAATCATCTGTTGACTTCCTCATAACCCATCTAACCAATGTATTTCATGAAAACATGAATCACTTGGCCTAGAAATTGTTTTAATCCAAGATAAACCGAAATGGAACAAATACGCCTACAACTTTAAACCATGATAACTTGAATTTTGAACCTTCGTGAATGCTACACAAACATCTGTTGACTTCCCCATACCTCATCTACCCAATGTATTTCATGAAAACAAGAATCACTTGGCCTTGAAGTTCTTTTAATCCAAGATAAACCGAAAAGGAACAAATAGGCCTATAACTTTAAACCATGATAGCTTGAGTCTTGAACCTCCGTGAGTGCTAGACAATCATCTAATGACTTCCTCATAACCCATCTAACCAATGTATTTCATGAAAACATGAATCACTTGGCGTAGAAGTTGTTTTAATCCAAGATAAACCGAAATGGAACAACTAGGCTTACAACTTTAAACCCTGATAGCTTGAGTCTTGAAACTTCGTGAATGCTACACAAACATCTGTTGACTTCCCCATAACTTATCTAACCAATGTATTTCATGAAAACATGAATCACTTGGCCTTGAAGTTCTTTTAATCCAAGTTAAACCGAAAAGGAACAAATAGGCCTACAGCTTTAAACCATGATAGCATGAGTCTTGAACCTCTGTGGGTGCTAGACAATCATCTGTTGACTTCCTCATAACCCATCTAACCAATGTATTTGATGAAAACAGGAATCACTTTGCCTAGAAGTTGTTTTAATCCAAGATAAACCGAAATGGAACAACTAGGCCTACAACATTAAACCATGATAGCTTGAGTCTTGAACCTTCCTGAGTGCTACACAAACATCTGTTGACTTCCCCATAACTCATCTAACCAATGTATTTCATGAAAACATGAATCACTTGGCCTACAAGTTCTTTTCATCCAAGATAAACCGAAAAGGAACAAATAAGCCTAGAACTTTAAACCATGATAGCTTGAGACTTGAACCTCCGTGGGTGCTAGACAATCATCTGTTGACTTCCTCACAACCCATCTAACCAATGTATTTGATGAAAACAGGAATCACTTGGCCTAGAAGTTGTTTTAATCCAAGATAAAACGAAATGGAACAACTAGGCCTACAACATTAAACCATGATAGCTTGAGTCTTGAACGTTCGTGAGTGCTACACAAACATCTGTTGACTTCCCCATAACTCATCTAACCAATGTATTTCATGAAAACATGAATCACTTGGCCTACAAGTTCTTTTAATCCAAGATAAACCGAAAAGGAACAAATAGGCCTACAACTTTAAACCATGATAGCATGAGTCTTGAACCTCCGTGGGTGATAGACAATCATCTGTTGACTTCCTCATAACCCATCTAACCAATGTATTTCATGAAAACATGAATCACTTGGCCTAGAAGTTGTCTTAATCCAAGATAAACCGAAATGGAACAAATAGGCCTACAACTTTAAACCATGATAGCTTGAGTTTTGAACCTCCGTCTGTGCGAGACAATCATCTGTTGACTTCCTCATAACCCATCAAACCATTGTATTCCATGAAAACATGAATCACTTGGCCTAGAAGTTGTTTTAATCCAACATAAACCGCAATGGAACAAATAGGCCTACAACTTTAAACCATGATAGCTTGAGTCTTGAACCTCCGTCTGTGCTAGACAATCGTCTGTTGACTTCCTCATAACCCAACTAACCAATGTATTTGGGGAAAACATAAATCACTTTGCCTGAAAATTCTTTTAATCCAAGATAAACCGAAATGGAACAACAAGGCTTACAACTTTAAACCCTGATAGCTTGAGTCTTCAACCTTCGTGAATGCTACACAAACATCTGTTGACTTCCCCATAACTCATCTAACCAATGTATTTCATGAAAACATGAATCACTTCGCCTTGAAGTTCTTTTAATCCAAGATAAACCGAAAAGGAACAGATAGGCCTACAGCTTTAAACCATGATAGCATGAGTCTTGAACCTCCGTGGGTGATAGACAATCTTCTGTTGACTTCCACTTAACCCATCTAACCAATGTATTTCATGAAAACATGAATCACTTGGCCTAAAAGTTGTCTTAATCCAAGATAAACCGAAATGGAACAAATAGGCCTACAACTTTAAACCATGATAGCTTGAGTGTTGAACCTCCGTCTATGCTAGACAATCATCTGTTGACTTCCTCATAACCCATCTAACCAATGTATTTCTTGAAAACATGAGTCACTTGGCCTAGAAGTTCTTTTAATCCAAGATAAACCGAAAAGGAACAAATAGGCCTACAGCTTTAAACCGTGATAGCTTGAGTCTTGAACCTCCGTCGGTGCTAGACAATCATCTGTTGACTTCTTCATAACCCATCTAACCAATGTATTTGATGAAAACAGGAATCACTTGGCCTAGAAGTTGTTTTAATCCAAGATAAACCGAAATGGAACAACTAGGCCTACAACTTTAAACCATGATAGCTTGAGTCTTGAACCTTCGTGACTGCTACACAAACATCTGTTGACTTCCCCATAACTCATCTAACCAATGTATTTCATGAAAACATGAATCACTTGGCCTAGAAGTTCTTTTAATCCAAGATAAACCGAAATAGAAAAACTAGTCCTACAACTTTAAACCATGATAGCTAGAGTCTTGAACCTCCGTGGGTGCTAGACAATCATCTGTTGACTTCCTCATAACCCATCTAACCAATGTATTTCATGAAAACATGAATCACTTGGCCTACAAGTTCTTTAAATACAAGATAAACCGAAAAGGAACAAATAGGGCTACAGCTTTCAACCATGATAGCTTGAGTCTTGAACCTCCGTGGGTGCTAGACAATCATCTGTTGACTTCCTCATAACCCATCTAACCAATGTATTTCATGAAAACATGAATCACTTGGCCTACAAGTTCTTTTAATCCAAGATAAACCGAAAAGGAACAAATAGGGCTACAGCTTTAAACCATGATAGCTTGAGTCTTGAACCTCCGTGGGTGCTAGACAATCATCTGTTGACTTCCTCATAACCCATCTAACCAATGTATTTCATGAAAACATGAATCACTTGGCCTACAAGTTCTTTAAATACAAGATAAACCGAAAAGGAACAAATAGGGCTACAGCTTTCAACCATGATAGCTTGAGTCTTGAACCTCCGTGGGTGCTAGACGATCATCTGTTGACTTCCTCATAACCCATCTAACCAATGTATTTGATGAAAACATAAATCACTTGGCCTAGAAGTTCTTTTAATCCAAGATAAACCGAAATGGAACAAATACGCCTACAACTTTAAACCCTGATAGCTTGAGTCTTGAACCTTCGTGAATGCTACACAAACATCTGTTGACTTCCCCATAACTCATCTAACCAATGTATTTCATGAAAACATGAATCACTTGGCCTAAAAGTTGTCTTAATCCAAGATAAACCGAAATGGAACAAATAGGCCTACAACTTTAAACCATGATAGCTTGAGTGTTGAACCTCCGTCTATGCTAGACAATCATCTGTTGACTTCCTCATAACCCATCTAACCAATGTATTTCTTGAAAACATGAGTCACTTGGCCTAGAAGTTCTTTTAATCCAAGATAAACCGAAAAGGAACAAATAGGCCTACAGCTTTAAACCGTGATAGCTTGAGTCTTGAACCTCCGTCGGTGCTAGACAATCATCTGTTGACTTCTTCATAACCCATCTAACCAATGTATTTGATGAAAACAGGAATCACTTGGCCTAGAAGTTGTTTTAATCCAAGATAAACCGAAATGGAACAACTAGGCCTACAACATTAAACCATGATAGCTTGAGTCTTGAACCTTCGTGACTGCTACACAAACATCTGTTGACTTCCCCATAACTCATCTAACCAATGTATTTCATGAAAACATGAATCACTTGGCCTAGAAGTTCTTTTAATCCAAGATAAACCGAAATAGAAAAACTAGTCCTACAACTTTAAACCATGATAGCTAGAGTCTTGAACCTCCGTGGGTGCTAGACAATCATCTGTTGACTTCCTCATAACCCATCTAACCAATGTATTTCATGAAAACATGAATCACTTGGCCTACAAGTTCTTTAAATACAAGATAAACCGAAAAGGAACAAATAGGGCTACAGCTTTCAACCATGATAGCTTGAGTCTTGAACCTCCGTGGGTGCTAGACAATCATCTGTTGACTTCCTCATAACCCATCTAACCAATGTATTTCATGAAAACATGAATCACTTGGCCTACAAGTTCTTTTAATCCAAGATAAACCGAAAAGGAACAAATAGGGCTACAGCTTTAAACCATGATAGCTTGAGTCTTGAACCTCCGTGGGTGCTAGACAATCATCTGTTGACTTCCTCATAACCCATCTAACCAATGTATTTCATGAAAACATGAATCACTTGGCCTACAAGTTCTTTAAATACAAGATAAACCGAAAAGGAACAAATAGGGCTACAGCTTTCAACCATGATAGCTTGAGTCTTGAACCTCCGTGGGTGCTAGACGATCATCTGTTGACTTCCTCATAACCCATCTAACCAATGTATTTCATGAAAACATGAATCACTTGGCCTACAAGTTCTTTTAATCCAAGATAAACCGAAAAGGAACAAATAGGGCTACAGCTTTAAACCATGATAGCTTGAGTCTTGAACCTCCGTGGGTGCTAGACAATCATCTGTTGACTTCCTCATAACCCATCTAACCAATGTATTTCATGAAAACATGAATCACTTGGCCTACAAGTTCTTTAAATACAAGATAAACCGAAACGGAACAAATAGGCCTACAGCTTTAAACCATGATAGCATGAGTCTTGAACCTCCGTGGGTGCTAGACAATCATCTGTTGACTTCCTCATAACCCATCTAACCAATGTATTTCATGAAAACATGAATCACTTGGCCTAGAAGTTGTTTTAATCCAACATAAACCGAAATGGAACAAATAGGCCTACAACTTTAAACCATGATAGCTTGAGTTTGAACCTCCGTCTGTGCTAGACAATCATCTGTTGACTTCCTCATAACCCAACTAACCAATGTGTTTGATGAAAACATAAATCACTCTGCTTGAAAGTTCTTTTAATCCAAGATAAACCGAAATGGAACAACTAGGCTTACAACTTTAAACCCTGATAGCTTGAGTCTTGAACCTTCGTGAATGCTACACAAACATCTGTTGACTTCCCCAGAACTTATCTAACCAATGTATTTCATGAAAACATGAATCACTTGGCCTTGAAGTTCTTTTAATCCAAGTTAAACCGAAAAGGAACAAACAGGCCTACAGCTTTAAACCATGATAGCATGAGTCTTGAACCTCTGTGGGTGCTAGACAATCATCTGTTGACTTCCTCATAACCCATCTAACCTATGTATTTGATGAAAACAGGAATCACTTTGCCTAGAAGTTGTTTTAATCCAAGATAAACCGAAATGGAACAACTAGGCCTACAACATTAAACCATGATAGCTTGAGTCTTGAACCTTCCTGAGTGCTACACAAACATCTGTTGACTTCCCCATAACTCATCTAACCAATGTATTTCATGAAAACATGAATCACTTGGCCTACAAGTTCTTTTAATCCAAGATAAACCGAAAAGGAACAAATAAGCCTACAACTTTAAACCATGATAGCTTGAGACTTGAACCTCCGTGGGTGCTAGACAATCATCTGTTGACTTCCTCATAACCCATCTAACCAATGTATTTGATGAAAACAGGAATCACTTGGCCTAGAAGTTGTTTTAATCCAAGATAAAACGAAATGGAACAACTAGGCCTACAACATTAAACCATGATAGCTTGAGTCTTGAACCTTCGTGAGTGCTACACAAACATCTGTTGACTTCCCCATAACTCATCTAACCAATGTATTTCATGAAAACATGAATCACTTGGCCTACAAGTTCTTTTAATCCAAGATAAACCGAAAAGGAACAAATAGGCCTACAACTTTAAACCATGATAGCATGAGTCTTGAACCTCCGTGGGTGATAGACAATCATCTGTTGACTTCCTCATAACCCATCTAACCAATGTATTTCATGAAAACATGAATCACTTGGCCTAGAAGTTGTCTTTATCCAAGATAAACCGAAATGGAACAAATAGGCCTACAACTTTAAACCATGATAGCTTGAGTTTTGAACCTCCGTCTGTGCGAGACAATCATCTGTTGACTTCCTCATAACCCATCTAACCATTGTATTCCATGAAAACATGAATCACTTGGCCTAGAAGTTGTTTTAATCCAACATAAACCGCAATGGAACAAATAGGCCTACAACTTTAAACCATGATAGCTTGAGTCTTGAACCTCCGTCTGTGCTAGACAATCATCTGTTGACTTCCTCATAACCCAACTAACCAATGTATTTGGGGAAAACATAAATCACTTGGCCTGAAAGTTCTTTTAATCCAAGATAAACCGAAATGGAACAACAAGGCTTACAACTTTAAACCCTGATAGCTTGAGTCTTCAACCTTCGTGAATGCTACACAAACATCTGTTGACTTCCCCATAACTCATCTAACCAATGTATTTCATGAAAACATGAATCACTTGGCCTTGAAGTTCTTTTAATCCAAGATAAACCGAAAAGGAACAGATAGGCCTACAGCTTTAAACCATGATAGCAAGAGTCTTGAACCTCCGTGGGTGATAGACAATCATCTGTTGACTTCCACTTAACCCATCTAACCAATGTATTTCATGAAAACATGAATCACTTGGCCTAAAAGTTGTCTTAATCCAAGATAAACCGAAATGGAACAAATAGGCCTACAACTTTAAACCATGATAGCTTGAGTGTTGAACCTCCGTCTGTGCTAGACAATCATCTGTTGACTTACTCATAACCCATCTAACCAATGTATTTCTTGAAAACATGAGTCACTTGGCCTAGAAGTTCTTTTAATCCAAGATAAACCGAAAAGGAACAAATAGGTCTACAGCTTTAAACCGTGATAGCTTGAGTCTTGAACCTTCGTGAGTGCTACACAAACATCTGTTGACTTCCCCATAACTCATCTAACCAATGTATTTCATGAAAACATGAATCACTTGGCCTACAAGTTCTTTTAATCCAAGATAAACTGAAAAGGAACAAATAGGCCTACAACTTTAAACCATGATAGCATGAGTCTTGAACCTCCGTGGGTGATAGACAATCATCTGTTGACTTCCTCATAACCCATCTAACCAATGTATTTCATGAAAACATGAATCACTTGGCCTAGAAGTTGTCTTTATCCAAGATAAACCGAAATGGAACAAATAGGCCTACAACTTTAAACCATGATAGCTTGAGTTTTGAACCTCCGTCTGTGCGAGACAATCATCTGTTGACTTCCTCATAACCCATCTAACCATTGTATTCCATGAAAACATGAATCACTTGGCCTAGAAGTTGTTTTAATCCAACATAAACCGCAATGGAACAAATAGGCCTACAACTTTAAACCATGATAGCTTGAGTCTTGAACCTCCGTCTGTGCTAGACAATCATCTGTTGACTTCCTCATAACCCAACTAACCAATGTATTTGGGGAAAACATAAATCACTTGGCCTGAAAGTTCTTTTAATCCAAGATAAACCGAAATGGAACAACAAGGCTTACAACTTTAAACCCTGATAGCTTGAGTCTTCAACCTTCGTGAATGCTACACAAACATCTGTTGACTTCCCCATAACTCATCTAACCAATGTATTTCATGAAAACATGAATCACTTGGCCTTGAAGTTCTTTTAATCCAAGATAAACCGAAAAGGAACAGATAGGCCTACAGCTTTAAACCATGATAGCATGAGTCTTGAACCTCCGTGGGTGATAGACAATCATCTGTTGACTTCCACTTAACCCATCTAACCAATGTATTTCATGAAAACATGAATCACTTGGCCTAAAAGTTGTCTTAATCCAAGATAAACCGAAATGGAACAAATAGGCCTACAACTTTAAACCATGATAGCTTGAGTGTTGAACCTCCGTCTGTGCTAGACAATCATCTGTTGACTTCCTCATAACCCATCTAACCAATGTATTTCTTGAAAACATGAGTCACTTGGCCTAGAAGTTCTTTTAATCCAAGATAAACCGAAAAGGAACAAATAGGCCTACAGCTTTAAACCGTGATAGCTTGAGTCTTGAACCTCCGTCGGTGCTAGACAATCATCTGTTGACTTCTTCATAACCCATCTAACCAATGTATTTGATGAAAACAGGAATCACTTGGCCTAGAAGTTGTTTTAATCCAAGATAAACCGAAATGGAACAACTAGGCCTACAACATTAAACCATGATAGCTTGAGTCTTGAACCTTCGTGACTGCTACACAAACATCTGTTGACTTCCCCATAACACATCTAACCAATGTATTTCATGAAAACATGAATCACTTGGCCTAGAAGTTGTTTTAATCCAACATAAACCGAAATGGAACAAATAGGCCTACAACTTTAAACCATGATAGCATGAGTCTTGAACCTCCGTGGGTGATAGACAATCATCTGTTGACTTCCACTTAACCCATCTAACCAATGTATTTCATGAAAACATGAATCACTTGGCCTAAAAGTTGTCTTAATCCAAGATAAACCGAAATGGAACAAATAGGCCTACAACTTTAAACCATGATAGCTTGAGTGTTGAACCTCCGTCTGTGCTAGACAATCATCTGTTGACTTCCTCATAACCCATCTAACCAATGTATTTCTTGAAAACATGAGTCACTTGGCCTACTAGTTGTTTTAATCCAACATAAACCGAAAAGGAACAAATAGGCCTACAACTTTAAACCATGATAGCTTGAGTTTTGAACCTTCGTGAATGCTACACAAACATCTGTTGACTTCCCCATAACTCATCTAACCAATGTATTTCATGAAAACATGAATCACTTGGCCTACAAGTTCTTTTAATCCAAGATAAACCGAAACGGAACAAATAGGCCTACAGCTTTAAACCATGATAGCATGAGTCTTGAACCTCCGTGGGTGCTAGATAATCATCTGTTGACTTCCTCATAACCCATCTAACCAATGTATTTCATGAAAACATGAATCACTTTCTAGAAGTTGTTTTAATCCAACATAAACCGAAATGGAACAAATAGGCCTACAACTTTAAACCATGATAGCTTGAGTCTTGAACCTCCGTCTGTGCTAGACAATCATCTGTTGACTTCCTCATAACCCAACTAACCAATGTTTTTGATGAAAACATAAATCAGTCTGCTTGAAAGTTCTTTTAATCCAAGATAAACCGAAATGGAACAACTAGGCTTACAACTTTAAACCCTGATAGCTTGAGTCTTGAACCTTCGTGACTGCTACACAAACATCTGTTGACTTCCCCATAACTCATCTAACCAATGTATTTCATGAAAACATGAATCACTTGGCCTAGAAGTTCTTTTAATCCAAGATAAACCGAAATAGAAAAACTAGTCCTACAACTTTAAACCATGATAGCTAGAGTCTTGAACCTCCGTGGGTGCTAGACAATCATCTGTTGACTTCCTCATAACCCATCTAACCAATGTATTTCATGAAAACATGAATCACTTGGCCTACAAGTTCTTTTAATCCAAGATAAACCGAAAAGGAACAAATAGGGCTACAGCTTTAAACCATGATAGCTTGAGTCTTGAACCTCCGTGGGTGCTAGACAATCATCTGTTGACTTCCTCATAACCCATCTAACCAATGTATTTCATGAAAACATGAATCACTTGGCCTACAAGTTCTTTTAATCCAAGATAAACCGAAAAGGAACAAATAGGCCTACAGCTATAAACCATGATAGCTTGAGTCTTGAACCTCCGTGGGTGCTAGACAATGATCTGTTGACTTCCTCATAACCCATCTAACCAATGTATTTCATGAAAACATGAATCACTTGGCCTACAAGTTCTTTTAATCCAAGATAAACCGAAAAGGAACAAATAGGGCTACAGCTTTAAACCATGATAGCTTGAGTCTTGAACCTCCGTGGGTGCTAGACAATCATCTGTTGACTTCCTCATAACCCATCTAACCAATGTATTTCATGAAAACATGAATCACTTGGCCTACAAGTTCTTTTAATCCAAGATAAACCGAAAAGGAACAAATAGGCCTACAACTATAAACCATGATAGCTTGAGTCTTGAACCTCCGTGGGTGCTAGACAATCATCTGTTGACTTCCTCATAACCCATCTAACCAATGTATTTCATGAAAACATGAATCACTTGGCCTACAAGTTCTTTTAATCCAAGATAAACCGAAACGGAACAAATAGGCCTACAGCTTTAAACCATGATAGCATGAGTCTTGAACCTCCGTGGGTGCTAGACAATCATCTGTTGACTTCCTCATAACCCATCTAACCAATGTATTTCATGAAAACATGAATCACTTGGCCTAGAAGTTGTTTTAATCCAACATAAACCGAAATGGAACAAATAGGCGTACAACTTTAAACCATGATAGCTTGAGTCTTGAACCTCCGTCTGTGCTAGACAATCATCTGTTGACTTCCTCATAACCCAACTAACCAATGTTTTTGATGAAAACATAAATCACTCTGCTTGAAAGTTCTTTTAATCCAAGATAAACCGAAATGGAACAACTAGGCTTACAACTTTAAACCCTGATAGCTTGAGTCTTGAACCTTCGTGAATGCTACACAAACATCTGTTGACTTCCCCATAACTTATCTAACCAATGTATTTCATGAAAACATGAATCACTTGGCCTTGAAGTTCTTTTAATCCAAGTTAAACCGAAAAGGAACAAATAGGCCTACAGCTTTAAACCATGATAGCATGAGTCTTGAACCTGTGTGGGTGCTAGACAATCATCTGTTGACTTCCACTTAACCCATCTAACCAATGTATTTCATGAAAACATGAATCACTTGGCCTAAAAGTTGTCTTAATCCAAGATAAACCGAAATGGAACAAATAGGCCTACAACTTTAAACCATGATAGCTTGAGTGTTGAACCTCCGTCTGTGCTAGACAATCATTTGTTGACTTCCTCATAACCCATCTAACCAATGTATTTCTTGAAAACATGAGTCACTTGGCCTAGAAGTTGTTTTAATCCAACAGAAACCGAAATGGAACAAATAGGCCTACAACTTTAAACCATGATAGCTTGAGTCTTGAACCTCCGTCTGTGCTAGACAATCATCTGTTGACTTCCTGATTACCCATCTAACCAATGTATTTCATGAAAACATGAATCACATGGCCTAGAAGTTGTTTTAATCCAACATAAACCGAAAAGGAACAAATAGGCCTACAACTTTAAACCATGATAGCTTGTGTCTTGAACCTCCGTGGGTGCAAGACAATCATCTGTTGACTTCCACATAACCCATCTAACCAATGTTTTTCATGAAAACAGGAATCACTTGGCCTAGAAGTTCTTTTAATCCAAGACAAACCGGAAAGGAAGAAATAGGCCTACAACTTTAAACCATGATAGCTTGAGTCTTGAACCTTCGCGAGTGCTACACAAACATCTGTTGACCTCCCCATAACTCATCTAACCAATGTATTTCATGAAAACATGAATCACTTGGCCTACAAGTTCTTTTAATCCAAGACAAACCGAAAAGGAACAAATAGGCCTACAACTTTAAACCATGATAGCTTGAGTCCTGAACCTCCGTGGGTGCTAGACAATCATCTGTTGACTTCCTCATAACCCATCTAACCAATGTATTTCATGAAAACATGAATCACTTGGCCTAGAAAATGTTTTAATCCAAGATAAAACGAAATGGAACAAATAGGCCTACAACTTTAAACCATGATAGCTTGAATCTTGAACCTTCGTGAATGCTACACAAACATCTGTTGACTTCCCCATAACTCATCTACCCAATGTATTTCATGAAAACAAGAATCACTTGGCCTTGAAGTTCTTTTAATCCAAGATAAACCGAAAAGGAACAAATAGGCCTATAACTTTAAACCATGATAGCTTGAGTCTTGAACCTCTGTGAGTGCTAGACAATCATCTGTTGACTTCCTCATAACCCATCTAACCAATGTATTTCATGAAAACATGAATCACTTGGCCTAGAAGTTGTTTTAATCCAAGACAAACCGAAATGGAACAACTAGGCCTACAACATTAAACCATGATAGCTTGAGTCTTGAACTTTCGTGAGTGCTACACAAACATCTGTTGACTTCCCCATAACTCATCTAACCAATGTATTTCATGAAAAGATGAATCACTTGGCCTAGAAGTTCTTTTAACCAATGATAAACCGAAATAGAACAACTAGGCCTACAACTTTAAACCGTGATAGCTTGAGTCTTGAACCACCGTGGGTGCTAGACAATCATCTGTTGACTTCCTCCTAACCCAACTAACCAATGTATTTGATGAAAACATAAATCACTTGGCCTAGAAGTTCTTTTAATCCAA
Organism: Styphnolobium japonicum; assembly: GCA_023212625.1. Lineage (NCBI taxonomy): Eukaryota > Viridiplantae > Streptophyta > Magnoliopsida > Fabales > Fabaceae > Styphnolobium > Styphnolobium japonicum. The sequence goes on from JALBWW010000073.1 coordinate 738,311, forward strand.
GATAAACCTAAATGGAACAACTAGGCTTACAACTTTAAACCCTGATAGCTTGAGTCTTAAAACTTCGTGAATGCTACACAAACATCTGTTGACTTCCCCACTACTCATCTAACCAATGTATTTCATGAAAACATGAATCACTTGGCCTTGAAGTTCTTTTAATCCAAGATAAACCGAAAAGGAACAAATAGGCCTACAGCTTTAAACCATGATAGCTTGAGTCTTGAACCTCCGTCGGTGCTACACAAACATCTTTTGACTTCCCCATAACTCATCTAACCAATGTATTTCATGAAAACGTGAATCACTTGGCCTAGAAGTTCTTTTAATCCTAGATAAACCGAAATGGAACTACAAGGCATACAACTTTAAACCCTGATAGCTTGAGTGTTGAACCTCCGTCTGTGCTAGACAATCACCTGTTGACTTCCTCATAACCCGTCTAAACAATGTCTTTCATGAAAACATGAATCACTTGGTCTACAAGTTCTTTTAATCCAAGATAAACCGAAAAGGGACAAATAGGCCTACAGCTTTAAACCATGATAGCTTGAGTCTTGAACCTCCGTCGGTGCTAGACAATCATCTGTTGACTTCCTCATAACCCATCTAACCAATGTATTTCATGAAAACAGGAATCACTAGGCCTAGAAGTTCTTTTAATCCAAGATAAACCGAAATAGAACAACTAGGCCTACAACTTTAAACCAAGATAGCTTGAGTCTTGAACCTTCGTGAGTGCTACACAAACATCTGTTGACTTCCCCATAACTCATCTAACCAATGTATTTCATGAAAACATGAATCACTTGGCCTAGAAGTTCTTTTAATCCTAGATAAACCGAAATGGAACAACAAGGCCTACAACTTTAAACCCTGATAGCTTGAGTCTTGAACCTTCGTGAATGCTACACAAACATCTGTTGACTTCCCCATAACTCATCTAACCAATGTATTTCATGAAAACATGAATCACTTGGCCTAGAAGTTCTTTTAATCCTAGATTAACCGAAATTGAACAACTAGGCCTTCAACTTTAAACCATGATAGCTTGAGTCTTGAACAACCGTGGGTGCTAGACAATCATCTGTTGACTTCCTCATAACCCATCTAACCAATGTATTTCATGAAAACATGAATCACTTGGCCTAGAAGTTCTATTAATCCAAGATAAACCGAGAAGGAACAAATAGGCCTAACTCTTTAAACCATGATAGCTTGAGTCTTGAACCTCCATCTGTGCTAGACAATCACCTGTTGACTTCCTCATAACCCATCTAACCAATGTATTTCATGAAATCATGAATCACTTGGCCTAGAAGTTGTTTTAATCCAAGATAAACCGAAATGGAACAAATAGGCCTACAACTTTTAACCATGATAGCTTGAGTCTTGAACCTTCGTGAGTGCAACACAACCATCTGTTGACTTCCCCATAACTCATCTAACCAATGTATTTCATGAAAACATGAATCACTTGGCCTAGAAGTTCTTTTAATCCTAGATAAACCGAAATGGAACAACTAGGCCTACAACTTTAAACCATGATAGCTTGAGTCTTGAAACTTCGTGAGTGCTACACAAACATCTGTTGACTTCCCCATAACCCATCTAACCAATGTATTTCATGAAAAACATGAATCACTTGGCCTACAAGTTCTTTTAATCCAAGATAAACCGAAATAGAACAAATAGGCCTACAACTTTAAACCATGATAGCTTGAGTCTTGAACCTCCGTCGATGCTAGACAATCATCCGTTGACTTCCTCATTACCCATCTAACCAATGTATTTCATGACAACATGAATCAATTGGCCTACAAGTTCTTTTAATCCAAGATAAACCGAAATGGAACAAATAGGCCTACAACTTTAAACCAAGATAGCTTGAGTCCTGAACCTCCGTGGGTGCTAGCCAAACATTTGTTGAGTTCCCCATAACTCATCTAACCAATGTATTTCATGAAAACATGAATCACTTGGTATTTCATGAAAACATGAATCACTTGGCCTACAAGTTCTTTTCATCCAAGATAAACCGAAAAGGAACAAGTAGGCCTACAACTTTAAACGAAGATTGCTTGAGTCTTGAACATCCATGGGTGCTTCTTAAACATTTGTTGACTCCCCCATTAGACATCTAACCAATGCATTTGATGAACACATGAATCACTTGGCTTAGAAGATCTTTTAATCCATGATAAACCGATATGCAACAAATAGGCCTAGAACTTTAATCCATGATAGCTTGAGTCTTGAACCTCCGTGGGTGCTAGACAATGATCTGTTGACTTCCTCATAATTCATCTAACGAATGTTTTTATTGAAAACATGAATGACTTGGCGTAGAAGTTATTTTAATCCAAGATAAAACGAAATGGAAAAATAGGCCTACAACTATAAACCAAGATAGCTTGAGTCTTAAACCTCCGTGGGTGCTAGACAAACATCTGTTGACTTCCCCATAACACATCTAACCAATGTATTTGATGAAAACATGAGTCACTTGGCCTAAAAGTTCTATTAATCCAAGATAAACCGAATAGGAACAAATAGACCTACAACTTTAAACCATGATAGCTTGAGTCTTGAACCTCCGTGGGTGTTAGACAATCATCTGTTAACTTCCTCATAACCCATCTAACCAATGTATTTCATGAAAATATGAATCACTTGGCCTAGAAGTTCTTTTAATCCAAGATAAACCGAAATGGAACAAATAGGCCTACAACTTTAAACCAAGATAGGTTGAGTCTTGAACCTTCGTGAGTGCTACACAAACATCTGTTGACTTCCCCATATCTCATCTAACCAATGTATTTCATGAAAACATGAATCACTTGGTCTACAAGTTCTTTTAATCCAAGATAAACCGAAAAGGAACAAATAGGCCTACTACTTTAAACCAAGATTGCTTGAGTCTTGAAAATCCATTGGTGCTTCTTAAACATCTGTTGACTCCCCCATAAGACATCTCACCAATGCATTTCATGGAAACATGAATCACTTGGCTTAGATGATCTGTTAATCAAAGATAAACCGATATGGAACAAATAGGCCTACAACTTTAAACCATGATTGCTTGAGTCTTGAACCTCCGTCGGTGCTAGAAAATCATCTGTTGAATTCTTCATAACCCATCTAACCAATGTATTTCATGAAAACATGAATCACTTGGCCTAGAAGTTCTTTTAATCCAAGATAAACCGAAATGGAACAAATAGGCCTACAACTTTAAACCAGGATAGCTTGAGGCTTGAACCTCCGTCGGTGCTAGACAAATATCTTTTGACTTCCCCATAACCGATCTTACCAATGTATTTCATGAAAACATGAATCACTTGGCCTAGAAGTTCTTTTAATCCGAGATAAACCGAAAAGGAACAAATAGGCCTACAACTTTAAACCATGATAGCTTGAGTACTGAACCTCCGTGGGTGCTAGACAATCATCTGTTGACTTCCTCAAAACCCATCTAACCAATGTATTTAATGAAAATATGAATCACTTGGCCTAGAAGTTCTTTTAATCCAAGATAATCCGAAATGGAACAAATAGGCCTACAAGTTTAAACCAAGATAGCTTGAGTCTTGAACCTCCGTGGGTGCTAGACAAACATCTGTTGACTTCCCCATAACCCATCTAACCAATGTATTTCATGAAAACAAGAATCACTTGGCATAGAAGTGCATTTAATCCAAGATAAACAGAAAAGGAACAGATAGGCCTACAACTTTAAACAAAGATTGCTTGAGTCATGAACATCCATCGGTGCTTCTTAAACATCTGTTGACTCCCCCATAAGACATCTAAACAATGCATTTTGTGAAAACATGAATCACTTGGCTTTCAAGATCTTTCAATCCAAGATAAACCCATATGGAAGAAATAGGCCTACAGCTTTAAACCATGCTAGCTTGATTCTTGAACCTTCATGAGTGCTACACAAACATCTGTTGCCTTCCCATAACTCGTCTAACCAATGTATTTCATGAAAACATGAATCACTTGGGCTAGAAGTTCTTTTAATCCAAGATAAATCGAAAAGGAACAAATAGGCCTACAACTTTAAACCAAGATTGCTTGAGTCTTGAACATCCATTGGTGCTTCTTAAACATCTGCTGACTCCCCCATAAGACATCTAACCAATGCATTTCATGACAAACATGAATCACTTGGCTTAGAAGATCTTTTAATCCAAGATAAACCGATATGGAAAAAATAGGCCTACAACTTTAATCCATGATAGCTTGAGTCTTGAACCTCCGTGGGTGCTAGACAATCATCTGTTGACTTCCTCATAACCCATCTAACCAATGTATTTCATGAAAACATGAATCACTTGGCGTAGAAGTTCTTTTAATCCAAGATAAACCGAAATGGAACAAATAGGCCTACAACTTTAAACCAAGATAGCTTGAGTCTTAAACCTCCATGGGTGCTAGACAAACATCTGTTGACTTCCCCATAACCCATCGAACCAATGTATTTCATGAGAACATGAATCACTTGGCCTACAAGTTCTTTTAATCCAAGATAAACCGAATAGGAACAAAAAGACCTACAACTTTAAACCATGATAGCTTGAGTCTTGAACCTCCGGGGGTGTTAGACAATCATCTGTTGACTTCCTCATAACCCATCTAACCAATGTATTTCATGAAAATATGAATCACTTGGCCTAGAAGTTCTTTTAATCCAAGATAAACCGAAATGGAACAAATAGGCCTACAACTTTAAACCGAGATAGCTTAAGTCTTGAACCTTCGTGAGTGCTACACAAACATCTGTTGACTTCCCATAACTCGTCTAACCAATGTATTTCATGAAAACATGAATCACTTGGGCTAGAAGTTCTTTTAATCGAAGATAAACCGAAAAGGAACAAATAGGCCTACTACTTTAAACCAAGATTGCTTGAGTCCTGAACATCCATTTGTGCTTCTTAAACATCTGTTGACTCCCCCATAAGACATCTCCCCAATGCATTTCATGAAAACATGAATCACTTGGCTTAGAAGATCTTTTAATCCAAGATAAACCGATACGGAACAAATAGGCCTACATCTTTAAACAATGATAACATGAGTCATGAACCTCCGTGGGTGCTAGACAATCATCAGTTGACTTCCTCATAACCCATCTAACCAATGTATTTCCTGAAAGCATGAATCACTCGGCCTAGAAGTTCTTTTAATCCAAGATCAACCGAAATGGAACAAATAGGCCTACAACTTTAAACCAAGATAGCTTGAGTCTTGAACCTCCGTGGGTGCTAGGCAATCATCTGTTGAATTCCTCATAACCCATCTAACCAATGTATTTCATGAAAACATGAATCACTTGGCCTAGAAGTTCTTTTAATCGAAGATAAACCGAAATGGAACAAATAGGCCTACAACTTTAAACCAGGATAGCTTGAGTCTTGAACCTCCGTGGCTGCTAGACAAATATCTTTTGACTTCCCCATAACCCATCTAACCAATGTATTTCATGAAAACATGAATCACTTGGCCTAGAAGTTCTTTTAATTCAAGATAAACCGAAAAGGAACAAATAGGCCTACAACTTTAAACCATGATAGCTTGAGTACTGAACCTCCGTGGGTGCTAGACAATCACCTGTTGACTTCCTCATAACCCATCTAACCAATGTATTTAATGAAAATATGAATCACTTGGCCTAGAAGTTCTTTTAATCCAAGATAATCTGAAATGGAACAAATAGGCCTACAACTTTAAACCAAGATTGCTTGGGTCTTGAACCTCCGTGGGTGCTAGACAAACATCTGTTGACTTCCCCATAACCCATCTAACCAATGTATTTCATGAAAACAAGAATGACTTGGCATAGAAGTGCATTTAATCCAAGATAAACAGAAAAGGAACAGATAGGCCTATAGCTTTAAACAAAGATTGCTTGAGTCATGAACATCCATGGGTGCTTCTTAAACATCTGTTGACTCCCCCATAAGACATCTAACCAATGCATTTTGTGAAAACATGAATCAATTGGCTTTCAAGATCTTTTAATCCAAGATAAACCGATATGGAACAAATAGGCCTACAACTTTAAACCATGCTAGCTTGATTCTTGAACCATTGTGAGTGCTACACAAACATCTGTTGACTTCCCCATAACTCATCTAACCAATGTATTTCATGAAAACATGAATCACTTGGGCTAGAAGTTCTTTTAATCCAAGATAAACCGAAAAGGAACAAATAGGCCTACAACTTTAAACCAAGATTGCTTGAGTCTTGAACATCCATGGGTGCTTCTTAAACATCTGTTGACTCCCCCATAAGACATCTAACCAATGTATTTCATGAAAAACATGAATCACTTGGCTTAGAAGATCTTTTAATCCAAGATAAACCGATATGGAACAAATAGGCCTACAACTTTAATCCATGATAGCTTGGGTCTTGAACCTCCATGGGTGCTAGACAAATATCTCTTGACTTCCCCATAACCCATCTAACCAATATAATTCATGAAAACATGAATCACTTGGCCTAGAAGTTCTTTAAATCTAAGATAAATCGAAATGGAACAAATAGGCCTACAACTTTAAACCAAGATAGCTTGAGTCTTGAACCTTTGTGAGTGCTATACAAACATCTGTTGACTTCCCCATAACTCATCTAAGCAATGTATTTCATGAAACCATGAACCACTTGGCCTACAGGTTCTTTTAATCCAAGATAAACCGAAAAGGAACAAATAGGCCTACTACTTTAAACCAAGATTGCTTGAGTCATGAACATCCGTTGGTGCTTCTTAAACATCTGTTGACTCCCCCATAAGACATCTCCCCAATGCATTTCATGAAAACATGAATCACTTGGCTTAGAAGATCTTTTAATCCAAGATAAACCGATATGGAACAAATAGGCCTACAACTTTAAACAATGATAGCTTGAGTCTTGAACCTCCGTGGGTGCTAGACAATCATCAGTTGACTTCCTCATAACCCATCTAACCAATGTATTTCATGAAAACATGAATCACTTGGCCTAGAAGTTCTTTTAATCCAAGATCAACCGAAATGTAACAAATAGGCCTACAACTTTAAACCAAGATAGCTTGAGTCTTGAACCTCCGTGGGTGCTAAACAAACATCTGTTGACTTCCCCATAACCCATCTAACCAATGTATTTCATGAAAACATGAATCACTTGGTCTACAAATTCTTTTAATCTAAGATAATCCGAAAAGGAACAAATAGCCCTACTACTTTAAACCAAGATTGCTTGAGTCTTGAACCTCCGTGGGTGCTAGACAAACATCTGTTGACTTCCCCATAACTCATCTAACCAATGTATTTCATGAAAACATGAATCACTTAGCATAGTAGTTCTTTGAATCCAAGATAAATCGATATGGAACAAATAGACCTGCATCTTTAAACCAAGATAGCTTGAGTCTTGAACCTCCGTGGGTGCTAGACAAACATCTGTTGACTTCCCCATAACTCATCTAACCAATGTATTTCATGAAAACAAGAGTCACTTGGCCTAGAAGTTCTTTTAATACAAGATAAACAGAAATGGAACAAATAGGCCTACAACTTTAAACCATGATAGCTTGAGTCTTGAACCTCCGTGAGTGCTAGACAATCATCTGTTGACTTCTTCATAACCTATCTAACCAATTTATTTCATGAAAATATGAATCACTTGGCCTAGAAATTCTTTTAATCCAAGATAAACCGATATGGAACAAATAGGCCTACAACTTTAAACCAAGATAGCTTGAGTCTTGAACCTTCGTGAGTGCTACACAAACGTCTGTTGACTACCCCATAACTCATCTAACCAATGTACTTCATGACAACATGAATCACTTGGCGTACAAGTACTTTTAATCCAAGATAAACCGAAAAGGAACAAATAGGCCGCCTACTTTAAACCAAGATTACTTGAGTCTTGAACATCCATTTGTGCTTCTTAAACATCTGTTGACTCCCCCATAAGACATCTAACCAATGCATGTCGTGAAAACATGAATCACTTGGCTTAGAAGTTCTTTTAATCCAAGATAAACCGAAATGGAACAAATAGGCCTACAACTTTAAACCAAGATAGCTTGAGTCTTGAACCTCCGTGGGTGCTAAACAAACATCTGTTGACTTCCCCATAACTCATCTAACCAATGTATTTCATGAAAACAAGAGTCACTTGGCCTAGAAGTTCTTTTAATACAAGATAAACAGAAATGGAACAAATAGACCTACAACTTTAAACCATGATAGATTGAGTCTTGAACCTCCGTGGGTGCTAGACAATCATCTGTTGACTTCCTCATAACCCATCTAACCAATGTATTTCATGAAAATATGAATCACTTGGCCTAGAAGTTCTTTTAATCCAAGATAAACCGATATGGAACAAATAGGCCTACAACTTTAAACCAAGATAGCTTGAGTCTTGAACCTTCGTGAGTGCTAGACAATCATCTGTTGACTTCCTCATAACCCATCTAACCAATGTATTTCATGAAAATATGAATCACTTGGCCTAGAAGTTCTTTTAATCCAAGATAAACCGATATGGAACAAATAGGCCTACAACTTTAAACCAAGATAGCTTGAGTCTTGAACCTCCGTGGGTGCTAAACAAACATCTGTCGACTTCCCCATAACTCATCTAACCAATGTATTTCATGAAAACAAGAGTCACTTGGCCTAGAAGTTCTTTTAATACAAGATAAACAGAAATGGAACAAATAGACCTACAACTTTAAACCATGATAGATTGAGTCTTGAACCTCCGTGGGTGCTAGACAATCATCTGTTGACTTCCTCATAACCCATCTAACCAATGTATTTCATGAAAATATGAATCACTTGGCCTAGAAGTTCTTTTAATCCATGATAAACCGATATGGAACAAATAGGCCTACAACTTTAAACCAAGATAGCTTGAGTCTTGAACCTTCGTGAGTGCTAGACAATCATCTGTTGACTTCCTCATAACCCATCTAACCAATGTATTTCATGAAAATATGAATCACTTGGCCTAGAAGTTCTTTTAATCCAAGATAAACCGATATGGAACAAATAGGCCTACAACTTTAAACCAAGATAGCTTGAGTCGTGAACCTCCGTGGGTGCTAAACAAACATCTGTTGACTTCCCCATAACCCATCTAACCAATGTATTTCAAGAAAACATGAATCACATGGTCTACAAATTCTTTTAATCCAAGATAAACCGAAAAGGAACAAATAGACCTACAACTTAGAACCAAGATAGCATGAGTCTTGAACCTCCGTGGGTGCTAGACAAACATTTGTTGACTTCCCCATAACTCATCTAACCAATCTATTTCATGAAACATTAATCACTTAGCCTAGTAGTTCTTTGAATCCAAGATAAATCGATATGGAACAAATAGACCTGCATCTTTAAACCAAGATAGCTTGAGTCTTGAACCTCCGTGGGTGCTAGACAAACATCTGTTGACTTCCCCATAACTCATCTAACCAATGTATTTCATGAAAACAAGAGTCACTTGGCCTAGAAGTTCTTTTAATACAAGATAAACAGAAATGGAACAAATAGACGTACAACTTTAAACCATGATAGATTGAGTCTTGAACCTCCGTGGGTGCTAGACAATCATCTGTTGACTTCCTCATAACCCATCTAACCAATGTATTTCATGAAAATATGAATCACTTGGCCTAGAAGTTCTTTTAATCCAAGATAAACCGATATGGAACAAATAGGCCTACAACTTTAAACCAAGATAGCTTGAGTCTTGAACCTTCGTGAGTGCTAGACAATCATCTGTTGACTTCCTCATAACCCATCTAACCAATGTATTTCATGAAAATATGAATCACTTGGCCTAGAAGTTCTTTTAATCCAAGATAAACCGATATGGAACAAATAGGCCTACAACTTTAAACCAAGATAGCTTGAGTCTTGAACCTTCGTGAGGGCTACACAAACATCTGTTGACTACCCCATAACTCATCTAACCAATGTACTTCATGACAAAATGAATCACTTGGCGTACAAGTACTTTTAATCCAAGATAAACCGAAAAGGAACAAATAGGCCTCCTACTTTAAACCAAGATTACTTGAGTCTTGAACATCCATTTGTGCTTCTTAAACATCTGTTGACTCCCCCATAAGACATCTAACCAATGCATGTCGTGAAAACATGAATCACTTGGCTTAGAAGTTCTTTTAATCCAAGATAAACCGAAATGGAACAAATAGGCCTCCAACTTTAAACCAAGATAGCTTGAGTCTTGAACCTCCGTGGGTGCTAGACAAACATCTGTTGAGTTCCCCATAACTCATCTAACCAATGTATTTCATGAAAACATGAATCACTTGGCCTACATGTTCTTTTAATCAAAGATAACCCGAAAAGGAACAAATAGGCCTACAACTTTAAACCAAGATAGCTTGAGTCTTAAACCTCCATGGGTGCTAGACAAACATCTGTTGACTACCCCATAACTCATCTAACCAATGTACTTCATGACAACATGAATCACTTGGCGTACATGTACTTTTAATCGAAGATAAACCGAAAAGGAACAAATAGGCCTACTACTTTAAACCAAGATTGCTTGAGTCTTGAACCTCCGTGGGTGCTAGACAATCATCTGTTGACTTCCTCATAACCCATCTAACCAATGTATTTCATGAAAATATGAATCACTTGGCCTAGAAGTTCTTTTAATCCCAGATAAACCGATATGGAACAAATAGGTCTACAACTTTAAACCAAGATAGCTTGAGTCTTGCACCTCCGTGGGTGTTAGTCAAACATCTGTTGAGTTCCCCATAACTCATCTCACCAATGTATTTCATGAAAACATGAATCACTTGGCCTACATGTTCTTTTAATCAAAGATAACCCGAAAAGGAACAAATAGGCCTACAACTTTAAACCAAGATTGCTTGAGTCTTGAACATCCATGGGTGCTTCTTAAACATCTGTTGACTCCTCCATAAGACATCTAACCAATGTATTTCATGAAAACATGAATCACTTGGCTTAAAAGATCTTTTAATCCAAGATAAACCGATATGGTACAAATAGGCCTACAACTTTAATCCATGATAGCTTGAGTCTTGAACCTCCGTGGGTGCTAGACAATCATCTGTTGACTTCCTCATAACCCATCAAACCAATGTATTTCATGAAAACATGAATCACTTGGTCTACAAGTTCTTTTAATCCAAGATAAACCGAAAAGGAACAAATAGGCCTACTACTTTATACCAAGATTGCCTGAGTCTCGAATATCCATTGGTGCTTCTTAAACATCTGTTGACTCCCCCATAAGACATCTCCCCAATGTATTTCATGAAAACAAGAATCACTTGGCCTAGTAGTTCTTTTAATCCAAGATAAACCGATATGGAACAAATAGGCCTACAACTTTAAACCAAGAAAGCTTGAGTCTTGAACCTTCGTGCGTGCTACACAAACATCTGTTGACTACCCCATAACTCATCTAACCAATGTACTTCATGACAACATGAATCACTTGGCGTACATGTACTTTTAATCCAAGATAAACCGAAAAGGAACAAATAGGCCTACTACTTTAAACCTAGATTGCTTGAGTCTTGAACCTCCGTCGGTGCTAGACAATCACCTGTTGACTTCTTCATAACCCATCTAACCAATGTATTTGATGAAAACATGAATCACTTGGCCTAGAAGTTGTTTTAATCCAAGATAAACCGAAATGGAACAACTAGGCCTACAACATTAAACCAAGATAGCTTGAGTCTTGAACCTTCGTGAGTGCTACACAAACATCTGTTGACTACCCCATAACTCATCTAACCAATGTACTTCATGAAAACATGAATCACTTGGCCTAGAAGTTCTTTTAATCCAAGATAAACCGAAAAGGAACAAATAGGCCTACTACTTTAAACCAAGATTGCTTGAGTCTTGAACATCAATTGGTGCTTCTTAAACATCTGTTGACTCCCCCATAAGACATCTCCCCAATGCATTTCATGAAAACATGAATCACTTGGCTTAGAAGATCTTTTAATCCAAGATAAACCGATACGGAACAAATAGGCCTACATCTTTAAACAATGATAACATGAGTCTTGAACCTCCGTGGGTGCTAGACAATCATCAGTTGACTTCCTCATAACCCATCTAACCAATGTATTTCCTGAAAGCATGAATCACTCGGCCTAGAAGTTCTTTTAATCCAAGATCAACCGAAATGGAACAAATAGGCCTACAACTTTAAACCAAGATAGCTTGAGTCTTGAACCACCGTGGGTGCTAAACAAACATCTGTTGACTTCCCCATAACCCATCTAACCAATGTATTTCATGAAAACATGATTCACTTGGTCTACAAATTCTTTTAATCCAAGATAAACCGAAAAGGAACAAATAGACCTACAACTTAGAACCAAGATAGCATGAGTCTTGTACCTCCGTGGGTGCTAGACAAACATCTGTTGACTTCCCCATAACTCATCTAACCAATGTATTTCATGAAAATATGAATCACTTGGCCTAGTAGTTCTTTGAATCCAAGATAAATCGATATGGAACAAACAGACCTGCATCTTTAAACCAAGATAGGTTGAGTCTTGAACCTCCGTGGGTGCCAGACAAACATCTGTTGACTTCCCCAGAACTCATCTAACCAATGTATTTCATGAAAACATGAATCACTTCGCCTACAAGTTCTTTTAATCCAAGAAAAACCGAAAAGGAAAAAATAGACCTACAACTTTAAACCATGAAAGCTTGAGACTGGAACCTCCTTGGGTGCTAGACAAAAATCTTTTGACTTCCCCATAACCCATCTAACCAATGTATTTCATGAAAACAAGAGTCACTTGGCCTAGAAGTTCTTTTAATCAAAGATAAACAGAAATGGAACAAATAGACCTACAACTTTAAACCATGATAGCTTGAGTCTTGAACCTCCGTGGGTGCTAGACAATCATCTGTTGACTTCCTCATAACCCATCTAACCAATGTATTTCATGAAAATATGAATCACTTGGCCTAGAAGTTCTTTTAATCCAAGATAAACCGATATGGAACAAATAGGCCTACAACTTTCAACCAAGATAGCTTGAGTCTTGAACCTTCGTGAGTGCTAGACAATCATCTGTTGACTTCCTCATAACCCATCTAACCAATGTATTACATGAAAATATGAATCACTTGGCCTAGAAGTTCTTTTAATCCAAGATAAACCGATATGGAACAAATAGGCCTACAACTTTAAACCAAGATAGCTTGAGTCTTGAACCTTCGTGAGTGCTACACAAACAACTCTTGACTACCCCATAACTCATCTAACCAATGTACTTCATGACAACATGAATCACTTGGCGTACAAGTACTTTTAATCCAAGATAAACCGAAAAGGAACAAATAGGCCTACTACTTTAAACCAAGATTGCTTGAGTCTTGAACATCCATTGGTGCTTCTTAAACATCTGTTGACTCCCCCATAAGACATCTAACCAATGCATGTCGTGAAAACATGAATCACTTGGCCTAGTAATTCTTTTAATCCAAGATAAACCGATATGGAACAAATAGGCCTACAACTTTAATCCATGATAGCTTGAGTCTTGAACCTCCGTGGGTGCTAGACAATCATCTGTTGACTTCCTCATAACCCATCTAACCAATGTATTTCATGAAAATATGAATCACTTGGCCTAGAAGTTCTTTTAATCCAAGATAAACCGATATGGAACAAATAGGCCTACAACTTTAAACCAAGGTAGCTTGAGTATTGAACCTTCGTGTGTGCTACACAAACATCTGTTGACTACCCCATAACTCATCAAACCGATGTACTTCATGACAACATGAATCACTTGGCGTACAAGTACTTTTAATCTAAGATAATCTGACAAGGAACAAATAGCCCTACTACTTTAAACCAAGATTGCTTGAGTCTTGAACCTCCGTGGTTGCTAGACAATCATCTGTTGACTACCACATAACCCATCTAACCAATGTATTTCATGAAAATATGAATCACTTGGCCTAGAAGTTCTTTTAATCCAAGATAAACCGATATGGAACAAATAGGCCTACAACTTTAAACCAAGATAGCTTGAGTCTTGAACCTTCGTGAGTGCTACACAAACATCTGTTGACTACCTCATAACTCAACCAACCAATGTACTTCAGGACAACATGAATCACTTCGCGTACAAGTAGTTTTAATCCAAGATAAACCGAAAAGGAACAAATAGGCCTACTACTTTAAACCAAGATTGCTTGAGTCTTGAACATCCATTGGTGCTTCTTAAACATCTGTTGACTCCCCCTTAAGACATCTAACCAATGCATGTCATGAAAACATGAATCACTGGGCTTAGAAGTTCTTTTAATCCAAGATACACCGAAATGGAACAAATAGGCCTACAACTTTAAACCAACATAGCTTGAGTCTTGAACCTCCGTGGGTGCTAGACAAACATCTGTTGAGTTCCCCATAACTCATCTAACCAATGTATTTCATGAAAACATGAATCACTTCGCGTAGAAGTTCTTTTAATCCAAGATAAACCGAAATGGAACAAATAGGCCTACAACTTTAAACCAAGATAGCTTGAGTCTTGAACCTTCGTGGGTGCTAAACAAACATCTGTTGACTTCCCCATAACCCATCTAACCAATGTATTTCATGAAAACATGAATCACTTGGCCTAGAAGTTCTTTTAATCCAAGATAAACCGAAAAGGAACAAATAGGCCTACTACTTTAAACCAAGATTGCTTGAGTCTTGAACATCAATTGGTGCTTCTTAAACATCTGTTGACTCCCCCATAAGACATCTCCCCAATGCATTTCATGAAAACATGAATCACTTGGCTTAGAAGATCTTTTAATCCAAGATAAACCGATACGGAACAAATAGGCCTACATCTTTAAACAATGATAATATGAGTCTTGAACCTCCGTGGGTGCTAGACAATCATCAGTTGACTTCCTCATAACCCATCTAACCAATGTATTTCCTGAAAACATGAATCACTTGGCCTAGAAGTTCTTTTAATCCAAGATCAACCGAAATGGAACAAATAGGCCTACAACTTTAAACCAAGATAGCTTGAGTCTTGAACCTCCGTGGGTGCTAAACAAACATCTGTTGACTTCCCCATAACCCATCTAACCAATGTATTTCATGACAACATGATTCACTCGGTCTACAAATTCTTTTAATCCAAGATAAACCGAAAAGGAACAAATAGACCTACAACTTAGAACCAAGATAGCATGAGTCTTGTACC
This sequence comes from Styphnolobium japonicum, assembly GCA_023212625.1. Lineage (NCBI taxonomy): Eukaryota > Viridiplantae > Streptophyta > Magnoliopsida > Fabales > Fabaceae > Styphnolobium > Styphnolobium japonicum. The sequence continues at coordinate 753,597 of JALBWW010000073.1, forward strand.
TCCGTGGGTGCTAGACAAACATCTGTTGACTTCCCCATAACTCATCTAACCAATGTATTTCATGAAAATATGAATCACTTGGCCTAGTAGTTCTTTGAATCCAAGATAAATCGATATGGAACAAATAGACCTGCATCTTTAAACCAAGATAGGTTGAGTCTTGAACCTCCGTGGGTGCCAGACAAACATCTGTTGACTTCCCCAGAACTCATCTAACCAATGTATTTTATGAAAACATGAATCACTTCGCCTACAAGTTCTTTTAATCCAAGAAAAACCGAAAAGGAACAAATAGACCTATAACTTTAAACCATGAAAGCTTGAGACTGGAACCTCCTTGGGTGCTAGACAAAAATCTTTTGGCTTCCCCATAACCCATCTAACCAATGTATTTCATGAAAACAAGAGTCACTTGGCCTAGAAGTTCTTTTAATCAAAGATAAACAGAAATGGAACAAATAGACCTACAACTTTAAACCATGATAGGTTGAGTCTTGAACCTCCGTGGGTGCCAGACAAACATCTGTTGACTTCCCCAGAACTCATCTAACCAATGTATTTTATGAAAACATGAATCACTTCGCCTACAAGTTCTTTTAATCCAAGAAAAACCGAAAAGGAACAAATAGACCTACAACTTTAAACCATGAAAGCTTGAGACTGGAACCTCCTTGGGTGCTAGACAAAAATCTTTTGGCTTCCCCATAACCCATCTAACCAATGTATTTCATGAAAACAAGAGTCACTTGGCCTAGAAGTTCTTTTAATCAAAGATAAACAGAAATGGAACAAATAGACCTACAACTTTAAACCATGATAGCTTGAGTCTTGAACCTCCGTGGGTGCTAGACAATCATCTGCTGACTTCCTCATAACCCATCTCACCAATGTATTTCATGAAAATATGAATCACTTGGCCTAGAAGTTCTTTTAATCCAAGATAAACCGATATGGAACAAATAGGCCTACAACTTTCAACCAAGATAGCTTGAGTCTTGAACCTTCGTGAGTGCTAGACAATCATCTGTTGACTTCCTCATAACCCATCTAACCAATGTATTTCATGAAAATATGAATCACTTGGCCTAGAAGTTCTTTTAATCCAAGATAAACCGATATGGAACAAATAGCCCTACAACTTTAAACCAAGATAGCTTGAGTCTTGAACCTTCGTGAGTGCTACACAAACAACTGTTGACTACCCCATAACTCATCTAACCAATGTACTTCATGACAACATGAATCACTTGGCGTACAAGTACTTTTAATCCAAGATAAACCGAAAAGGAACAAATAAGGCTACTACTTTAAACCAAGATTGCTTGAGTCTTGAACATCCATTGGTGCTTCTTAAACATCTGTTGACTCCCCCATAAGACATCTAACCAATGCATGTCGTGAAAACATGAATCACTTGGCTTAGAAGTTCTTTTAATCCAAGATAAACCGTAATGGAACAAATAGGCCTGCAACTTTAAACCAAGATAGTTTGAGTCTTGAACCTCCGTGGGTGCTAGACAAACATCTGTTGAGTTCCCCATAACTCATCTAACCAATGTATTTCATGATAACATGAATCACTTGGCCTACAAGTTCTTTTAATCAAAGATAACCCGAAAAGGAACAAATAGGCCTACAACTTTAAACCAAGATTGCTTGAGTCTTGAACATCCATGGGTGCTTCTTAAACATCTGTTGACTCCCCCATAAGGCATCTAACCAATGTATTTCATGAAAACATGAATCACTTGGCTTAAAAGATCTTTTAATCCAAGATAAACCGATATGGAACAAATAGGCCTACAACTTTAATCCATGATAGCTTGAGTCTTGAACCTCCGTGGGTGCTAGAGAATCATCTGTTGACTTCCTCATAACTCATCTAACCAATGTATTTCATGAAAACATGAATCACATGGTCTTCTAATTCGTTTAATCCAAGATAAACCGAAAAGGAACAAATAGGCCTACTACTTTATACCAAGATTGCTTGAGTCTTGAACATCTATTGGTGCTTCTTAAACATCTGTTGACTCCCCCATAAGACATCTCCCCAATGTATTTCATGAAAACATGAATCACTTGGCCTAGTAATTCTTTTAATCCAAGATAAACCGATATGGAACAAATATGCCTACAACTTTAATCCATGATAGCTTTAGTCTTGAACATCCGTGGGTGCTAGACAATCATCTGTTGACTTCCTCATATCCCATCTAACCAATGTATTTCATGAAAATATGAATGACTTGGCCTAGAAGTTCTTTTAATCCAAGATAAACCGATATGGAACAAATAGGCCTACAACTTTAAACCAAGGTAGCTTGAGTATTGAACCTTCGTGAGTGCTACACAAACATCTGTTGACTACCCCATAACTCATCAAACCAATGTACTTCATGACAACATGAATCACATGGCGTACAAGTACTTTTAATCTAAGATAATCCGAAAAGGAACAAATAGCCATACTACTTTAAACCAAGATTGCTTGAGTCTTGAACCTCCGTGGGTGCTAGACAATCATCTGTTGACTACCTCATAACCCATCTAACCATTGTATTTCATGAAAATATGAATCACTTGGCCTAGAAGTTCTTTTAATCCAAGATAAACCGATATGGAACAAATAGGCCTACAACTTTAAACCAAGATAGCTTGAGTCTTGAACCTTCGTGAGTGCTACACAAACATCTGTTGACTACCCCATAACTCATCTAACCAATGTACTTCAGGACAACATGAATCACTTGGCGTACAAGTACTTTTAATCCAAGATAAACCGAAAAGGAACAAATAGGCCTACTACTTTAAACCAAGATTGCTTGAGTCTTGAACATCCATTGGTGCTTCTTAAACATCTGTTGACTCCCCCTTAACACATCTAACCAATGCATGTCATGAAAACATGAATCACTTGGCTTAGAAGTTCTTTTAATCCAAGATACACCGAAATGGAACAAATAGGCCTACAACTTTAAACCAACATAGCTTGAGTCTTGAACCTCCGTGGGTGCTAGACAAACATCTGTTGAGTTCCCCATAACTCATCTAACCAATGTATTTCATGAAAACATGAATCACTTCGCGTAGAAGTTCTTTTAATCCAAGATAAACCGAAATGGAACAAATAGGCCTACAACTTTAAACCAAGATAGCTTGAGTCTTGAACCTCCGTGGGTGCTAAACAAACATCTGTTGACTTCCCCATAACCCATCTAACCAATGTATTTCATGAAAACATGAATCACTTGGTCTACAAATTCTTTTAATCCAAGATAAATCGAAAAGGAACAAATAGACCTACAACTTTAAACCAAGATAGCTTGAGTCTTGAACCTCCGTGGGTGCTAGACAAACATCTGTTGACTTCCCCATAACTCATCTAACCAATGTATTTCATGAAAACATGAATCACTTGGCCTAGTAGTTCTTTTAATCCAAGATAAACCGAAATGGAACAAATAGGCCTGCATCTTTAAAGCAAGATAGCTTGAGTCTTGAACCTCCGTGGGTTCTAGACAAACATCTGTTGACTTCCCCAATTCTCATCTAACCAATGTATTTCATGAAAACATGAATCACTTGGCCTATAAGTTCTTTTAATCCAAGAAAAACCGAAAAGGAAAAAATAGACCAACAACTTTAAACCATGATAGCTTGAGTCTGGAAGCTCCATGGGTGCTAGACAAACATCTTTTGACTTCCCCATAACCCATCTAACCAATGTATTTCATGAAAACAAGAGTCACTTGGCCGAGAAGTTCTTTTAATCCAAGATAAACAGAAATGGAACAAATAGACCTACAACTTTAAACCATGATACCTTGAGTCTTGAACCTCCGTGGGTACTAGACAATCATCCGTTGACTTCCTCATAACCCATCTAACCAATGTATTTCATGAAAATATGAATCACTTGGCCTACAAGTTCTTTTAATCCATGATAAACCGAAAAGGAACAAATAGACCTACAGCTTTAAACCAAGATTGCGTGGGTCTTGCTCATCCATTGGTGCTTCTTAAGCATCTGTTGACTCCCCCATAAGACATCTCACCAATGCATTTCATGAAAACATGAATCACTTGGCTTAGAAGATCTTTTAATCCAAGATAAACCGATATGGAACAAATAGGCCTACAACTTTAAACCAACATAGCTTGAGTCTTGAAACTCCGTGGGTGCTAGACAAACATCTGTTGAGTTCCCCATAACTCATCTAACCAATGTATTTCATGAAAACATGAATCACTTGGCCTAGAAGTTCTTTTAATCCAAGATAAACCGATATGGAACAAATAGGCCTACAACTTTAAACCAAGATAGCTTGAGTCTTGAACCTCCGTGAGTGCTAAACAAACATCTGTTGACTTCCCCATAACCCATCTAACCAATGTATTTCATGAAAACAAGAGTCACTTGGCCTAGAAGTTCTTTTAATCCAAGATAAACAGAAATGGAACAAATAGACCTACAACTTTAAACCATGATACCTTGAGTCTTGAACCTCCGTGGGTACTAGACAATCATCCGTTGACTTCCTCATAACCCATCTAACCAATGTATTTCATGAAAATATGAATCACTTGGCCTAGAAGTTCTTTTAATCCAAGATAAACCGATATGGAACAAATAGGCCAACAACTTTAAACCAAGATAGCTTGAGTCTTGAACCATCGTGAGTGCTACACAAACATCTGTTGACTACCCCATAACTCATCTAACCAATGTACTTCATGAAAACATGAATCACTTGGCGTACAAGTACTTTTAATCCAAGATAAACCGAAAAGGAACAAATAGGCCTACTACTTTAAACCAAGATTGCTTGAGTCTTGAACATCCATTGGTGCTTCTTAAACATCTGTTGACTCCCCCATAAGACATCTAACCAATGCATGTCATGAAAACATGAATCACTTCGCTGAAAAGTTCTTTTAATCCAAGATACACCGAAATGGAACAAATAGGCCTACAACTTTAAACCAAGATAGCTTGAGTCTTGAACCTCCGTGGGTACTAGACAAACATCTGTTGACTTCCCCATAACCCATCTAACCAATGAATTTCATGAAAACATGAATCACTTGGCCTACAAGTTCTTTTAATCCAAGATAAACCGAAATGGAACAAATAGGCCCACAACTTTAAACCAAGATAGCTTGAGTCTTGAACCTCCGTGGGTGCTAGACAATCATCTGTTGACTTCCTCATAACCCATCTAACCAATGTATTTCATGAAAACATGATTCACTTGGCCTAGAAGTTCTTTTAATCCAAGATAAACCGAAATGGGACAAATAGGCCTACAACTTTAAACCAAGATAGCTTGAGTCTTGAACCTCCGAGGGTGCAAGACAAACATCTGTTGAGTTTCCCATAACTCATCTAACCAATGTATTTCGCGAAAACATGAATCACTTGGCGTACAAGTTCTTTTAATCCATGATAAACCGAAAAGGAACAAATAGGCTTACAGCTTTAAACCAAGATTGCGTGAGTCTTGATCATCCATTGGTGCTTCTTAAACATCTGTTGACTCCCCCATAAGACATCTCACCAATGCATTTCATGAAAACATGAATCACTTGGCTTAGAAGATCTTTTAATCCAAGATAAACCGATATGGAACAAATAGGCCTACGACTTTAAACCATGGTAGCTTGAGTCTTGAACCTCCGTGGGTGCTAGACAATCATCTGTTGACTTCCTCATAACCCATCTAGCCAATGTATTTCATGAAAACATGAATCACTTGGCCTAGAAGTTCTTTTAATCCTAGATAAACCGAAATGGAACAAATAGGCCTACAACTTTAAATCAAGATACCTTGAGTCTTGAACCTCCGTGGGTGCTAGACAAACATCTGTTGACTTCCCCATAACCCGTCTAACCAATGTATGTCATGAAAACATGAATCACTTGGTCTACAAATTCTTTTATTCCAAGATAAACTGAAAAGGAACAAATAGACCTACAACTTTAAACCAAGATAGCTTGAGTCTTGAACCTCCGTGGGTGCTAGACAAACATCTGTTGACTTCCCCATAACTCATCTAACCAATGTATTTCATGAAAACATGAATCACTTGGCCTAGTAGTTCTTTTAATCCAAGATTAACCGATATGGAACAAATAGGCCTACATTTTTAAACCAAGATAGCTTGAGTCTTGAACCTCCGTGGGTGCTAGACAATCATCTGTTGACTTCCTCATAACCCATCTAACCAATGTATTTCATGAAAATATGAATCACTTGGCCTAGAAGTTCTTTTAATCCAAGATAAACTGAAATGGAACAAATAGGCCTACAACTCTAAACCATGATAGCTTGAGTCTTGAACCTCCGTGGGTGCTAGACAAACATCTGTTGACATCCCCATAACCCATCTAACGAATGTATTTCATGAAAACAAGAGTCACTTGGCCTAGAAGTTTATTTAATCCAAGATAAACAGAAAAGGAACAAATAGGCCTACAACTTTTAACCAAGATTGCTTGAGTCTTGAACATCCATTTGTGCTTCTTTAACATCTGTTGACTCCCCCATAAGACATCTCACCAATGCATTTCATGAAAACATGAATCACTTGGCTTATAAGATCTTTTAATCCAAGATAAACCAATATGGATAAAATAGGCCTAGAACTTTAAACCAAGATAGCTTGAGTCTTGAACCTCCGTGGGTCCTAGACAAACATCTGTTGACTTCCCCATAATGTAACATCCCTAAATTTCACATGTTATGATTTAGCTAAATTCTTTAAATGGATTGTATGTTCTGTTACAGAAAAGTTGATAGATTGAGTTAGAATGATTGATTTGAGATTCTGGCTAGACCGGTGAACTCGGTAGAACCTAAGGAAGAAATAGGTGAAATCTAAACTCTTAGATTTACTCTGGCTAAGTTAGGGCCTACTGGTAAATTTAATTTTCTTCAGGACCTATTTGGAATTCTTAGAAATCACAAGGGTATTTTAGTATTTTAACACCTCAGTGGTAAATTAGTGATTCTTCCTTTAAGTGAGGGGCAAAAATGGACATTTCTCACCCCCTCCCTCTTGCATAAGAGAACTGGCCAGCCTAGGGAGCCAAAAGGCTCATCTTCTCCAAAATCTCTAAGTCTCATAGCCAAGTTAGCTCCAAGGTTCAAGGGTCCAAAGTAAGTATTTTTATACACCTTTTGGCTTAGGTTCTTTGATGGTTATTAATCACTATGATCTCTTCTTCAATCCTATGGTATTAGTTTCTTGAGAAACTCATTTTCATCCCTAAGAATCAAGAACACCCATGTCTAAAAGTTGGTTGTTTTGGTTGAGTGTTTTGAAGGAAGTTGAAGGGAAGGTTGCCTTGACTACCAATCCCATCTTGGAATCAAGTTAGGAGCACTTCAAGGTGAGTGTGGATTTACTTGTGCTATTGTATGATGTTCTTAGAGTGAAAGTGTATGATGTAGGATTAAGCTTGAATCTAGGGTTTTCACCTATGCTTGAGGTTGGATTTGTTTTTATTACATGTTTTCAAGAATTAGGGTTTAGGAAAAATGAGTGTTATGGTTGGTATACTTGATGGATTTGAGGACATGAATTCTAAAGGGAAAACTAGGGTTTTGATTTGAAGTTGAAGGTGGCACTATTCCTACCCAGAAGGCCAACCACGGGCGTGGTCCCCACCACGGCCTGCCCGTGGTCCTCTCTGGAAAGGAAATGTTGGTGTCTCGTGCCCAACCTCGGCCGTGGTCCCCACCACGGGCTGGCCGTGGTTGGCTCTGGAAAGAAAAATGTTGTGTGTTGAAATCTGACCACAGGTGTGGTGGCCACCAGGGGCTGGCCGTGGTCCAGACCACGGGCGTGGTGCCAACCAGGGGCAGGCCGTGGTTGTCTCTGTTTCCAATTTGTTGAGTTTTGTTTTCCAGACCGTGGCCGTGGTCACCACCATGGGCTGGCCGTGGTTGACTCTGTTTGTGTTATTGTGGTGCTTATGCCTAGGGTATTGATACCATATGCTATGTTTAGGATTAAGGATGACTTAGCATTATAATGAGATGTGTAGCTAAGTAAGAATGCTTGATAGGAGTGACTTAGCACTATAATGAGAAGGGTAGCTAAGTAAGAATGCTTGATAGAAGTGACTTAGCACTATTCTAACTAAGTAAGAATGCTTGATAGAGTTGAGCATGATGGTTATGTGTTGTATATGCTTGAATTGATTACATGTAATGCTATTATGATGATATTATGAATGAGCATGAAATGAGTATGAGAACATTGCATTGCATAGCGAGATGGCCTAACCGGAAGGGGTTAGTGTACAAAACAGAGGGGTGCCTAGCTGATGAGCTAGATGGAAATGAAATAGCATACCTAATTGCATTGCATTGCGAGGTGGCCTAACCGGAAAGGGTTAGTGTACAAAACAGAGGGGTGCCTAGCTTATTAGCTAGAAGGAAACGGAATTGGCATACACATTTCATATGCATATTGCGAGGGCTTAACCGAAAGGGGTTAGTGCACAACAAGAGGAGTGGAGAAAGAAAAAGTGTGAATAAAAGGTGTGAACATCATGTGCATTCATTCATTGCATTGGTTGGTTGGTGTTACTTGACATATTGTGAATTGTGTTATACTTGCTCTCTACTTACAGTTATACTTTATTTGCAAGTTTATTCATATTCACTGGGAAGTTGTTCTCACCACCTCTTTCTCAGATTCGCAGGAACACCCCGGACCCTCTACGGGTTAAGTACGGAGGATTCTGTTGACTTATTTTTTAGATTTATATTTTGGTGGAGTTAAGCTCCGTGATGTAACTATAACAGGATGTGTATTATTCTGATGTAGATGTTACAGGGAACTGAATACTACTTTTGATGTACTCGGTTCTGTATATGTTTAGTGTGCTCAGTCAGGATAGTGTTTAGAATACATTTGTATAACGTTGCATACTTTGATAATATATTTGGTTGAGATCTGAGATCTCTTTTTGAGGTATGTGTATGTGTATATATATAATATATGTACTTTGGTTGGTTTGAAATGGTTGTTGGAAATCCGCTGCTTATGTTATAGTTTGTGGTAATGTTTAAGAAACAAAGGAAACGCTGCCGAATTTGCTATATTTATATATTCCACGTAAGACTTATGGTGGGTAAATAATATAGTAACTAATAGGTCTTACACATAACTCATCTATCCAATGTATTTCATGAAAATATGAATCACTTGGCCTACAAGTTCTTTTAATCCAAGATAAACCGATATGGAACAAATAGGCCTACATCTTTAAACCAAGATAGCTTGAGTCTTGAACCTCCGTGGGTGCTAGACAAACATCTGTTGACTTCCCCATAACTCATCTAACCAATGTATTTCATGAAAACATGAATCACTTGGCCTACAAGTTCTTTTAATCCAAGATAAACCGAAAAGGAACAAATAGACCTACAACTTTAAACCATGATAGCTTGAGTCTTGAACCTCCGTGGGTGCTAGACAAACATCTTTTCACTTCCCCATAACCCATCTAACCAATGTATTTCATGAAAACTAGAGTCACTTGGCCTAGAAGTTCTTTTAATCCAAGATAAACAGAAATGGAACAAATAGACCTACAACTTTAAACTATGATAGCTTGAGTCTTGAACATCCATGGGTGCTAGACAAACATCTGTTGACTGTAACACCTCGAAATTTCTATTTTTAATTGAAATATTGATTTTCTCAATTTTTGTGATTTATGATGATTTTTGGGAAATTTTTTGAACTTCATTTAAAATTAGTTTATTTTCTTGAACGCTATGTGTCGATTCGGGCCAATTTCAGAAAATAAAAATAAAAGTTTATATTTTCGGCCTGTAAATACCTTAACTATTTATTAGGGCCGGGGAAAGTCACGAAACTTGATTCTAAGACCAGATTCTTAAAGTTTTCTATTTTTGGGAATTTTTAGTTTTTGCTGACCTTATGTGTTAAACCGGGGGTATTTCGAATAATAAAATAATAATTTTAAAATTTTGACCCATAAATGCTTTGACCATTTATTAGGAGTAGGAGAGTTTACGAAACTCAAATCCGGGAACAGATTTAGAAATTTTCCATTTTAAGGGATTTTATCATGAAACAAAATTTATGCGTATTTTATTTTTCATTTGACGATACATACTAGTATTTATACGTAGAATACACATGCTTCTCCAAGCTTCTCCAAACTTCTACAAGCTTCAAGGTGGGTGGACAAACAAGTGGGAGGGATGAAAATGCCATTATCTATAAACTTTTAATTACCAAATTGTCCTAAACTTTGTCTATAAATAAGCATGCAAGCATCACTTGAAAACCTCACCATTTCCTCTCCATTCTCTCTCAAATCCAACGGCCAAGCCCTTGAGTTTTCTTTTCAAAGTTTGTGATACAAGTTCCATCCATAGTTTTAGAATCCAAACATCATTTTAGGAAGATCTTGTGTAGAAAGTTTCTTGAGAAGAAATTGTCCTCAAACCATTTTCTTGAGAAATCCCAAAGTTGAAGAATCAAAAGGATATTTGTTGGTGGAAGAACAAAGAACTTTCACAAAGTTCTCTTGAGGAATTTTAAACCAAGGTAAGGGAGAGTTTTCTTTATCAACCAATCTTGTGGTAGGAAAATATGATTATGGTTCATGTTCTTAAAATTTCGTGTGAGTAGTTATAATTGATATTTAAATTGTTTATGCTTTATGTTTCTTGATTTATGATTTGTGTTTTGTGTTTATATGCTTTATTTAGTCTATGTGTTTTTATGGCTTTGAAATATTGCATATATGGTAATATTAGATGCATAATATTTCTTGGACATACATATAGTTGGTTGGTGTTATGGAAATCATGGTGGAAAAATGATGGATTTTGGTCCAAAGACCTTTGAACATTTTAAACACTCTATAGTTACAATGGAGTTCATTTTATTAATTGTTTAACTTAATTAATTAGGGGATGTTTAATTAAGTTAATGATTTCTGTAAATAAATAGGAAAGAGCGAAATTATTAAACAAAATCGAAGCAATGCTTTAATTTATACTTATGCTGTTTTAATTGATCTTTATCAATAATAATGATAATATATTGGAAAATAATTAAATAAGCTCAAAATAGCTTCGTTTTTACGAAAAACACTTTCACGCAATTTGGAGTTTACAGAAAACCCTTTCGTAGTTGAAAAGTGATTTTTAAAGCTCTACGCGATTAAAATGGACCAAAAACACTTTACCCGATTTGGTGTTTACAGAAAACCCTTTCACGGTTAAAAAGTGATTTACTTATGCCTTATGTATTAAAATGGACAGAAAACACTTTACCCGATTTAGTGTTTACAGAAAACCCTTTCGCTGTTAAAAGTGATTTATTTATGCCTTATGTATTAAAATGGACAGAAAACACTTTACTCGATTTGGTGTTTACAGAAAACCCTTTCGCGGTTAAAAAAAAGTAATTTATTTATGCTTTATGTATTAAAATGTAAAGAAAACACTTTACCCGATTTGGTGTTTACAGAAAACCCTTTCGCGGTAAAAAAGTGATTTATTTATGCCTTATGAATTAAAAACTACAGAATATGTTTTACGCAAATTAGAATTTAAAGAAAACCTTTTTGCTGTTAAAAAGTGAATCTTTAAGCCTAGACCGATTAAAATATGATATTTATGTCTTACGCGATTAGGAAATTACAGAAAAAGCTTTATGCGATTGAAAAATAATTATTTTGTCTTACGCGATTGAAAAATATTAAACATGAAGTTACCCGACTTGAAAAAAATAGAAAAATAGTTTTACGCGAGTGAAAAACGTAATAGAAATGTTACATGACAGAAAAACTATAACAGGAGGGTTATATGTTTGAAAAACCGTAACTATAGTGTTACGTGATTTTGAAATTCCTAGGGGATTGTTTTATTCCGTTTATAAATAAATTGCACTTTTGTGTGTTGCATTAAGAAAAGTCTGTAAAGATTTGTGGTCAAGGCTTTAATGCTGAGGAGATTGAGTGACACCTTAGTAAGGGTGCGAATTGTGTAGTGAAGATCTATGAATGATCTTGGGGACGTCGGGGTGCGAAAACTCCACAGGGGGCCAGTTGGAAGCACCGCTGTGCCGTGGTAATATGATTGCAACACACCGAACGATCCCGACCAGACACTATCCTATTCCCGATTGGTGGAGAGTGTTCTCGTGAGCAAAGTTGCGCAATTGAGATTATATTGCACTTTTAAGGCTAATGAGATACGGAACATGTACTCCCAATCACTCTCTCCGACTGTTGTGTATAGCTCCATGGAGTAGGGGTCAATCATTGAGTATGTGCATAGTCAATTGTTACACTGTTGCTTTATCTTGGTCTATGTCAAAATTGATGTGATAATAGGTATAACTGTTAATTAGTTATTATGTTGTGTAGATTGGTTGTACTATCTTTTCTATACTGCTTGATTGGTTTATGATGATATTAGAATCTCACCCGTTCTATTATATTATTATATTTGTGATCTGGTTATGAAGACCAAGATGGGCGACAGGCGTGAATTCTTGGGATTCATCCAAGTCCAATTCCATGGAGGTCCACAGGCGTGGCGCGTACACTTAGAAACGGAATGCGTAGAGTATGTAGGAGACATATCTCTTGTTGAAACCAATTTCTTATAAAAAGGTTTAAGTTCTAATTTCTTAAAAGCTATAAGCTTTCCCTGTTAAGTTTTGAGGATAACAAAAATATTTATTTAGTTTGAACAAGTAAGTGTTTCGACAATAGTTTTAACAAATCGCTACTGGTTGTGCGTCCATTCTGCTCTACGCTTAAAGTTAACTCTTCGTGCGTCCAATATGCTATAACTCTTCATGGGTCCAATGAATGTATTATATACTTTTACTATTGGTGCGTCCAATACTTGTATGCATATACTGTTACTTTTTATTAGTTCGTCCAAGACGATCTGACTGCCAAAGCTCGGACTTAACTCACTCTTTCAAAGTTCAAGTTCAAGCTCTCGTCCAAGTAAAATTTCAAAAATGAAGAACTGTTCCTCATTAAATGCTAGAAAAGAACTCTGACAGCTCACGGCGACAGAAGAAGTCAACTAAGCCACTTTTGCTGACATTGTCTAACAACTACAAAGATCTGCAAATAAGAAACCGTCTGCAATCTTAGACAAATCAGGACTTTTGTTTTCATTGATTGGAAATCTCAGAGAATAAAAGTCACCGTCAGAAGAAGTTCAGCACTTTTCCAGTAGATGCATTTAATGCTACTCAGAACGGTAATAAATATTTCCGTTGGACGATCTAGCCCATGAAGTCTGCTCAAATTTGTTCTTACTTATAAAAGAGAAGAAGCAGCACTTGAAGTAGAGAGATCTTTTGCCGAAGCATCCTTCAAGAGTCTAAAAAGCTTTATTTCCATATTCGTGTAAAAAAGAAAAAGCCTTGAGATTTCTATTGTCGATTCTCATGTGTTAGTGAGTTTCAACTCAAGCTTTCATCTACTTTCATTTATTCATCTTAAGCTTTGTAAGCCTGAAGAGGCTGTGTGTGAAAGAATACTTATGAAATAGAACCTGAAGAGGTTGAAAATACTTGTTACCTGAAGAGGTGCATAATACTTGTAATCGTGAAAAAGATTAGTTGGAAAATCCTTCTGGTTGAAGGGACTGGACGTAGCTCTTGGTTGATAAGAGTGAACCAGGATAAATCTCGTGTGTAAGCTTCTCCTCTCTTCTAGTGTGCTTTATTATATTCACTAACCTCTGGGGTTTACCATTGTGTTTATTAACAAAGATCTTTTTATTTGGTTTTAGAACGTGTTAACCATTTTATTAAAAGTCTTTTCGAAACCCTTAGAGTCCAATAGGACTAAGTGGTGTTGGTCCTAAGCTCTTTGCTTGTTAAACTGTCTCCTTCGCTGTGTTCTATTTTCTTTTGAAAAGGAAAATCTTTTATTAATTAAAAAGGGTTAAGAAACACAATTCAACCCCCCTTCTTGTGTTTCACTTGGTTATTTCAATTGGTATCAGAGCTCAGCCTCTTGGGTTGAGCATCTAACAGTGCAGAGGAAAAAGATCCAGTACACCCTTTAATGGAGAACGAAGGACAAGCGGTGAACAGACCACCTCTATTCAATGGAAACGACTATGATTACTGGAAGAAAAGAATGATTGCCTTTTTTGATGCCCAAAATATGGACATTTGGGACCTAGTTCAAAATGGATATCAAACACCCACCAACGCAGAAGGACAGGATCTCCCTCGACCACAATGGACGGAAGGACAACGAACCAGACATCAGCTTAACTCAAAAGCCAAACATTATCTTATGTGTGCCATCACCAGATCAGAGCACGACAAAGTCCATAGCTGTGAAACAGCTAAAGAGATATGGGATACTCTGGCATTAGCACATGAAGGCTCATCTCAAGTCAAAGAATCAAAGATAAGCATGCTGGTTCACCAGTATGAGCTCTTCAAAATGGGAGAGCATGAAAACATTGATCAAATGTTTGGACGATTCCAAACAATAATCAATAACTTGAGATCTCTGGGAAAGAACTATGATAATCAAGATCATATCAGAAAAATCCTAAGAAGTCTTTCCAGACAGTGGAGACCTAAGGTTCTTGCCATACAGAAGCAAAGAATCTAGCTTCTCTTACCATGGAGGAACTATTGGGTTCTCTTAAAGTTCATGAGCTGAACTTCAAGAAGAGGAAAGCTCAAGAAAAGGGAAATCAATTGCCCTTAAAGCTCACAAAGGCGATCGTCCAAAGCACTTAAAGTGAAAAATCTTCAGACGAGGCCGAGTCATCTGAAGATAATATATCTGATAATGACGAATTATCTTTCATCTCTAGAAAGATACAAGCAATGTGGAAAAAGAAAGGAGGTATGCGGAGAAAGCACTTTGGACGAAGGTCATCAAAGGACAAAACAGAAACAAAAGACAAAAGTCCAATCATATGCTACGAATGCAAGAAGCCCGGACACATTAAAGCGGAATGTCCTTCACTAAACAAGGAGAAAGAGAAAAGGAGATTCTTTCCAAAGAAGAAAAGAGGATTAATGGCCACCTAGGAAGATCTTGATCTTTCAACTACTGATGATGAAGAAGAAGCAGAAGAAGAAGCAAATCTATGTCTCATGGCTAACACCGTGTCAGAAGAAGAAGAAGATGAGGTAACTAACTGCGATCTTGATCTTCAGAATGCATTTGATGAGTTGTTAAATAATTCATCTATTTTAGCGGTTGAATATAAATCCTTGAAAAGAAAGTTTTCAAAATTAACTAGAGAATATGGAAAAATGTTTTCAGAAAAACAAGAACTTGAAATTTATTGTGAAAAATTAAAAACTGAAAATGCTCTTTTAAAAACATCTTCCGAGTCCAACACTTCAGATGAAGTTGATAAACTTCATAATGAGGTAAAAGAGTTAACGGAGGACCTCAGTAAATTTGTAAAAAGCACCAACAACCTAAACATTTTACTCAAATATTCCAGAGACCCTCGTGACAAATCGGGATTGGGATATCAAGATACTGATAAACAGTTTCTTCAAAAAACTACTACTCAACCTAATTTCATTAAGAATGTTTGTAAAAAGAACGTTTACTCTTCCTCAATAGATTTTTTTAACAAAAGGTCAAAATATTATGGATCTCCAAGAGCTAACCAAAAAGGACCCAAAAAGATATGGGTACCTAAGGATATGATAATTCCTCTTGCAGATGTGCTTAGCAACAAGAAAAAGACACATGTCATGGTACCTGGACAGTGGTTGCTCACGGCACATGACGGGAGAAAGGTCTATGTTCCAAGACATCAAAACTAATAAAGGAGGGTCCGTCACGTTTGGAGGAAACCAGAAAGGTAAAATAGTTGGAATAGGTAAGATTGGTAAGCATCCTTTTCCCTCTATCGATAATGTTCTTCTAGTTGAAGGATTGAAACATAATCTGCTTAGCATTAGTCAATTATGTGATAGTGGATCTAATGTTTCATTCAATCAAGGAGAATGTATAGTTAAAAACTATGACGGATCCATACTCTTCATTGCTAAAAGGCAAAACAATCTTTATAAAATTGACTTGGAAGATCTTTCAGATCAAAATGTATCATGTCTAGTTTCCATAAAAGGAGAACAGTGGATATGGCACAAGAAGCTTGGTCATGCAAGTTTGAGATTAATCTCTAAACTAAATAAGCATAACCTCGTAAGAGGACTACCAAAGCTTGTGTACAAATCAGATGTTCTTTGTGAAGCGTGTCAAAAGGGGAAACAAATCAAAAATTCTTTTGAGTCCAAAAACATCGTTTCCACCTCTAGACCACTAGAATTGTTACATCTTGATTTATTTGGTCCTACAAGAACTTCTTCACTAAATGGAAAGAAATATGGATTGGTCATAGTAGATGACTATACTAGATGGACATGGGTTATGTTTCTAGCTCACAAGGATGAGTCTTTCAAAGTCTTTTCTATTTTCTACGTAAAAGAATTCAAAATGAAAAAGGAATGTGTATCAACTCAATCCGAAGTGATCATGGAGGAGAATTTGAGAATGAGAGCTTCCAATTGTTCTCGTGAAGAAAACGGTATTCATCACAACTTCTCTGCCCCAAGAACACCACAACAAAATGGTGTGGTAGAAAGAAAAATAGATCTCTTCAAGAGATGGCTAGAACAATGCTCAATGACAACTCAATCTCCAAACACTTCGTCAAGTTGTTAACACTTTGCGTGTTATATTCAAAACAGAATATATATTAGACCTATTTTAAACAAGACTCCGTATGAATTGTGGAAAGGACGAAAACCCAACATCTCTTACTTTCATTCTTTTGGTCACAATGCTTTATTTTGAATACTAAAGATTCTTTAGGAAAGTTTGATGCTAAAGTTGACTCGTATCTTCTTAGGATACTCGAAACATCTAAAGCATATAGAGTATATAACTCTCGCTTCTCTAACTGTTGAAGAATCTGTTCATGTTAAATTCAATGACAAAAAGCCTCGACAATGACTTGTCGTAGCTAGATGAGTCCTTTGCGAGTTAAACTTAAAAGACAAAGGAGAAGAATCAGCAACCCAAAACAAAGAAGCATTGGACGATGAAAGAAAAGAAGAAACAATCGATGGTCAAAGATGTCGGCATTTCAAAACTTATCATCCGTAACACCAAATAATTGGTAATCCAGATGATAAAGTACGTACAAGATCTACCTTCAGAGAATACTCAAATGTAGCCTTCATCTCTGAAATGGAACCAAGAAAAATAGAAGAAGCACTGAAGGACGAAGGATGGATCTTAGCCATGCAAGAAGAGCTAAATCAATTTAAAAGAAATGATGTTTGGACGCTGGTTCAAAAGCCTAAAGACAAGTCCATCATCGGCACAAAATGGATATTCAAAAACAAACTGGACGAAGATGGTAAGGTTGTGAGAAACAAAGCAAGGTTGGTAGCCCAAGGTTACTCACAACAAGAAGGTATTGATTTCACCGAAACTTTTGCTCCTGTAGCTAGACTAGAAGCCATACGCATTTTACTTTCATTTGCTTTGCTCATCATAGCATGAGACTATATCAAATGGACGTAAAAAGTGCATTTCTAAATGGTATAATCAATGAAGAAGTTTTCGTTAAACAACCACCTGGTTTCGAGGATGAAAATTTCCCTGAGCATGTTTTCAAATTAAAAAAGGCCTTGTACGGTTTAAAACAAGCTCCTCGAGCCTGGTATGAAAGGTTAAGCACCTTTTTAATAGAAAACGGTTTCTCTAGAGGAAAAGTTGACACTACTCTTTTTCGAAAAGACAAAAACTCGAAATTCATTTTAGTTCAAATTTATGTTGATGATATTATCTTTGGAGCTACTGATGAATCTCTTTGCAAGGATTTTTCCAATCTGATGCAGAAGGAATTGAAATGAGCTTAATGGGAGAATTAAAATTCTTTCCGGGTTTGCAAGTGAAGCAAACATTGGGACGAAATCTACATTCATCAGACCAAATATACAAATGAACTTCTGAAGAAATTCAAATTGGACGATTGCAAAACAATGAGCACACCAATGCATCCATCATCCACACTAAGATTGGACGATAAGGATAAAAAGGTGGACGAAAAGGTATACAGAGGTATGATCGGATCACTCTTATATCACACTCGCGTCCGCACTGATATAATGTTTAGTGTGTGTCTTTGTGCACGTTTTCAATCTGATCCTAGAGAGTCACACTTAATTGCTTTGTAAAGAATATTCGTATACTTGAAAGGAACTACTAATGCTGGGCTTGGTATTTAAGAAATCTCATGAGTACAGATTAGTTGGTTTTTGTGATGTCTTGACTATCTTTGGAGATAGAATCGAAAGGAAAAGTACAAGTGGAGGTTGTCACTTCATTGGAGGAAATCTAGTATCATGGTCCAAAGAAGAGACAAAGCACAATTGCTCTATCAACAAAGTTTGAATATATCTCTGCGTCCAATTGTTGCTCTCAACTACTCTGGATCAAACATCAATTAGAAGACTACAACATCTTCGAAAGTAAGATTCCTTTACTATGTGATAATATCGCCGCAATTAACTTATCAAAAATCCCATACTACACTCAAGGGCAAAACACATTGAAATCAAACATCACTTTATAAGAGACTATATTCAAAAAGGTGTGTTTGATATTCAATATGTGGATACGATGATCATCAATGGGCAGATATTTTCACAAAACCCCTCTCAGAGGATAGATTCACTCTTATTCGAAAACATCTAAGTATGCATTTTGTAAAGAATTAATATTTCTTGCGTCCATTGAAAATCTGCGTCCAAAATGCTTTGTACTTGATAAATGGTGTGGTAAATTTCTTGATAAGACATAAATCATTTGCATTTATCTTGTTTGAAACTTTTCAAATTTCCCACGCTGAGTCAGTTTTTGAAAGGTCACGAAAGTAACTTTTTACTGCGGACGTTAAATTTGCTTTTAATACACATTTATTGTGTTTGTTTTATTTTAAAAAAAAAAAACGATTCGTTTTCTCTCAAGAAACCTTTCAGTGTAGAAACCTACCTTCTTCTATAAATATTTTCCTTCTTTACAAGATCAAATTTTTACGCCTTCAAACATTGAAAGAAAACAGTTGCGAAAAGAACCTTAGCAAATTTCTCTCTCTCTCTTTCAAATTTCTTTAACCCTAAGAAATGGCCGGAGGAAAGACCCTTGATGTTGAAAGAGCCGAGGTATCTGTTGAATACTCGTTCCAAACTTCCATTTTAGCAGAATGTGGATTAGATATTTATGAATGTCTCGTAGGTTATGGATGGGATAGTTACTTCACAGAACCGTGGAGGTGTATCCGGATTTGGTGAAAATGTTGAAAAATGCATCCGTGTTCCGCAATGAGAGGTCGTGGATGTGTTTTGGGAAAACCCGTTGTGGTTTCAGAGGTAACCATCTCCAACGCCACCCAATGTTGGTTGGAAGGAGCCACCATCACTTCTGATTGGGAAAAAGCATTTGGGGGAACTGATGCTGTTCTTGACACCTTACTAAAGGAGTCATCCACGGGGAAGATAACTGCCTCCAAGATGAATGACAAGGCAAGAGTTTTGCATCAACTTCTAAACAAGGCAATACTCCACAAAGCGAGGTCCAAAGACTCAGTCTCTACAGTTCATGCCTTCTGCCTGTGTCATCTGATGCTGTGTCAACAGGTCAATCTCCCTTCTCTGCTTTTTAAGAACTTCAAGAGAAGTGTACAAGGAAAGGGAAGAAGACCACCATCTCCTATGGTGTTCTCTTAACCAAGATCTTCAGAGATCAAGGTATCTTTAGTCCCCATGAGACTAAAGATGTTGAAGAGAAGAAGAAGATTTTTGGACGGATCCAAGAGCAACAAATCTTTGGACGAAGCAATCTTCTAAGGATGAAACTTCACAGCGTCCAAGATTTTCTAGACCAGAAAGAGCCTCTTATTCTTTCAAAGACTGAGAGTCCAAAGAAGAAATCACCGTCCGTCCAAGCCCTTCCCAAGCGAAGACTCATAATGGACGATGACTCTGAAGATGACCAACCCATCGCTAAAAGGATGAAGGTTGCGTCCATTGCGAGCATCCCAAAAGGAACCCGGACGAAGCTACCCATCACAAGGAAACCCTCTTCCAAGCTTGCGTCCATTCCTAAGGAACCTCTTCCTACCATTCCCTCTTCCTCCACTTTACCCTCTTCTCAAACAGAACCACAAACTTCCTTCCCAACCTCTCAAATAACTTCCTCTCCCTTAAACATCGAACCTTTTTCTTCTCAAACTCACATATTACCTTCCCAATCTCCTTCACCTTCCCCTCTCAAAAGACCTTCTACAACTCCTCTCATCTTAATCTTTTCTCTGTGGGAGTTTCCCCTCACATTATCCCTCTTTGGGAATCCAAGGACTCTTCTCTCTCACTCACGGCAAAGACGCTCCGGTCTTTGTGATGGTTACTCAACAAACGTCCACATCTTCCCTAGTGACCTATCCTTCAAACCTGTCACCTTGGAAGAAATGGGACAATTTGCGAGTCCTTATGACACCATCCTTGTCAGTGTCATTAAGGGGAGTCTTCTGTTGAAGAATTTGAGATTTGTACCCCCTTCATCGATCATCTCCTCTACAAGCGCCATCAAGATTCAGTAGGATCGGGTTTGTCCAAGGTTGCCAATGGTGGATTTAAATAAAAACAAAGACTTGAAAAAGTACGAAGCCAAGCCACCTTTCCCAAGCCTATCTTCTTTAAGCCAAACTTTGGGAGCTTACGTTCCCACGATGTTGATGTTGAATTCTTGTGGCATGTTTCGAATAAAGGAGAAGTCGTGGAGAACGAGGCTAAGACTTTCTCGGGAAAAGCACATTTGGGAGTGTGAGCAACAAGCGTCTTCTTCAGACTAAGTGATGAAGATAAGGAAGATATCATAATCGTGCACAGTCGTAGCTTCCGAGTGTTTTCGTTCTATCTATATGGTAGATGATCTTTTGGGATGCCTCTGAACTCGCCATTGCCAACAATCTTCTCTTGTCCAAGCTATGTCTCTCGACCTCCGTCCGACAACATAGGCGTGCCTTATCCCTGGGATCAAATGTTTGGTTACCGGAGAACCTCTCTTCCTTGGGATGTTGACCTTCCTCTGTCTGAAGACGAAGTTGAGTCTGTTGTGCAGCAAATGGATGTGACCCCTCCTGCTTCCACCACTGAGTTAGCTATTGTGGAACCACAACCTTCTGCTGACCTTCTCACCCAAGTGCCCCCAGCTTTTCAGGCCTATGTGAATAATCAAATGGACGTAATGTACAAGAGAGTTGAAGACCTCCTCAAGTCTCTTTTTCAACAAGGGCCACCTCCTCCTCCTCCACCTTCTTCCTCTTGATTTTATTTTATTTTCTTTTAGCCAAAATTTTTTCTGACAGTGATGTTTTTTTCTTTCTTTTTGTCTGATGACAAAGGGGGAGAATAATGGGAATTTGATTTGTTTTAAATAAATTTATTTTATAATTTATACTGATTCAATGAAACTATGTTTTTCTCTCATCTGGTTGTTTCATTATCCTTGTCTCGGTTATTCTGTTGCACTGTGTTGCTGTGTAGGATATGATCTAATTTTTTAGCATGGTTTATTTCTTTTCAAAAGTATTGTCTCTGTTAAACTCTTTTCTCAAGAACTAAACTTCGATACAAAGATAATATTACTTGCTCTTGAAACTTGTTTCGTTAAAATAAATTTCATGTACCACGTCCAATCGACTCTGCGTCCAACCGACTTGGAGTCCGTCCCTTAGAAATGTTTTTCTTAGGGGGAGCAATTTTGTTTTAAAAGGAATCTGTGTTCAACCAAATTAATAGTTTTTGTCATCATCAAAAAGGGGGAGATTGTTGAAACCAATTTCTTATAAAAAGGTTTAAGTTCTAATTTCTTAAAAGCTATAAGCTTTCCCTGTTAAGTTTTGAGGATAACAAAAATATTTATTTAGTTTGAACAAGTAAGTGTTTCGACAATAGTTTTAACAAATCGCTACTGGTTGTGCGTCCATTCTGCTCTACGCTTAAAGTTAACTCTTCGTGCGTCCAATATGCTATAACTCTTCATGGGTCCAATGAATGTATTATATACTTTTACTATTGGTGCGTCCAATACTTGTATGCATATACTGTTACTTTTTATTAGTTCGTCCAAGACGATCTGATTGCCAAAGCTCGGACTTAACTCACTCTTTCAAAGTTCAAGTTCAAGCTCTCGTCCAAGTAAAATTTCAAAAATGAAGAACTGTTCCTCATTAAATGCTAGAAAAGAACTCTGACAGCTCACGGCGACAGAAGAAGTCAACTAAGCCACTTTTGCTGACATTGTCTAACAACTACAAAGATCTGCAAATAAGAAACCGTCTGCAATCTTAGACAAATCAGACTTTTGTTTTCATTGATTGGAAATCTCGTGAGAATAAAAGTCACCGTCAGAAGAAGTTCAGCACTTTTCCAGTAGATGCATTTAATGCTACTCAGAACGGTAATAAATATTTCCGTTGGACGATCTAGCCCATGAAGTCTGCTCAAATTTGTTCTTACTTATAAAAGAGAAGAAGCAGCACTTGAAGTAGAGAGATCTTTTGCCGAAGCATCCTTCAAGAGTCTAAAAAGCTTTATTTCCATATTCGTGTAAAAAGAAAAAGCCTTGAGATTTCTATTGTCTATTCTCATGTGTTAGTGAGTTTCAACTCAAGCTTTCATCTACTTTCATTTATTCATCTTAAGCTTTGTAAGCCTGAAGAGGCTGTGTGTGAAAGAATACTTGTGAAATAGAACCTGAAGAGGTTGAAAATACTTGTTACCTGAAGAGGTGCATAATACTTGTAATCGTGAAAAAGATTAGTTGGAAAATCCTTCTGGTTGAAGGGACTGGACGTAGCTCTTGGTTGATAAGAGTGAACCAGGATAAATCTCGTGTGTAAGCTTCTCCTCTCTTCTAGTGTGCTTTATTATATTCACTAACCTCTGGGGTTTACCATTGTGTTTATTAACAAAGATCTTTTTATTTGGTTTTAGAACGTGTTAACCATTTTATTAAAAGTCTTTTCGAAACCCTTAGAGTCCAATAGGACTAAGTGGTGTTGGTCCTAAGCTCTTTGCTTGTTAAACTGTCTCCTTAGCTGTGTTCTATTTTCTTTTGAAAAGGAAAATCTTTTATTAATTAAAAAGGGTTAAGAAACACAATTCAACCCCCCTTCTTGTGTTTCACTTGGTTATTTCATCTCTCACACTCTGTAGGACCCGTCATGGGAATCCTATTAGTTCATTTACTATTACTTGCTTTGTAGAAATGTTGATGCCAATAAGGGATTTGTGGGGTTTTGGCACTGAGTATACTCCCCAGGAAGACACTGAAGTTTCTTCCGCTAGAACTCCTAGGCGTAGAACTGCTAGAATTTCTGTAAGGAGGCCTACTAACTTTGGATGGCTTGCACCCGAAAGGCCCATATCGGAGGAGGATCCAGAAGAAGATCCCGAAGAGGATCCGGAGGAAGATCCTGAGGAGGATCCGGAGGAGGACCCTTCTCCGTAGGTAGACTTTGATGGCCAGATAATATTAATATACTAGTATTGTATGTTTATTTATTTTCTTGTCAGTACTTATGATTTGTATTATGTATTATCGATAAACTTAAACAGTAAGTAATATAAAGTATGCGTATTATTCATATCTCAATATGTATATTATTACTACTCTGTTTGATTAATGTTTTATCCGCGAAATTAAATTTTAGAAGTTATCCTACCGAGGGTGTTACATTGACTTCCCCATAACCCATCTAACCAATGTATTTCATGAAAACATGATTCACTTGGCCTAGAAGTTCTTTTAATCCAAGATAAACAGAAATGGAACAAATAGACCTACAACTTTAAACCAAGATAGCCTGAGTCCTGAACCTTCGTGAGTACTACACAAACATCTGTTGACTTCCCCATAACTCATCTAACCAATGTATTTCATGAAAATATGAATCACTTGGCCTAGAAGTTCTTTTAATCCAAGAAAAACCGAAATGGAACAAATAGGCCTACAACTTTAAACCAAGATAGCTTGTGTCTTGAACCTCCGTGGGTGCTAGATGTAAGACCTATTAGTTACTATGTTAATTACCAACCATAAGTCTTACGTGGAATATATAAATATAGAAAATTCGGCAGCGTTTCATTTGTTTCTTGAACATTACCACAAAATATAACATAAGCAGCGGATTTCCAACAACCATTTCAAACCAACCAGAGTACATATATTATATATATACACATACACATATATCATCAAGAGATCTCAGATCTCAACCAAAATATTATCAGAGTATGCAACGTTATACAAGTGTATTCTAAACACTATCCTGACTGAGCACACTAAACATATACAGAACCGAGTACATCAAAAGTAGTATTCAGTTCCCTGAAACATCTACATCAGAATAATACACATCCTGTTATAGTTACATCACGGAGCTTAACTCCACCAAAATACAAATCTCAAAAATGAATCAACAGAATCCTCCTTTATTATCCCGTAGAGGGTCCGTGTTCCCCGCATACTGAGAAAGAGGTGGTGAGAACAACTTCCCAGTGAATATGAATAACTTGCAGATAAAGTATAATTGTAAGTAAAGAGCAAGTATAACACAATTCACAATATGTCAAGTAACACCTACCAACCAATGCAATGGATGAATGCACATGATGTTCACACCTTTTATTCACACTTTTTCTTTCTCCACTCCTCTTGTTGTGCACTAACCCCTTTCGGTTAGGCCCTCGCAATATGCATATGAATGTGTTATGCCAATTCCGTTTCCTTCTAGCTAATAAGCTAGGCACCCCTCTGTTTTGTACACTAACCCTTTCCGGTTAGGTCACCTCGCAATGCAATGCAATTAAGTATGCTATTTCATTTCCATCTAGCTCATCAGCTAGGCACCCCTCTGTTTTGTACACTAACCCTTTCCGGTTAGGCCATCTCGCTATGCAATGCAATGTTTTCATACTCATATCATGCTCATTCATAATATCAT
This sequence comes from Styphnolobium japonicum, assembly GCA_023212625.1. Taxonomy (NCBI): domain Eukaryota; kingdom Viridiplantae; phylum Streptophyta; class Magnoliopsida; order Fabales; family Fabaceae; genus Styphnolobium; species Styphnolobium japonicum. Next base: position 778,703 of record JALBWW010000073.1, read on the forward strand.
CATAATAGCATTACATGTAATCAATTCAAGCATATACAACACATGATCATCATACTCAACTCTATCAAGCATTCTTACTTAGTTACAATAGTGCTAAGTCACTTCTATCAAGCATTCTTACTTAGCTACACATCTCATTCTAATGCTAAGTCATTCTTCATCCTAAACCTAGCATATGTATCAAGACCCTAGGCATAAGCATCACAATATCACAAACAGAGTCAACCACGGCCAGCCCGTGGTGGTAACCACGGCCACGGTTCAGAAAACAAAACTCAACAAATTGAAAACAGAGACAACCACGGCCTGCCCCTGGTTGGCACCACGCCCGTGGTCTGGACCACGGCCAGCCCCTGGTGGCCACCACACCCGTGGTCAGATTTCAGCACACAACATTTTTCTTTCCAGGGCCAACCACGGCCAGCCCGTGGTGGGGACCACGGCCGTGGTTGGGCACGAGACACCAACATTTCCTATCCAGAGAGGACCACGGCCGGGCCGTGGTGGGGACCACGCCCGTGGTTGGCCTTCTGGGCAGGAATAGTGCCACGCCCAACACATCCCTAAAACCCAAGTTTTCCCCTTAGAATTCATGTCCTCAAATCCATCAAGTATACCAACCACAACACTCATTTTTCCTAAACCCTAATCCTTGGAAACATGTAATAAAAACACATCCAACCTCAAGCATAGGTGAAAACCCTAGATTCAAGCTTAATCCTACTTCATACACTTTCACTCTAAGAACATCATACAATAGCACAAGTAAATCCACACTCACCTTGAAGTGTTCCTAACTTGATTCCAAGATGGTATTGGTAGTCAAGACAACCTTCCCTTCAACTTCCTTCAAAACACTCAAGCAAAACAACCAACTTTTAAACATGGGTGTTCTTGATTCTTAGGGATGAAAATGAGTTTCTCAAGAAACTAATACCATAGGGTTGAAGAAGAGATCATAGTGATCAATAACTATCAAAGAACTTAAGCCAGAAGGTGTATAAAAATACTTACTTTGGACCCTTGAACTTGGAGCAAGCTTTGGCTATGGAGAACTTAGCAAATTTGGAGAAGATGAGCCCTTTGGCTCCCTAGGCTGGCCGGTTCTCCATTTCAAGAGGGAGGGGAGTGTGAAATGTCCATTTTGCCCCTCACTTAAAGGAAGAATCACTAATTTGCCACTGAGGTGTAAAAAGACTAAAATACCCTTGTGATTTCTAAGAATTCCTAATAGGTCCTGAAGGAAATTAAATTTACCAGTAGGTCCTAACTTAGCCAGAGTAAATGTAAGAGTTTAGATTTCACCTATTTCTTCCTTAGGTTCTACCGAGTTCATCGGTATAGCCAGAATCTCAAATCAATCATTCTAACTCAATCTATTACCTTTCCTGTAACAGAACATACAACTCATTCAAAGAATTTAGCTAAATCATAACATATGAAATTTAGGGATGTTACATTCTCCCCCCCTTAAAAGAATTTTGCCCACAAAATTAAGTTAAAGATATACCTGATCAGTATAGATCGGGATGCAGCTTGCGCAAATCTTCCTCCAATTCCCACGTAGCCTCTTCAGGCGACTGTCCATCCCAAAGCACCTTCACCAGGGAAATAGTCTTGTTCCTCAGGGACTTCACACTGCGGTCAATGATCTTAGCTGGCTTAGCCTGAAACGTAAGGTCAGCTCTCAATTGTACCGACTCAACCTCAATGATGTGTGAAAGATCCGGAACATACTTTCTCAACTGGGATACATGAAACACAGGATGGAGATTGGACAGATGTGGAGGAAGAGCTATATGGTAAGCTACAAGTCCAATACGCTTTAGAATTTGAAACGGACCAATGAAACGAGGATTTAACTTCTTAGCCCGAATGGCTCTACCAATTCCTGTCATGGGTGAGACTCTAAGAAATACATGTTCACCCTCTTCAAACTCTAGAGGACGCCTTCTTTTGTCAGCATAACTCTTTTGCCGACTCTGAGCAATTCTGATTTTCTCCTGGATGACCCTAATCTTTTCGGTAGTTTCTTGAACTAACTCAGGTCCAAGCAGGTTCCGCTCACCTACCTCATACCAACACAGAGGTGACCTACATTTTCTACCATAGAGTGCCTCATATGGTGCCATCCCAATGCTGGAATGGAAACTGTTGTTGTAAGCAAACTCTACCAACGGTAAGTATCTATCCCAACTACCCTTATCCTCAAGAACACAAGCTCTCAACATATCTTCTAAAGTTTGGATAGTCCTCTCGGATTGACCATCAGACTGTGGGTGATAAGCAGTACTGAAACTGAGCTTAGTCCCAAAAGATTGATGTAAGGCATTCCAAAATCTAGAGGTAAATCTGGGATCTCTATCTGACACAATGCTCAATGGCACACCGTGCAATCGAACAATCTCTCCAACAAATAACTCAGCAAGTTTATCTAGGGAATAAGAAATCTTAATGGGAAGAAAATGGGCAGACTTAGTCAGTCTATCCACAATGACCCATATAGCATCATAACCCTTCGTACTTAGGCAAACTGGTTACAAAGTCCATGGTTATTTTGTCCCACTTCCACTCTGGAATTTCTAAAGGTTGGAGCATTCCGGCTGGTTTCTGGTGTTCAATCTTGACTTTCTGACAAGTCAAACATTTGGCCACATACTCGGCCACATCTCTTTTCATTCCGGCCACCAAAATCTTTCTTTCTTTCAGATCTTGATACATCTTAGTCGCACCAGGATGTATCGAGAACTTACTTTTATGAGCTTCCTCCAAAATTTGTCCCTTGAGGTTTCCCCCTTTAGGAACACAAATCCTTTGTCTAAACCTAATCAATCCATCATCTTCTAAGGAAAAAGCTATTGAGACCCTACGATCTTGTAGTTCCTGATCCAGGCTTTGTTCATGTCTAATCTGATCCTTAAGGTCACATGAGATTTCTAACAAAGTTAGTCTCAGTGTCACACTACTCATATCCACTTGGATACTAAGGTCTCGAAATTGCTCTACCAAATCCAACTCATGCACCATCATCTGAGATACATGCAGAGATTTCCTACTAAGGGCATCAGCCACAACGTTGGCCTTGCCAGGATGGTACTTCAGCTCGAAGTCATAATCTTTTAAGTATTCCATCCACCTTCTTTGTCTCATGTTCAGTTCCTTCTGATCAAATAGATACTTCAAGCTCTTATGATCACTGAACACCTCAAACTTTACACCATACAAATAATGTCTCCAGATCTTAAGTGCAAAAACTATGGCTGCAAGTTCTAGGTCATGGGTCGGGTAATTCTTCTCATGAGTTCTAAGTTGTCTAGATGCATAAGCCACTACCTTCCTATCCTGCATCAACACACATCCTAAACCTAATTTAGAGGCATCACAATACACCTCCAAATCTTTGGATAGGTCAGCAATAACTAAAACTGGAGCTGTGGTCAATCTATGTTTGAGTTCCTGAAAACTCTTCTCACACTTTTCACTCCATACCATGGCTTGTCCTTTCCGGGTCAATTCAGTTAAAGGAAGTGCCAACTGAGAAAAACCCCGAATGAACTTCCGGTAATATCCAGCTAATCCTAGAAAACTTCTAATCTCAGTAACCGACTTTGGTCGTTCCCACTGTACAACCGCCTCAACCTTACTAGAGTCCACTGCTACCCCGTCCTGGGATATAGTGTGCCCTAAAAACTTCACTTCATTCAACCAAAATTCGCACTTCTCAGGTTTAGCATACAATTTCCTCTCTCTGAGTATCTGCAGTACTATTCTAAGATGTTCCTCATGTTCTTCCGCGGTTTGCGAATATATGAGAATATCATCTATGAACACTACCACAAACTTATCTAGGTACGGTCTAAAAATTCTATTCATGTAATCCATAAACACCGCTGGAGCATTGGTTAAACCAAATGGCATCACCAAATACTCATAGTGCCCATACCTAGTTCTAAAAGCAGACTTTGGTACATCATCTGGCTTGATCTTAATTTGATGGTAACCAGAACGAAGGTCAATTTTTGAGAATACCGTGGCATCTCTAAGTTGGTCAAGTAAATCATCTATCCTAGGTAATGGATACCTATTCTTTATGGTAATCTTATTCAACTGCCGGTAATCCACACACAACCTCATACTCCCATCCTTCTTCTTCACCAATAACACAGGTGCTCCCCATGGAGACACACTAGGTCTAATGAAGCCCCTTTCCAATAGTTCCTCTACTTGTTTCTTAAGTTCTCCTAGTTCCAATGGTGACATTCTATAAGGTGCTACAGACATAGGTCCGGCTCCCGGTACTAAGTCTATAACAAACTCTACCTCTCTATCAGGTGGTAAACTAGGAATTTCCTTAGGAAAGACATCCATGAATTCACTCACTACTGGCATTCCCACCAAGTCTAACTGAACCTCTAAGTCTAAAGAAAATAGTACCATGTATACTTGACTCCCATCCATCAGGCAATGGTTCAACTCTGACACTTTGGGTAACATGGCAATTTCAGGAATCAGTGTATGGTTTGTAACAGGAGGAATAATGACAATCTTATTACAACAATCTAACAACACTTGGTTGGTTGCAAGCCAATCCATACCCAAGATAATATCTAACCCTCTCAACGGTAAACAGATTAAATCAACAACAAAGGTCCGATTCTGGAACACAAATTTACAGTTTAAACAAATGTGGGTGGTAAGAATCTTATCCTTAGCAGGAGTAGTCACTGACAGTGTATAAGGTAAGGAAGTAGTGGTTAGACTCAAGGATTTCACACATGCATTAGAAATGAACGAATGGGTTGCCCCCGAGTCAAACAGTACAATTAAGTCCTGACCATTCAGTAAGCACATACCTTGGATCAAATCCTCCGCCTGTGCCTCTGCCCCACTGAGGGTATACACTCGCCCCTGGGTAAGTGGTCTAGGGGTAGAAACAGGTGCCTTAGAAACCTGTGGGCAATTTCGGGAAGTGTGCCCCTTCTGCCGGCACTTGAAGCAGATCACTATTCGTTGTGGGCAGTATTTTGCAATGTGTCCCTTCTGACCACAAGCAAAACATACATTCGCCCGACAAGCACCTTGATGCGGTTTCCCACACGTCCTGCATAAATCCACCTTAGTCTTCTTAGTACCTCGTACGGGATGAGTAACTTCCACTTTCCTCTTCCCAGTTCCCTGACTACTTTCAGCAACAGGATTCATGCACTCTTCCATAATCAGGCACTTCTCAACTAGAGAAGCAAACTCTCTAATCTCAAAACCAGCTACAGCCTTTCTTAACTCAAACTCAAGTCCCCTTTCAAACTGAATGGACTTCCAATTCTCATTCGGTCCATTTTGCAGGTAACTAGAGTATTTAGATAGTTCATCAAACTTAGCTGCATATTGTCCAGCTGTGAGATCTCCCTGTCTTAAGTGCATAAACTCTTGTTCCTTCTGGAGTCTGACATTAGCAGGGAAGTACTTACGCAAAAATGCCATCTTAAACGTCTCCCAAGTGATGGGATCCTCACGTAGGAGTAAACCAGGATGAGAAGCTTCCCACCAATGTTCAGCTTCATCCTCCAACTTATAAGCAGCAAAGATGACTTTCTGCTCATCAGTACACTGCATGGCCCTGAAGATCTTCTCAAGGTGTTTCACCCACCTCTCAGCGGCCATTGGGTCATAATTCCCATGAAAAGATGGGGGATCCCTTTTGCAGAACTCCGTCAGTCCCAACTGTTGAGGAACGACAAGTCCCGCATTAGGATTGCCATCAGGCTGGGGTCCAGGCATACGGTCTATGGCTTGAGCCAAATGTGCAAGCACAGCCACCAGACCATCACCTTCATGTGTATTTGCAGTGGGTTGGCTTCGGCCCCTGCCTCGGCCTCCACTACGTGTTCGCCCTAGTCCACTCATAACTCTGTTATACAGCACAGAAAATATCGGGTTGATCAGTCCCAACTCCCCACATGCAATATATCAGAAGTATATGAAAAGCTATAGGCATACATCCTAAGTGCTCAGTATAACTCTAGACCCATATGTTACAGTCCTCTAGGAAAAACTGCTCTGATACCAAAAATGTAAGTCCTATTAGTTACTATGTTAATTACCAACCATAAGTCTTACGTGGAATATATAAATATAGAAAATTCGGCAGCGTTTCATTTGTTTCTTGAATATTACCACAAAATATAACATAAGCAGCGGATTTCCAACAACCATTTCAAACCAACCAGAGTACATATATTATATATATACACATACACATATATCATCAAGAGATCTCAGATCTCAACCAAAACATTATCAGAGTATGCAACGTTATACAGGTGTATTCTAAACACTATCCTGACTGAGCACACTAAACATATACAGAACCGAGTACATCAAAAGTAGTATTCAGTTCCCTGAAACATCTACATCAGAATAATACACATCCTGTTATAGTTACATCACGGAGCTTAACTCCACCAAAATACAAATCTCAAAAATGAATCAACAGAATCCTCCGTACTTAACCCGTAGAGGGTCCGGTGTTCTGCGAATCTGAGAAAGAGGTGGTGAGAACAACTTCCCAGTGAATATGAATAACTTGCAGATAAAGTATAATTGTAAGTAAAGAGCAAGTATAACACAATTCACAATATGTCAAGTAACACCTACCAACCAATGCAATGGATGAATGCACATGATGTTCACACCTTTTATTCACACTTTTTCTTTCTCCACTCCTCTTGTTGTGCACTAACCCCTTTCGGTTAGGCCCTCGCAATATGCATATGAATGTGTTATGCCAATTCCGTTTCCTTCTAGCTAATAAGCTAGGCACCCCTCTGTTTTGTACACTAACCCTTTCCTGTTAGTTCACCTCGCAATGCAATGCAATTAAGTATGCTATTTCATTTCCATCTAGCTCATCGCCTAGGCACCCTCATTTTGTACACTAACCCTTTCCTAAGCTAGGGCCATCTCGCTATGCAATGCAATGTTTTCATACTCATATCATGCTCATTCATAATATCATCATAATAGCATTACATGTAATCAATTCAAGCATATACAACACATGATCATCATACTCAACTCTATCAAGCATTCTTACTTAGTTACAATAGTGCTAAGTCACTTCTATCAAGCATTCTTACTTAGCTACACATCTCATTCTAATGCTAAGTCATTCTTCATCCTAAACCTAGCATATGTATCAAGACCCTAGGCATAAGCATCACAATATCACAAACAGAGTCAACCACGGCCACCCGTGGTGGTAACCACGCCACGGTTCGTAAAACAAAACTCAACAAATTGAAAACAGAGACAACCACGGCTGCCCCTGGTTGGCACCACGCCCGTGGTCCGACCACGGCCACCGGTGGCCACCACACCCGTGGTCAGATTTCAGCACACAACATTTTTCTTTCCAGGGCCAACCACGGCAAGCCCGTGGTGGGGACCACGGCCGTGGTTGGGCACGAGACACCAACATTTCCTATCCGCAGAGGACCACGGTACGGCCGTGGTGGGGACCACGCCCGTGGTTGGCCTTCTGGGCAGGAATAGTGCCACGCCCAACACATCCCTAAAACCCAAGTTTTCCCCTTAGAATTCATGTCCTCAAATCCATCAAGTATACCAACCACAACACTCATTTTTCCTAAACCCTAATCCTTGGAAACATGTAATAAAAACACATCCAACCTCAAGCATAGGTGAAAACCCTAGATTCAAGCTTAATCCTACTTCATACACTTTCACTCTAAGAACATCATACAATAGCACAAGTAAATCCACACTCACCTTGAAGTGTTCCTAACTTGATTCCAAGATGGTATTGGTAGTCAAGACAACCTTCCCTTCAACTTCCTTCAAAACACTCAAGCAAAACAACCAACTTTTAAACATGGGTGTTCTTGATTCTTAGGGATGAAAATGAGTTTCTCAAGAAACTAATACCATAGGGTTGAAGAAGAGATCATAGTGATCAATAACTATCAAAGAACTTAAGCCAGAAGGTGTATAAAAATACTTACTTTGGACCCTTGAACTTGGAGCAAGCTTTGGCTATGGAGAACTTAGCAAATTTGGAGAAGATGAGCCCTTTGGCTCCCTAGGCTGGCCGGTTCTCCATTTCAAGAGGGAGGGGAGTGTGAAATGTCCATTTTGCCCCTCACTTAAAGGAAGAATCACTAATTTGCCACTGAGGTGTAAAAAGACTAAAATACCCTTGTGATTTCTAAGAATTCCCAATAGGTCCTGAAGGAAATTAAATTTACCAGTAGGTCCTAACTTAGCCAGAGTAAATCTAAGAGTTTAGATTTCACCTATTTCTTCCTTAGGTTCTACCGAGTTCATCGGTATAGCCAGAATCTCAAATCAATCATTCTAACTCAATCTATTACCTTTCCTGTAACAGAACATACAACTCATTCAAAGAATTTAGCTAAATCATAACATATGAAATTTAGGGAAGTTACACTAGACAAACATCTGTTGACTTCCCCATAACCCATCTAACCAATGTATTTCATGAAAACATGAATCACTTGGCCTACAAGTTCTTTTAATCCAAGATAAACCGAAAAGGAACAAATAGGCCTACTACTTTAAACCAAGATTGCTTGAGTCTTGAACCTCCATGGGTGCAAGACAAACATCTGTTGACTTCCACATAACCCATCTAACCAATGTATTTCATGAAAACAGGAATCACTTGGCCTAGAAGTTCTTTTAATCCAAGATAAACCGAAATGGAACAACTAGGCCTACAACTTTAAACCATGATAGCTTGAGTCTTGAACCTTCATGAGTGCTACCCAAACATCTGTTGACTTCCCCATTGCTGCTTCTTAAACATCTGTTGACTCCCCCATGAGACATCTAACCAATGCATTTCATGAAAACATGAATCACTTGGCTTAGAAGATCTTTTAATCCAAGATAAACCGATATGGAACAAATAGGCCTACAACTTTAAACCAAGATAGCTTGAGTCTTCAACCTCCGTGGGTGCTACACAAACATCTGTTGACTTCCCCATAACCCATCTAACCAATGTATTTCATGAAACAAGAGTCACTTGGCCTAGAAGTTTATTTAATCTAAGATAAACAGAAAAGGAACAAATAGGCCAACAACTTTAAACCAAGATTGCTTGAGTCTTGAACATCCATGGGTGCTTCTTAAACATCTGTTGACTCCCCCATAAGACATCTAACCAATGCATTTCAAGAAAACATGAATCACTTGGCTTAGAAGATCTTTTAATCCAAGATAAATCGATATGGAACAAATAGGCCTACAACTTTAAACCATGATAGCTTGAGTCTTGAACCTCCGTGGGTGCTAGACAATCATCTGTTGACTTCCCCATAACTCATCTAACCAATGTATTTCATGAAAACATGAATCACTTGGCCTACAAGTTCTTTTAATCCAAGATAAACCGAAAAGGAACAAATAGACCTACAACTTTAAACTATGATAGCTTGAGTCTTGAACATCCATGGGTGCTAGACAAACATCTGTTGACTGTAACACCTCGAAATTTCTATTTTTAATTGAAATATTGATTTTCTCAATTTTTGTGATTTATGATGATTTTTGGGAAATTTTCTGAACTTCATTTAAAATTAGTGTATTTTCTTGAACGCTATGTGTCGATTCGGGCCAATTTCAGAAAATAAAAATAAAAGTTTATATTTTCGGCCTGTAAATACCTTAACTATTTATTAGGGCCGGGGAAAGTCACGAAACTTGATTCTAAGACCAGATTCTTAAAGTTTTCTATTTTTGGGAATTTTTAGTTTTTGCTGACCTTATGTGTTAAACCGGGGGTATTTCGAATAATAAAATAATAATTTTAAAATTTTGACCCATAAATGCTTTGACCATTTATTAGGAGTAGGAGAGTTTACGAAACTCAAATCCGGGAACAGATTTAGAAATTTTCCATTTTAAGGGATTTTATCATGAAACAAAATTTATGCGTATTTTATTTTTCATTTGACGATACATACTAGTATTTATACGTAGAATACACATGCTTCTCCAAGCTTCTCCAAACTTCTACAAGCTTCAAGGTGGGTGGACAAACAAGTGGGAGGGATGAAAATGCCATTATCTATAAACTTTTTAATTACCAAATTGTCCTAAACTTTGTCTATAAATAAGCATGCAAGCATCACTTGAAAACCTCACCATTTCCTCTCCATTCTCTCTCAAATCCAACGGCCAAGCCCTTGAGTTTTCTTTTCAAAGTTTGTGATACAAGTTCCATCCATAGTTTTAGAATCCAAACATCATTTTAGGAAGATCTTGTGTAGAAAGTTTCTTGAGAAGAAATTGTCCTCAAACCATTTTCTTGAGAAATCCCAAAGTTGAAGAATCAAAAGGATATTTGTTGGTGGAAGAACAAAGAACTTTCACAAAGTTCTCTTGAGGAATTTTAAACCAAGGTAAGGGAGAGTTTTCTTTATCAACCAATCTTGTGGTAGGAAAATATGATTATGGTTCATGTTCTTAAAATTTCGTGTGAGTAGTTATAATTGATATTTAAATTGTTTATGCTTTATGTTTCTTGATTTATGATTTGTGTTTTGTGTTTATATGCTTTATTTAGTCTATGTGTTTTTATGGCTTTGAAATATTGCATATATGGTAATATTAGATGCATAATATTTCTTGGACATACATATAGTTGGTTGGTGTTATGGAAATCATGGTGGAAAAATGATGGATTTTGGTCCAAAGACCTTTGAACATTTTAAACACTCTATAGTTACAATGGAGTTCATTTTATTAATTGTTTAACTTAATTAATTAGGGGATGTTTAATTAAGTTAATGATTTCTGTAAATAAATAGGAAAGAGCGAAATTATTAAACAAAATCGAAGCAATGCTTTAATTTATACTTATGCTGTTTTAATTGATCTTTATCAATAATAATGATAATATATTGGAAAATAATTAAATAAGCTCAAAATAGCTTCGTTTTTACGAAAAACACTTTCACGCAATTTGGAGTTTACGAAAACCCTTTCGTAGTTGAAAAGTGATTTTTAAAGCTCTACGCGATTAAAATGGACCAAAAACACTTTACCCGATTTGGTGTTTACGAAAACCCTTTCGCGGTGAAAAAGTGATTTACTTATGCCTTATGTATTAAAATGGATGAGAAAACACTTTACCCGATTTAGTGTTTACGTAAAACCCTTTCATTGTTAAAAGTGATTTATTTATGCCTTATGTATTAAAATGGATGAGAAAACACTTTACCCGATTTGGTGTTTACACTTTTCCCTTTCGCGGTTAAAAAAAAGTAATTTATTTATGCTTTATGTATTAAAATGTAAAGAAAACACTTTACCCGATTTGGTATTTACAGAAAACCCTTTCACGGTTAAAAAGTGATTTATTTATGCCTTATGAATTAAAAACTACAGAATAAGTTTTACGCAACTTAGAATTTAAAGAAAACCTTTTTGCTGTTAAAAAGTGAATCTTTAAGCCTAGACCGATTAAAATATGATATTTATGTCTTACGCGATTAGGAAATTACAGAAAAAGCTTTATGCGATTGAAAAATAATTATTTTGTCTTACGCGATTGAAAAATATTAAACATGAAGTTACCCGACTTGAAAAAAACAGAAAAATAGTTTTACGCGAGTGAAAAACGTAATAGAAATGTTACATGACAGAAAAACTATAACAGGAGGGTTATATGTTTGAAAAACCGTAACTATAGTGTTACGTGATTTTGAAATTCCTAGGGGATTGTTTTATTCCGTTTATAAATAAATTGCACTTTTGTGTGTTGCATTAAGAAAAGTCTGTAAAGATTTGTGGTCAAGGCTTTAATGCCGAGGAGATTGAGTGACACCTTAGTAAGGGTGCGAATTGTGTAGTGAAGATCTATGAATGATCTTGGGGACGTCGGGGTGCGGAAACTCCACAGGGGGCCAGTTGGAAGCACCGCTGTGCCGTGGTAATATGATTGCAACACACCGAACGATCCCGACCAGACACTATCCTATTCCCGATTGGTGGAGAGTGTTCTCGTGAGCCAAGTTGCGCAATTGAGATTATATTGCACTTTTGAGGCTAATGAGATACGGAACATGTACTCCCAATCACTCTCTCCGACTGTTGTGTATAGCTCCATGGAGTAGGGGTCAATCATTGAGTATGTGCATAGTCAATTGTTACACTGTTGCTTTATCTTGGTCTATGTCAAAATTGATGTGATAATAGGTATAACTGTTAATTAGTTATTATGTTGTGTAGATTGGTTGTACTATCTTTTCTATACTGCTTGATTGGTTTATGATGATATTAGAATCTCACCCGTTCTATTATATTATTATATTTGTGATCTGGTTATGAAGACCAAGATGGGCGACAGGCGTGAATTCTTGGGATTCATCCAAGTCCAATTCCATGGAGGTCCACAGGCGTGGCGCGTACACTTAGAAACGGAATGCGTAGAGTATGTAGGAGACATATCTCTCACACTCCGTAGGACCCGTCATGGGAATCCTATTAGTTCATTTACTATTACTTGCTTTGTAGAAATGTTGATGCCAATAAGGGATTTGTGGGGTTTTGGCACTGAGTATACTCCCCAGGAAGACTCTGAAGTTTCTTCCGCTAGAACTCCTAGGCGTAGAACTGCTAGAATTTCTGTAAGGAGGCCTACTAACTTTAGATGACTTGCACCCGAAAGGCTCATATCGGAGGAGGATCCAGAAGAAGATCCCGAAGAGGATCCGGAGGAAGATCCTGAGGAGGATCCGGAGGAGGACCCTTCTCCGTAGGTAGACTTTGATGGCCAGATAATATTAATATATTAGTATTGTATGTTTATTTATTTTCTTGTCAGTACTTATGATTTGTATTATGTATTATCGATAAACTTAAACAGTAAGTAATATAAAGTATGCGTATTATTCATATCTCAATATGTATATTATTACTACTCTGTTTGATTAATGTTTTATCCGCGAAATTAAATTTTAGAACTTATATTTTATATACAGATATTACAAAATTATTATTAAACTTAAATTAATATTTCGTTAAATGTTATCCTACCGAGGGTGTTACATTGACTTCCCCATAACCCATCTAACCAATGTATTTCATGAAAACATGATTCACTTGGCCTAGAAGTTCTTTTAATCCAAGATAAACAGAAATGGAACAAATAGACCTACAACTTTAAACCAAGATAGCCTGAGTCCTGAACCATCGTGAGTACTACACAAATATCTGTTGACTTCCCCATAACTCATCTAACCAATGTATTTCATGAAAATATGAATCACTTGGCCTAGAAGTTCTTTTAATCCAAGAAAAACCGAAATGGAACAAATAGGCCTACAACTTTAAACCAAGATAGCTTGTGTCTTGAACCTCCGTGGGTGCTAGACAAACATCTGTTGACTTCCCCATAACCCATCTAACCAATGTATTTCATGAAACAAGAGTCACTTGGCCTAGAAGTTTATTTAATCTAAGATAAACAGAAAAGGAACAAATAGGACTACAACTTTAAACCAAGATTGCTTGAGTCTTGAACATCCATGGGTGCTTCTTAAACATCTGTTGACTCCCCCATAAGACATCTAACCAATGCATTTCAAGAAAACATGAATCACTTGGCTTAGAAGATCTTTTAATCCAAGATAAATCGATATGGAACAAATAGGCCTACAACTTTAAACCACGATAGCTTGAGTCTTGAACCTCCGTGGGTGCTAGACAATCATCTGTTGACTTCCCCATAACTCATCTAACCAATGTATTTCATGAAAACATGAATCACTTGGCCTACAAGTTCTTTTAATCCAAGATAAACCGAAAAGGAACAAATAGGCCTACTACTTTAAACCAAGATTGCTTGAGTCTTGAACCTCCATGGGCGCAAGACAAACATCTGTTGACTTCCACATAACCCATCAAACCAATGTATTTCATGATAACAGAATCACTTGGCCTAGAAGTTCTTTTAATCCAAGATAAACCGAAATGGAACAACTAGGCCTACAACTTTAAACCATGATAGCTTGAGTCTTGAACCTTCATGAGTGCTACCCAAACATCTGTTGACTTCCCCATTGCTGCTCCTTAAACATCTGTTGACTCCCCCATGAGACATCTAACCAATGCATTTCATGAAAACATGAATCACTTGGCTTAGAAGATCTTTTAATCCAAGATAAACCGATATGGAACAAATAGGCCTACAACTTTAAACCAAGATAGCTTGAGTCTTCAACCTCCGTGGGTGCTAGACAAACATCTGTTGACATACCCATAACCCATCTAACCAATGTATCTCATGAAAACATGAATCACTTGGCCTAGAAGTTCTTTTAATCCAAGATAAACCGAAATGGAACAAATAGGCCTACAACTTTAAACCACGATAGCTTGTGTCTTGAACCTCCGTGGGTGCTAGACAAACATCTGTTGACTTCCCCATCACCCATCTAACCAATGTATTTCATGAAACAAGAGTCACTTGGCCTAGAAGTTCATTTAATCTAAGATAAACAGAAAAGGAACAAATAGGCCTACAACTTTAAACCAAGATTGCTTGAGTCTTGAACATCCATGGGTGCTCCTTAAACATCTGTTGACTCCCCGACAAGACATCTAACCAATGCATTTCAAGAAAACATGAATCCCTTGGCTTAGAACATCTTTTAATACAAGATAAATCGATATGGAACAAATAGGCCTACAACTTTAAACCATGATAGCTTGAGTCTTGAACCTCCGTGGGTGCTAGACAATCATCTGTTGACTTCCCCATAACTCATCTAACCAATGTATTTCATGAAAACATGAATCACTTGGCCTACAAGTTCTTTTAATCCAAGATAAACCGAAAAGCAACAAATAGACCTACAACTTTAAACCATGATAGCTTGAGTCTTGAACCTCCGGGGGTGCTAGACAAACATCTTTTGACTTCCCCATAACCCATCTAACCAATGTATTTCATGAAAACATGAATCACTTGGCCTAGAAGTTCTTTTAATCCAAGATAAACTGAAATGGAACAAATAGGCCTACAACTTTAAACCGAGATAGCTTGAGTCTTAAACCTCCGTGGGTGCTATACAAACATCTGTTGACTTCCCCATAACTCATCTAACCAATGTATTTCATGAAAAGATGAATCACTTGGCGTAGAAGTACTTTTAATCCAAGATAAACCGATATGGAACAAATAGGCCTACATCTTTAAACCAAGATAGCTTGAGTCTTGAACCTCCGTGGGTGCAAGACAAACATCTGTTGACTTGCGCAAAACTCATCTAACCTATGTATTTCACGAAAACATGACTCACTTGGCCTACAAGTTCTTTTAATCCAAGATAAACCGAAAAGTAACAAATCGACCTACAACTTTAAACCATGATAGCTTGAGTCTTGAACCTCCGGGGGTGCTAGACAAACATCTTTTGACTTCCCCATAACCCATCTAACCAATGTATTTCATGAAAACAAGAGTCACTTGGCCTAGAAGTTCTTTTAATCTAAGATAAACAGAAATGGAACAAATAGACCAACAACTTTAAACCAAGATAGCTTGAGTCTTGAACCTCCGTGTGTGCTAGACAAACATCTGTTGACTTCCCCATATCTCATTTAACCAATGTATTTCATGAAAAGATGAATCACTAGGCCTAGAAGTTCTTTTAATCAAAGATAAACCGAAAAGGAACAAATAGACCTACAACTTTAAACCATGATAGCTTGAGTCTTGAACCTCCGTGGGTGCTAGACAATCATCTGTTGACTTCCCCATAACTCATCTAACCAATGTATTTCATGAAAACATGAATCACTTGGCCTACAAGTTCTTTTAATCCAAGATAAACCGAAAAGGAACAAATAGACCTACAACATTAAACCATGATAGCTTGAGTCTTGAACCTCCGGGGGTGCTAGACAAACATCTTTTGACTTCCCATAACCCATCTAACCAATGTATTTCATGAAAACATGAATCACTTGGCCTAGAAGTTCTTTTAATCCAAGATAAACTGAAATGGAACAAATAGGCCTACAACTTTAAACCGAGATAGCTTGAGTCTTAAACCTCCGTGGGTGCTACACAAACATCTGTTGACTTCCCCATAACTCATCTAACCAATGTATTTCATGAAAAGATGAATCACTTGGCGTAGAAGTACTTTTAATCCAAGATAAACCGATATGGAACAAATAGGCCTACATCTTTAAACCAAGATAGCTTGAGTCTTGAACCTCCGTGGGTGCCAGACAAACATCTGTTGACTTGCGCAAAACTCATCTAACCTATGTATTTCACGAAAACATGACTCACTTGGCCTACAAGTTCTTTTAATCCAAGATAAACCGAAAAGGAACAAATAGACCTACAACTTTAAACCATGGTAGCTTGAGTCTTGAACCTCCATGGGCGCAAGACAAACATCTGTTGACTTCCAAATAACCCATCAAACCAATGTATTTCATGATAACAGGAATCACTTGGCCTAGAAGTTCTTTTAATCCAAGATAAACCGAAATGGAACAACTAGGCCTACAACTTTAAACCATGATAGCTTGAGTCTTGAACCTTCATGAGTGCTACCCAAACATCTGTTGACTTCCCCATTGCTGCTCCTTAAACATCTGTTGACTCCCCCATGAGACATCTAACCAATGCATTTCATAAAAACATGAATCACTTGGCTTAGAAGATCTTTTAATCCAAGATAAACCGATATGGAACAAATAGGCCTACAACTTTAAACCAAGATAGCTTGAGTCTTCAACCTCCGTGGGTGCTAGACAAACATCTGTTGACATACCCATAACCCATCTAACCAAGGTATCTCATGAAAACATGAATCACTTGGCCTAGAAGTTCTTTTAATCCAAGATAAACCGAAATGGAACAAATAGGCCTACAACTTTAAACCACGATAGCTTGTGTCTTGAACCTCCGTGGGTGCTAGACAAACATCTGTTGACTTCCCCATAACCCATCTAACCAATGTATTTCATGAAACAAGAGTCACTTGGCCTAGAAGTTCATTTAATCTAAGATAAACAGAAAAGGAACAAATAGGCCTACAACTTTAAACCAAGATTGCTTGAGTCTTGAACATCCATGGGTGCTTCTTAAACATCTGTTGACTCCCCGATAAGACATCTAACCAATGCATTTCAAGAAAACATGAATCCCTTGGCTTAGAAGATCTTTTAATACAAGATAAATCGATATGGAACAAATAGGCCTACAACTTTAAACCATGATAGCTTGAGTCTTGAACCTCCGTGGGTGCTAGACAATCATCTGTTGACTTCCCCATAACTCATCTAACCAATGTATTTCATGAAAACATGAATCACTTGGCCTACAAGTTCTTTTAATCCAAGATAAACCGAAAAGGAACAAATAGACCTACAACTTTAAACCATGATAGCTTGAGTCTTGAACCTCCGGGGGTGCTAGACAAACATCTTTTGACTTCCCCATAACCCATCTAACCAATGTATTTCATGAAAACATCAATCACTTGGCCTAGAAGTTCTTTTAATCCAAGATAAACTGAAATGGAACAAATAGGCCTACAACTTTAAACCGAGATAGCTTGAGTCTTAAACCTCCGTGGGTGCTACACAAACATCTGTTGACTTCCCCATAACTCATCTAACCAATGTATTTCATGAAAACATGAATCACTTGGCCTACAAGTTCTTTTAATCCAAGATAAACCGAAAAGGAACAAATAGGCCTACTACTTTAAACCAAGATTGCTTGAGTCTTGAACCTCCATGGGTGCAAGACAAACATCTGTTGACTTCCACATAACCCATCTAACCAATGTATTTCATGATAATAGGAATCACTTGGCCTAGAAGTTCTTTTAATCCAAGATAAACCGAAATGGAACAACTAGGCCTACAACTTTAAACCATGATAGCTTGAGTCTTGAACCTTCATGAGTGCTACCCAAACATCTGTTGACTTCCCCATTGCTGCTTCTTAAACATCTGTTGACTCCCCCATGAGACATCTAACCAATGCATTTCATGAAAACATGAATCACTTGGCTTAGAAGATCTTTTAATCCAAGATAAACCGATATGGAACAAATAGGCCTACAACTTTAAACCAAGATAGCTTGAGTCTTCAACCTCCGTGGGTGCTACACAAACATCTGTTGACTTCCCCATAACCCATCTAACCAATGTATTTCATGAAACAAGAGTCACTTGGCCTAGAAGTTTATTTAATCTAAGATAAACAGAAAAGGAACAAATAGGCCAACAACTTTAAACCAAGATTGCTTGAGTCTTGAACATCCATGGGTGCTTCTTAAACATCTGTTGACTCCCCCATAAGACATCTAACCAATGCATTTCAAGAAAACATGAATCACTTGGCTTAGAAGATCTTTTAATCCAAGATAAATCGATATGGAACAAATAGGCCTACAACTTTAAACCATGATAGCTTGAGTCTTGAACCTCCGTGGGTGCTAGACAATCATCTGTTGACTTCCCCATAACTCATCTAACCAATGTATTTCATGAAAACATGAATCACTTGGCCTACAAGTTCTTTTAATCCAAGATAAACCGAAAAGGAACAAATAGACCTACAACTTTAAACTATGATAGCTTGAGTCTTGAACATCCATGGGTGCTAGACAAACATCTCATTGATCGTAACACCTCGAAATTTCTATTTTTAATTGAAATATTGATTTTCTCAATTTTTGTGATTTATGATGATTTTTGGGAAATTTTCTGAACTTCATTTAAAATTAGTGTATTTTCTTGAACGCTATGTGTCGATTCGGGCCAATTTCAGAAAATAAAAATAAAAGTTTATATTTTCGGCCTGTAAATACCTTAACTATTTATTAGGGCCGGGGAAAGTCACGAAACTTGATTCTAAGACCAGATTCTTAAAGTTTTCTATTTTTGGGAATTTTTAGTTTTTGCTGACCTTATGTGTTAAACCGGGGGTATTTCGAATAATAAAATAATAATTTTAAAATTTTGACCCATAAATGCTTTGACCATTTATTAGGAGTAGGAGAGTTTACGAAACTCAAATCCGGGAACAGATTTAGAAATTTTCCATTTTAAGGGATTTTATCATGAAACAAAATTTATGCGTATTTTATTTTTCATTTGACGATACATACTAGTATTTATACGTAGAATACACATGCTTCTCCAAGCTTCTCCAAACTTCTACAAGCTTCAAGGTGGGTGGACAAACAAGTGGGAGGGATGAAAATGCCATTATCTATAAACTTTTTAATTACCAAATTGTCCTAAACTTTGTCTATAAATAAGCATGCAAGCATCACTTGAAAACCTCACCATTTCCTCTCCATTCTCTCTCAAATCCAACGGCCAAGCCCTTGAGTTTTCTTTTCAAAGTTTGTGATACAAGTTCCATCCATAGTTTTAGAATCCAAACATCATTTTAGGAAGATCTTGTGTAGAAAGTTTCTTGAGAAGAAATTGTCCTCAAACCATTTTCTTGAGAAATCCCAAAGTTGAAGAATCAAAAGGATATTTGTTGGTGGAAGAACAAAGAACTTTCACAAAGTTCTCTTGAGGAATTTTAAACCAAGGTAAGGGAGAGTTTTCTTTATCAACCAATCTTGTGGTAGGAAAATATGATTATGGTTCATGTTCTTAAAATTTCGTGTGAGTAGTTATAATTGATATTTAAATTGTTTATGCTTTATGTTTCTTGATTTATGATTTGTGTTTTGTGTTTATATGCTTTATTTAGTCTATGTGTTTTTATGGCTTTGAAATATTGCATATATGGTAATATTAGATGCATAATATTTCTTGGACATACATATAGTTGGTTGGTGTTATGGAAATCATGGTGGAAAAATGATGGATTTTGGTCCAAAGACCTTTGAACATTTTAAACACTCTATAGTTACAATGGAGTTCATTTTATTAATTGTTTAACTTAATTAATTAGGGGATGTTTAATTAAGTTAATGATTTCTGTAAATAAATAGGAAAGAGCGAAATTATTAAACAAAATCGAAGCAATGCTTTAATTTATACTTATGCTGTTTTAATTGATCTTTATCAATAATAATGATAATATATTGGAAAATAATTAAATAAGCTCAAAATAGCTTCGTTTTTACGAAAAACACTTTCACGCAATTTGGAGTTTACAGAAAACCCTTTCGTAGTTGAAAAGTGATTTTTAAAGCTCTACGCGATTAAAATGGACCAAAAACACTTTACCCGATTTGGTGTTTACAGAAAACCCTTTCGCGGTGAAAAAGTGATTTACTTATGCCTTATGTATTAAAATGGACAGAAAACACTTTACCCGATTTAGTGTTTACAGAAAACCCTTTCGCTGTTAAAAGTGATTTATTTATGCCTTATGTATTAAAATGGACAGAAAACACTTTACCCGATTTGGTGTTTACACTTTTCCCTTTCGCGGTTAAAAAAAAGTAATTTATTTATGCTTTATGTATTAAAATGTAAAGAAAACACTTTACCCGATTTGGTATTTACAGAAAACCCTTTCACGGTTAAAAAGTGATTTATTTATGCCTTATGAATTAAAAACTACAGAATAAGTTTTACGCAACTTAGAATTTAAAGAAAACCTTTTTGCTGTTAAAAAGTGAATCTTTAAGCCTAGACCGATTAAAATATGATATTTATGTCTTACGCGATTAGGAAATTACAGAAAAAGCTTTATGCGATTGAAAAATAATTATTTTGTCTTACGCGATTGAAAAATATTAAACATGAAGTTACCCGACTTGAAAAAAACAGAAAAATAGTTTTACGCGAGTGAAAAACGTAATAGAAATGTTACATGACAGAAAAACTATAACAGGAGGGTTATATGTTTGAAAAACCGTAACTATAGTGTTACGTGATTTTGAAATTCCTAGGGGATTGTTTTATTCCGTTTATAAATAAATTGCATTTTTGTGTGTTGCATTAAGAAAAGTCTGTAAAGATTTGTGGTCAAGGCTTTAATGCCGAGGAGATTGAGTGACACCTTAGTAAGGGTGCGAATTGTGTAGTGAAGATCTATGAATGATCTTGGGGACGTCGGGGTGCGGAAACTCCACAGGGGGCCAGTTGGAAGCACCGCTGTGCCGTGGTAATATGATTGCAACACACCGAACGATCCCGACCAGACACTATCCTATTCCCGATTGGTGGAGAGTGTTCTCGTGAGCCAAGTTGCGCAATTGAGATTATATTGCACTTTTAAGGCTAATGAGATACGGAACATGTACTCCCAATCACTCTCTCCGACTGTTGTGTATAGCTCCATGGAGTAGGGGTCAATCATTGAGTATGTGCATAGTCAATTGTTACACTGTTGCTTTATCTTGGTCTATGTCAAAATTGATGTGATAATAGGTATAATCAAGTTAATTAGTTATTATGTTGTGTAGATTGGTTGTACTATCTTTTCTATAATCGGCTTGATTGGTTTATGATGATATTAGAATCTCACCCGTTCTATTATATTATTATATTTGTGATCTGGTTATGAAGACCAAGATGGGCGACAGCGTGAATTCTTGGGATTCATCCAAGTCCAATTCCATGGAGGTCCACAGGCGTGGCGCGTACACTTAGAAACGGAATGCGTAGAGTATGTAGGAGACATATCTCTCACACTCTGTAGGACCCGTCATGGGAATCCTATTAGTTCATTTACTATTACTTGCTTTGTAGAAATGTTGATGCCAATAAGGGATTTGTGGGGTTTTGGCACTGAGTATACTCCCAGAAGACACTGAAGTTTCTTCCGCTAGAACTCCTAGGCGTAGAACTGCTAGAATTTCTGTAAGGAGGCCTACTAACTTTAGATGACTTGCACCCGAAAGGCTCATATCGGAGGAGGATCCAGAAGAAGATCCCGAAGAGGATCCGGAGGAATATCCTGAGGAGGATCCGGAGGAGGACCCTTCTCCGTAGGTAGACTTTGATGGCCAGATAATATTAATATATTAGTATTGTATGTTTATTTATTTTCTTGTCAGTACTTATGATTTGTATTATGTATTATCGATAAACTTAAACAGTAAGTAATATAAAGTATGCGTATTATTCATATCTCAATATGTATATTATTACTACTCTGTTTGATTAATGTTTTATCCGCGAAATTAAATTTTAGAACTTATATTTTATATACAGATATTACAAAATTATTATTAAACTTAAATTAATATTTCGTTAAATGTTATCCTACCGAGGGTGTTACATTGACTTCCCCATAACCCATCTAACCAATGTATTTCATGAAAACATGATTCACTTGGCCTAGAAGTTCTTTTAATCCAAGATAAACAGAAATGGAACAAATAGACCTACAACTTTAAACCAAGATAGCCTGAGTCCTGAACCATCGTGAGTACTACACAAATATCTGTTGACTTCCCCATAACTCATCTAACCAATGTATTTCATGAAAATATGAATCACTTGGCCTAGAAGTTCTTTTAATCCAAGAAAAACCGAAATGGAACAAATAGGCCTACAACTTTAAACCAAGATAGCTTGTGTCTTGAACCTCCGTGGGTGCTAGACAAACATCTGTTGACTTCCCCATAACCCATCTAACCAATGTATTTCATGAAACAAGAGTCACTTGGCCTAGAAGTTTATTTAATCTAAGATAAACAGAAAAGGAACAAATAGGACTACAACTTTAAACCAAGATTGCTTGAGTCTTGAACATCCATGGGTGCTTCTTAAACATCTGTTGACTCCCCCATAAGACATCTAACCAATGCATTTCAAGAAAACATGAATCACTTGGCTTAGAAGATCTTTTAATCCAAGATAAATCGATATGGAACAAATAGGCCTACAACTTTAAACCACGATAGCTTGAGTCTTGAACCTCCGTGGGTGCTAGACAATCATCTGTTGACTTCCCCATAACTCATCTAACCAATGTATTTCATGAAAACATGAATCACTTGGCCTACAAGTTCTTTTAATCCAAGATAAACCGAAAAGGAACAAATAGGCCTACTACTTTAAACCAAGATTGCTTGAGTCTTGAACCTCCATGGGCGCAAGACAAACATCTGTTGACTTCCACATAACCCATCAAACCAATGTATTTCATGATAACAGGAATCACTTGGCCTAGAAGTTCTTTTAATCCAAGATAAACCGAAATGGAACAACTAGGCCTACAACTTTAAACCATGATAGCTTGAGTCTTGAACCTTCATGAGTGCTACCCAAACATCTGTTGACTTCCCCATTGCTGCTCCTTAAACATCTGTTGACTCCCCCATGAGACATCTAACCAATGCATTTCATGAAAACATGAATCACTTGGCTTAGAAGATCTTTTAATCCAAGATAAACCGATATGGAACAAATAGGCCTACAACTTTAAACCAAGATAGCTTGAGTCTTCAACCTCCGTGGGTGCTAGACAAACATCTGTTGACATACCCATAACCCATCTAACCAATGTATCTCATGAAAACATGAATCACTTGGCCTAGAAGTTCTTTTAATCCAAGATAAACCGAAATGGAACAAATAGGCCTACAACTTTAAACCACGATAGCTTGTGTCTTGAACCTCCGTGGGTGCTAGACAAACATCTGTTGACTTCCCCATCACCCATCTAACCAATGTATTTCATGAAACAAGAGTCACTTGGCCTAGAAGTTCATTTAATCTAAGATAAACAGAAAAGGAACAAATAGGCCTACAACTTTAAACCAAGATTGCTTGAGTCTTGAACATCCATGGGTGCTCCTTAAACATCTGTTGACTCCCCGACAAGACATCTAACCAATGCATTTCAAGAAAACATGAATCCCTTGGCTTAGAACATCTTTTAATACAAGATAAATCGATATGGAACAAATAGGCCTACAACTTTAAACCATGATAGCTTGAGTCTTGAACCTCCGTGGGTGCTAGACAATCATCTGTTGACTTCCCCATAACTCATCTAACCAATGTATTTCATGAAAACATGAATCACTTGGCCTACAAGTTCTTTTAATCCAAGATAAACCGAAAAGCAACAAATAGACCTACAACTTTAAACCATGATAGCTTGAGTCTTGAACCTCCGGGGGTGCTAGACAAACATCTTTTGACTTCCCCATAACCCATCTAACCAATGTATTTCATGAAAACATGAATCACTTGGCCTAGAAGTTCTTTTAATCCAAGATAAACTGAAATGGAACAAATAGGCCTACAACTTTAAACCGAGATAGCTTGAGTCTTAAACCTCCGTGGGTGCTATACAAACATCTGTTGACTTCCCCATAACTCATCTAACCAATGTATTTCATGAAAAGATGAATCACTTGGCGTAGAAGTACTTTTAATCCAAGATAAACCGATATGGAACAAATAGGCCTACATCTTTAAACCAAGATAGCTTGAGTCTTGAACCTCCGTGGGTGCTAGACAAACATCTGTTGACTTGCGCAAAACTCATCTAACCTATGTATTTCACGAAAACATGACTCACTTGGCCTACAAGTTCTTTTAATCCAAGATAAACCGAAAAGTAACAAATCGACCTACAACTTTAAACCATGATAGCTTGAGTCTTGAACCTCCGGGGGTGCTAGACAAACATCTTTTGACTTCCCCATAACCCATCTAACCAATGTATTTCATGAAAACAAGAGTCACTTGGCCTAGAAGTTCTTTTAATCTAAGATAAACAGAAATGGAACAAATAGACCAACAACTTTAAACCAAGATAGCTTGAGTCTTGAACCTCCGTGTGTGCTAGACAAACATCTGTTGACTTCCCCATATCTCATTTAACCAATGTATTTCATGAAAAGATGAATCACTAGGCCTAGAAGTTCTTTTAATCAAAGATAAACCGAAAAGGAACAAATAGACCTACAACTTTAAACCATGATAGCTTGAGTCTTGAACCTCCGTGGGTGCTAGACAATCATCTGTTGACTTCCCCATAACTCATCTAACCAATGTATTTCATGAAAACATGAATCACTTGGCCTACAAGTTCTTTTAATCCAAGATAAACCGAAAAGGAACAAATAGACCTACAACATTAAACCATGATAGCTTGAGTCTTGAACCTCCGGGGGTGCTAGACAAACATCTTTTGACTTCCCCATAACCCATCTAACCAATGTATTTCATGAAAACATGAATCACTTGGCCTAGAAGTTCTTTTAATCCAAGATAAACTGAAATGGAACAAATAGGCCTACAACTTTAAACCGAGATAGCTTGAGTCTTAAACCTCCGTGGGTGCTACACAAACATCTGTTGACTTCCCCATAACTCATCTAACCAATGTATTTCATGAAAAGATGAATCACTTGGCGTAGAAGTACTTTTAATCCAAGATAAACCGATATGGAACAAATAGGCCTACATCTTTAAACCAAGATAGCTTGAGTCTTGAACCTCCGTGGGTGCCAGACAAACATCTGTTGACTTGCGCAAAACTCATCTAACCTATGTATTTCACGAAAACATGACTCACTTGGCCTACAAGTTCTTTTAATCCAAGATAAACCGAAAAGGAACAAATAGACCTACAACTTTAAACCATGGTAGCTTGAGTCTTGAACCTCCATGGGCGCAAGACAAACATCTGTTGACTTCCAAATAACCCATCAAACCAATGTATTTCATGATAACAGGAATCACTTGGCCTAGAAGTTCTTTTAATCCAAGATAAACCGAAATGGAACAACTAGGCCTACAACTTTAAACCATGATAGCTTGAGTCTTGAACCTTCATGAGTGCTACCCAAACATCTGTTGACTTCCCCATTGCTGCTCCTTAAACATCTGTTGACTCCCCCATGAGACATCTAACCAATGCATTTCATAAAAACATGAATCACTTGGCTTAGAAGATCTTTTAATCCAAGATAAACCGATATGGAACAAATAGGCCTACAACTTTAAACCAAGATAGCTTGAGTCTTCAACCTCCGTGGGTGCTAGACAAACATCTGTTGACATACCCATAACCCATCTAACCAAGGTATCTCATGAAAACATGAATCACTTGGCCTAGAAGTTCTTTTAATCCAAGATAAACCGAAATGGAACAAATAGGCCTACAACTTTAAACCACGATAGCTTGTGTCTTGAACCTCCGTGGGTGCTAGACAAACATCTCGTTGACTTCCCATAACCCATCTAACCAATGTATTTCATGAAACAAGAGTCACTTGGCCTAGAAGTTCATTTAATCTAAGATAAACGAGAAAAGGAACAAATAGGCCTACAACTTTAAACCAAGATTGCTTGAGTCTTGAACATCCATGGGTGCTTCTTAAACATCTGTTGACTCCCCGATAAGACATCTAACCAATGCATTTCAAGAAAACATGAATCCCTTGGCTTAGAAGATCTTTTAATACAAGATAAATCGATATGGAACAAATAGGCCTACAACTTTAAACCATGATAGCTTGAGTCTTGAACCTCCGTGGGTGCTAGACAATCATCTGTTGACTTCCCCATAACTCATCTAACCAATGTATTTCATGAAAACATGAATCACTTGGCCTACAAGTTCTTTTAATCCAAGATAAACCGAAAAGGAACAAATAGACCTACAACTTTAAACCATGATAGCTTGAGTCTTGAACCTCCGGGGGTGCTAGACAAACATCTTTTGACTTCCCCATAACCCATCTAACCAATGTATTTCATGAAAACATCAATCACTTGGCCTAGAAGTTCTTTTAATCCAAGATAAACTGAAATGGAACAAATAGGCCTACAACTTTAAACCGAGATAGCTTGAGTCTTAAACCTCCGTGGGTGCTACACAAACATCTGTTGACTTCCCCATAACTCATCTAACCAATGTATTTCATGAAAAGATGAATCACTTGGCGTAGAAGTACTTTTAATCCAAGATAAACCGATATGGAACAAGTAGGCCAACATCTTTAAACCAAGATAGCTTGAGTCTTGAACCTCCGTGGGTGCTAGACAAACATCTGTTGACTTGCGCAAAACTCATCTAACCTATGTATTTCACGAAAACATGACTCACTTGGCCTACAAGTTCTTTTAATCCAAGATAAACCGAAAAGTAACAAATAGACCTACAACTTTAAACCATGATAGCTTGAGTCTTGAACCTCCGGGGGTGCTAGACAAACATCTTTTGACTTCCCCATAACCCATCTAACCAATGTATTTCATGAAAACAAGAGTCACTTGGCCTAGAAGTTCTTTTAATCCTAGATAAACAGAAATGGAACAAATAGACCAACAACTTTAAACCATGATAGCTTGAGTCTTGAACCTCGGTTGGGGCTAGACAATCATCTGTTGACTTCCCCATAACCCATCTAACCAATGTATTTCATGAAAACATGAATCACTTGGCCTAGAAGTTCTTTTAATCCAAGATAAACGGAAATTGAACAAATAGACCTACATCTTTAAACCAATATAGGTTGAGTCTTGAACCTCCGTCGGTGCTAGGCAAACATCTGTTGACTTCGCCATAACTCATCTAACCAATGTATATCATGAAAACATGAATCACTTGGCCTAGAAGTTCTTTTAATCCAAGATAAACCGAAATGGAACAAATAGGCCTACATCATTAAACCAAGATAGCTTGAGTCTTGAACCTCCGTGTGTGCTAGACAAACATTTGTTGACTTCCCCATATCTCATCTAACCAATGTATTTCATGAAAAGATGAATCACTAGGCCTAGAAGTTCTTTTAATCAAAGATAAACCGAAAAGGAACAAATAGACCTATAACTTTAAACTATGATAGCTTGAGTCTTGAACCTCCGTGGGTGCTAGACAATCATCTGTTGACTTCCCCATAACTCATCTAACCAATGTATTTCATGAAAACATGA
Source organism: Styphnolobium japonicum (assembly GCA_023212625.1). NCBI lineage: Eukaryota > Viridiplantae > Streptophyta > Magnoliopsida > Fabales > Fabaceae > Styphnolobium > Styphnolobium japonicum. Next base: position 806,609 of record JALBWW010000073.1, read on the forward strand.
ATCACTTGGCCTACAAGTTCTTTTAATCCAAGATAAACCGAAAAGGAACAAATAGACCTACAACTTTAAACCATGATAGCTTGAGTCTTGAACCTCCGTGGGTGCTAGACAAACATCTTTTGACTTCCTCATAACCCATCTAACCAATGTATTTCATGAAAACAAGAGTCACTTGGCCTAGAAGTTCTTTTAATCCAAGATAAACAGAAATGGAACAATTACACCTACAACTTTAAACCATGATAGCATGAGTCTTGAACCTCCGTTGGTGCTAGACAATCATCTGTGGACTTCCTCATAACCCATCTAACCAATGTATTTCATGAAAATATGAATCACTTGGCCTAGAAGTTCTTTTAATCCAAGATAAACCGAAATGAAACAAATAGTCCTACAACTTTAAACCAAGATAGCTTGAGTTTTGAACCTTCGTGAGTGCTACACAAACATCTGTTGACTTCCCCATAACTCATCTGACCAATTTATTTCATGAAAACATGAATCACATGGCCTACAAGTTCTTTTAATCCAAGATAAACCGATAAGGAACAAATAGACCTACAACTTTAAACCATGATAGCTTGAGTCTTGAACCTCCGTGGGTGCTAGACAATCATCTGTTGACTTCCTCTTAACCCATCTAACCAATGTATTTCATGAAAACATGAATCACTTGGCCTACAAGTTCTTTTAATCCAAGATAAACCGAAAAGGAACAAATAGACCTACAACTTTAAACCATGATAGCTTGAGTCTTGAACCACCGTGGGTGCGAGACTATCATCTGTTGACTTCCTCATAACCCATCTAACCAATGTATTTCATGAAAATATGAATCACTTGGCCTAGAAGTTCTTTTAATCCAAGATAAACCGAAATGGAACAAATAGGCCTACAACTTTAAACCATGATAGCTTGAGTCTTGAACCTCCGTGGGTGCTAAACAATCATCTGTTGACTTCCCCATAACTCATCTAACCAATGTATTTCATGAAAACATGAATAACTTGGCCTAGAAGTTCTTTTAATCAAAGATAAACCGAAAAGGAACAAATAGACCTACAACTTTAAACCATGATAGCTTGAGTCTTGAACCTCCGTGGGTGCTAGACAATCATCTGTTGACTTCCCCATAACTCATCTAACCAATGTATTTCATGAAAACATGAATCACTTGGCCTACAAGTTCTTTTAATCCAAGATAAACCGAAAAGGAACAAATAGACCTACAACTTTAAACCATGATAGCTTGAGTCTTGAACCTCCGGGGGTGCTAGACAAACATCTGTTGACATACCCATAACCCATCTAACCAATGTATCTCATGAAAACATGAATCACTTGGCCTAGAAGTTCTTTTAATCCAAGATAAACCGAAATGGAACAAATAGGCCTACAACTTTAAACTATGATAGCTTGAGTCTTGAACCTCCGTGGGTGCTACACAATCATCTGTTGACTTCCTCATAACCCATCTAACCAATGTATTTCATGAAAATATGAATCACTTGGCCTAGAAGATCTTTTAATCCAAGATAAACCGAAATGGAACAAATAGGCCTACAACATTAAACCAAGATAGCTTGAGTCTTGAACCTTCGTGAGTGCTACACAAACATCTGTTGACTTCCGCATAACTCATCTAACCAATGTATTTCATGAAAACATGAATCACTTGGCCTATAAGTTCTTTTAATCCAAGATAAACCGATAAGGAACAAATAGACCTACAACTTTAAACCATGATAGCTTGAGTCTTGAACCTCCGTGGGTGCTAGACAAACATCTTTTGACTTCCTCATAACCCATCTAACCAATGTATTTCAAGAAAACATGAATCACTTGGCCTACAAATTCTTTTAATCCAAGATAAACCGAAAAGGAACAAATAGGCCTACAACTTTAAACCATGATAGCTTGAGTCTTGAACCTCCGTTGGTGCTAGGCAATCATCTGTTGACTTCCCCATTACCCATCTAACCAATGTATTTCATGAAAATATGAATCACTTGGCCTACAAGTTCTTTTAATCCAAGATAAACCGAAATTGAACAAATTGGCCTACATCTTTAAACCAAGATAGGTTGAGTCTTGAACCTCCGTGGGTGCTAGGCAAACATCTGTTGACTTCGCCATAACTCATCTAACCAATGTATTTCATGAAAACATGAATCACTTGGCCTAGAAGTTCTTTTAATCCAAGATAAACCGAAATGGAACAAATAGGCCTACAACTTGAAACCAAGATAGCTTGAGTCTTGAACCACCGTGGGCGCTAGACAATCATCTGTTGACTTGCCCATAACCCATCTAACTAATGTATTTCATGAAAACATGAATCACTTTGCCTAGAAGTTCTTTTAGTCCAAGATAAACCGAAATGGAACAAATAGGCCTACAACTTTAAACCATGATAGCTTTAGTCTTGAACCTCCGTGGGTGCTAGACAAACATCTTTTGACTTCCTCATAACCCATCTAACCAATGTACTTCATGAAAACAAGAGTCACTTGGCCTAGAAGTTCTTTTAATCCAACATAAACAGAAATGGAACAATTACACCTACAACTTTAAACCACGATAGCATGAGTCTTGAACCTCCGTTGGTGCTAGACAATCATCTGTGGACTTCCTCATAACCCATCTAACCAATGTATTTCATGAAAATATGAATCACTTGGCCTAGAAGTTCTTTTAATCCAAGATAAACCGAAATGAAACAAATAGGCCTACATCATTAAACCAAGATAGCTTGAGTCTTGAACCTCCGTGTGTGCTAGACAAACATCTGTTGACTTCCCCATATCTCATCTGCCCAATGTATTTCATGAAAACATGAATCACATGGCCTACAAGTTCTTTTAATCCAAGATAAACCGAAAAGGAACAAATAGACCTACAACTTTAAACCATGATAGCTTGAGTCTTGAACCTCCGTGGGTGCTAGACAATCATCTGTTGACTTCCTCTTAACCCATCTAACCAATGTATTTCATGAAAATATGAATCACTTGGCCTAGAAGTTCTTTTAATCCAAGATAAACCGAAATGGAACAAATAGGCCTACAACTTTAAACTATGATAGCTTGAGTCTTGAACCTCCGTGGGTGCTACACAATCATCTGTTGACTTCCTCATAACCCATCTAACCAATGTATTTCATGAAAATATGAATCACTTGGCCTAGAAGTTCTTTTAATCCAAGATAAACCGAAATGGAACAAATAGGCCTACAACATTAAACCAAGATAGCTTGAGTCTTGAACCTTCGTGAGTGCTACACAAACATCTGTTGACTTCCCCATAACTCATCTAACCAATGTATTTCATGAAAACATGAATCACTTGGCCTACAAGTTCTTTTAATCCAAGATAAACCGAAAATGAACAAATAGGCCTACTACTTTAAACCAAGATTGCTTGAGTGTTGGACATCCATTGGTGCTTCTTAAACTTCTGTTGACTCCCGCATAAGACATCTAACAAATGCATTTCATGAAAACATGAATCACTTAGCTTAGAAATTCTTTTAATCCAAGATAAACCGAAAAGTAACAAATCGACCTACAACTTTAAACCATGATAGCTTGAGTCTTGAACCTCCGTGGGTGCTAGACAATCATCTGTTGACTTCCTCATAACCCATCTAACCAATGTATTTCATGAAAATATGAATCACTTGGCCTAGAAGTTCTTTTAATCCAAGACAAACCGAAATGGAACAAAGAGGCCTACAACTTTAAACCAAGATAGCTTGAGTCTTGAACCTCCGTGGGTGCTAGACAATCATCTGTTGACTTCCTCATAACCCATCTAACCAATGTATTTTATGAAAACATGAATCACTTGGCCTACAAGTTCTTTTAATCCAAGATAAACTGAAAAGGAACAAATAGACCTACAACTTTAAACCATGATAGCTTGAGTCTTGAACCTCCGTGGGTGCTAGACAAACATGTGTTGACTTCCCCATAACCCATCTAACCAATTTATTTCATGAAAACATGAATCACTTGGCCTACTAGTTCTTTTAATCCAAGATAAACCGAAAAGGAACAAATAAACCTACACGTTTAAACCATGATAGCTTGAGTGTCGAACATCCATGGGCTACAACTCTTAAACCATGTTAGCTTGCATATTCAACTTGCCTAGGGGCATGGCGAACATCTACTGAGACTCTCACATATTCCCTTACTCATTCCAATCATGAAATTATCATTCACTTCGCCTAGAAGTTCTTTTAATCCAAGAAGAACCGAAAATGATCAAATGGGCTACAACTCTTAAACCATGATAGCTTGCATATTCAACCTGCCTAGGAGCATGGCGAACATCTATTGACACTCTCAGACATTCCATTACTCATTTCAATCATGAAAATATCATTCACTTAGCATAGAAGTGCTTTCAATCGATAATATACCGAAAAGGAACAAATGGGCTTATAACTCCTAAACCAAGATAGCTTGAGTTTTCAATCTCCTTAGGTGCATAGCGAACATCTATTGACATTATTTCACATTCCACTACTCATTCCAATAATGAAAATATCATTCACTTGGCCTAGAAGTTCTTTTAATCTCCGATATACAGAAAAGGAACAAATTGGCTTATAACTCTTAGACCATGATAGCTTGAGTCTTCAACCTCCATAGGTGCATGGCGAACATCTATTGACACTCTCATACATTCTCTTACTCATTCCAATCATGAAAATATCATTCACTAGGCCTAGAAGTTCTTTTAATCCACGATATACCGAAAAGGAACAAATGGGCTTATAACTCTTAGACCATGATAGCTTGAGTCTTCAACCTCCATAGGTGCATGGCGAACATCTATTGACATTCTCATATATTCTATTACTCATTCCAATCATGAAAATATCAGTCACTAGGCCTAGAAGTTCTTTTAATCCACGATATTCTGAAAAAGAACAAATGGGCTTACAACTCTTAAACCATGATAGCTTGAGTCTTCAACCTCCATAGGTGCATGGCGAACATCTATTGACACTCTCATACATTCTCTTACTCATTCCAATAATGAAAATATCATTCATTAGGCCTAGAAGTTCTTTTAATCCACGATATTCTGAAAAAGAACAAATGGGCTTACAACTCTTAAACCATGATAGCTTGAGTCTTCAACCTCCATAGGTGCATGGCGAACATCTATTGACACTCTCATACATTCTCTTACTCATTCCAATAATGAAAATATCATTCATTAGGCCTAGAAGTTCTTTTAGTCCACGATATACCGAAAAGAAACAAATGGGCTTACAACTCTTAAACCATGATAGCTTGAGTGTTCAACCACCTTAGGTGCATGGCGAACATCTATTGACACTCTCACACATTCTATTACTGATTCCAATCATGAAAATATCAGTCACTAGGCCTAGAAGTTCTTTTAATCCACGATATTCTGAAAAAGAACAAATGGGCTTACAACTCTTAAACCATGATAGCTTGAGTCTTCAACCTCCATAGGTGCATGGCGAACATCTATTGACACTCCCATACATTCTCTTACTCATTCCAATAAAGAAAATATCATTCATTAGGCCTAGAAGTTCTTTTAATCCACGATATACCGAAAAGGAACAAATGGGCTTACAACTCTTAAACCATGATAGCTTGAGTGTTCAACCACCTTAGGTGCATGGCGAACATCTATTGACACTCTCACACATTCCCTTACTCATTCCAATCATGAAAATATCATTCACTTGGCCTAGAAGTTTTAATCCACGATATGCCGTAAAGGAACAAATGCGCTTATAACACTTAAACCATGATAGCTTGAGTCTTCAATCTCCTTAGGTGCATGGCGAACATCTATTGACACTCTCATACATTCTCTTACTCATTCCAATCATGAAAATATCATTCACTAGGCCTAGAAGTTCTTTTAGTCCATGATATACCGAAAGGAACAAATGGGCTTATAACTCTAAAACCAAGATAGCTTGAGTCTTCAATCTCCTTAGGTGCATGGCGAACATCTATTGACACTCTCATACATTCCCTTACTCATTCCAATAATGAAAATATCATTCATTAGTCCTAGAAGTTCTTTTAATCCACGATATACCGAAATGGAACAAATGGGCTTACAACTCTTAAACCATGATAGCTTGAGTGTTCAACCACCTTAGGTGCATGGCGAACATCGATTGACACTCTCACACATTCCCATACTTATTCCAATCATGAAAATAACATTCAGTTGGCCTAGAAGTTCTTTTAATCCACGATATACCGAATAGGAACAAACGCGCTTATAACACTTCGACCATGAAAGCTTGAGTCTTCAACCTCCTTTGTTTCGTGGCGAACATCTATTGACACTCTCATACATTCTCTTACTCATTCCAATCATGAAAATATCATTCACTAGGCCTAGAAGTTTTTTTAATCCACGATATACCGAAAAGGAACAAATGGGCTTATAACTCTTAAACCGTGATAGCCTGAGTCTTCAATCTCCTTAGGTGCATGGCGAACATCTATTGACACTCTCATACATTCTCTTACTCATTCCAATCATGAAAATATCATTCAGTAGGCCTAGAAGTTCTTTTAATCCACGATATACCGACAAGGAACAAATTGGCTTACAACTCTTAAACCATGATAGCCTGAGTGTTCAACCACCTTAGGTTAACTGCGAACATCTATTGACACTCTCACACATTCCCTTACTCATTCCAATCATGAAAATATCATTCACTTGGCCTAGAAGTTCATTTAATCCCCGATATACAGAAAAGGAACAAATTGGCTTATAACTCTTAGACCATGATAGCTTGAGTCTTCAACCTCCATAGGTAGGTGCATGGCGAACATCTATTGACACTCTCATACATTCTCTTACTCATTCCAATCATGAAAATATCATTCACTAGGCCTAGAAGTTCCTTTAATCCACGATATACCGAAAAGGAACAAATGGGCTTATAACTCTTAGACCATGATAGCTTGAGTCTTCAACCTCCTTAGGTGCATGGCGAACATCTATTGACACTCTCACACATTCCCTTACTCATTCCAATCATGAGAATAACATTCACTTGGCCTAGAAGTTCTTTTAATCCACGATATACCGAAAAGGAACAAATGGACTTATAACGCTTAGACCATGATAGCTTGAGTCTTGAACCTGCCTAGGGGCATGGCGAACATCTATTGTCTTTCTCAGACATTCCATAACTCATTTCAATCATGAAAACATCATTCACTAGGCCTAGAAGTTCTTTTAATCCACGATATACCGAAAAGAAACAAATGCGCTTATAACACTTCGACCATGATAGCTTGAGTCTTCAACCTCCTTAGGTTTATGGCGAACATCTATTGCCACTCTCATACATTCTCTTACTCATTCCAATCATGAAAATATCATTCACTAGGCATAGAAGTTGTATTAATCCACGATATACCGAAAAGGAACAAATGGGCTTATAACTCTTAAACCATGATAGCTTGAGTCTTCAATCTCCTTAGGTGCATGGTGAACATCTATTGACACTCCAATACATTCTCTTTCTCATTGCAATCATGAAAATATCATTCACTAGGCCTAGAAGTTCTTTTAATGAATGATATACCGAAAAGGAACAAATGGGCTTACAACTCTTAAACCATGATAGCTTGAGTGTTCAGCCACCTTAGGTGCTTGGCGAACATCTATTGACACTCTCACACATTCCCTTACTCATTCCAATCATGAAAATAACATTCACTTGGCCTAGCAGTTCTATTAATCCACGATATACCGAAAAAGGAACAAATGGGCTTATAACACTTAAACCATGATAGCTTGAGTCTTCAATCTCCTTAGGTGCATGGTGAACATCTATTGACACTCCAATACATTCTCTTTCTCATTGCAATCATGAAAATATCATTCACTAGGCCTAGAAGTTCTTTTAATGAATGATATACCGAAAAGGAATAAATGGGCTTACAACTCTTAAACCATGATAACTTGACTGTTCAACCACCTTAGGTGCGTGGCGAACATCTATTGACACTCACAGACATTCCATTACTCATTTCAATCATGAAAACATCATTCACTAGGCCTAGAAGTTCTTTTAATCCATGATATACCGAAAAGAAACAAATGGGCTTGCAACTCTTAAACCATGATAGCTTGAGTGTTCAACCACCTTAGGTGCATGGCAAACATCTATTGACACTCTCACACATTCCCTTACTCATTCCAATCATGAAAATATCATTCACTTGGCCTAGAAGTTCTTTTAATCCATGATATACCGAAAAGGAACAAATGGACTTATAACGATTAGACCATGATAGCTTGAGTCTTGAACCTGCCTAGGGGCATGGCGAACATCTATTGACTTTCTCAGACATTCCATAACTCATTTCAATCATGAAAACATCATTCACTAGGCCTAGAAGTTCTTTTAATCCACGATATACCGAAAAGAAACAAATGCGCTTATAACACTTCGACCATGATAGCTTGAGTCTTCAACCTCCTTAGGTTTATGGCGAACATCTATTGCCACTCTCATACATTCTCTTACTCATTCCAATCATGAAAATATCATTCACTAGGCCTAGAATTTCTTTTAATCCACGATATGCCGAAAAGGAACAAATGGGCTTATAACTCTTAAACCATGATAGCCTGAGTCTTCAATCGCCTTAGGTGCATGGCGAACATCTATTGACACTCTCATACATTCTCATACTCATTCCAATAATGAAAATATCATTCATTAGGCCTAGAAGTTCTTTTAATCCACGATATACCGAAAAGGAACAAATGGGCTTACAACTCTTAAACCATGATAGCTTGAGTGTTCAGCCACCTTAGGTGCTTGGCGAACATCTATTGACACTCTCACACATTCCCTTACTCATTCCAATCATGAAAATAACATTCACTTGGCCTAGCAGTTCTATTAATCCACGATATACCGAAAAAGGAACAAATGGGCTTATAACACTTAAACCATGATAGCTTGAGTCTTCAATCTCCTTAGGTGCATGGTGAACATCTATTGACACTCCAATACATTCTCTTTCTCATTGCAATCATGAAAATATCATTCACTAGGCCTAGAAGTTCTTTTAATGAATGATATACCGAAAAGGAATAAATGGGCTTACAACTCTTAAACCATGATAACTTGACTGTTCAACCACCTTAGGTGCGTGGCGAACATCTATTGACACTCACAGACATTCCATTACTCATTTCAATCATGAAAACATCATTCACTAGGCCTAGAAGTTCTTTTAATCCATGATATACCGAAAAGAAACAAATGGGCTTGCAAGTCTTAAACCATGATAGCTTGAGTGTTCAGCCACCTTAGGTGCATGGCAAACATCTATTGACACTCTCACACATTCCCTTACTCATTCCAATCATGAAAATATCATTCACTTGGCCTAGAAGTTCTTTTAATCCATGATATACCGAAAAGGAACAAATGGACTTATAACGATTAGACCATGATAGCTTGAGTCTTGAACCTGCCTAGGGGCATGGCGAACATCTATTGACTTTCTCAAACATTCCATTACTCATTTCAATCATGAAAACATCATTCACTAGGCCTAGAAGTTCTTTTAATCCACGAAATACCGAAAAGAAACAAATGCGATTATAACACTTCGACCATGATAGCTTGAGTCTTCAACCTCCTTAGGTTTATGGCGAACATCTATTGCCACTCTCATACATTCTCTTACTCATTCCAATCATGAAAATATCATTCACAAGGCATAGAAGTTCTATTAATCCACGATATACCGAAAAGGAACAAATGGGCTTATAACTCTTAAACCATGATAGCCTGAGTCTTCAATCGCCTTAGGTGCACGGCGAACATCTATTGACACTCTCATACATTCTCTTACTCATTCCAATAATGAAAATATCATTCATTAGGCCTAGAAGTTCTTTTAATCCACGATATACCGAAAAGGAACAAATGGGCTTACAACTCTTAAACCATGATAGCTTGAGTGTTCAACCACCTTAGGTGCATGGCGAACATCTATTGACACTCTCACACATTCCCTTACTCATTCCAATCATGAAAATATCATTCACTTGGCCTAGAAGTTCTTTTAATCCACGATATGCCAAAAAGGAACAAATGGGCTTATAACACTTAAACCATGATAGCTTGAGTCTTCAATCTCCTTAGGTGCATGGCGAACATCTATTGACACTCTCATACATTCTCTTACTCATTCCAATAATGAAAATATCATTCATTAGGCCTAGAAGTTCTTTTAATCCACGATATATGTAACATCCCTAAATTTCATATGTTATGATTTAGCTAAATTCTTTGAATGGATTGTATGTTTTGTTACAGAAAATGTGATAGATTGAGTTAGAATGATTGATTTGAGATTCTGGCTATACCGGTGAACTCGGTAGAACCTAAGGAAGAGATAGGTAGAATCTAAACTCTTAGATTTACTCTGGCTAAGTTAGGACCTACTGGTAAATTTAATTTTCTTCAGGACCTATTGGGAATTCTTAGAAATCACAAGGATATTTTAGTCTTTTTACACCTCAGTGGCAATTTGGTATTTTATCATTTGAGTGAGGGGCAAAATGGACAATTCACACCCCCTCCCTCTTGCTTAAGTGAACCGGTCCTAGGGGGGGAGAGACCATTTGGTCATCTTCTCCAAATCTCTAAGTTCCATAGCCAAAGCTTGCTCCAAGTTCAAGGGTCCAAAGTAAGTGTTTTTATGCACCTTTTGGCTTAAGTCCTTTGATGGTTATTGATCACTATGATCTCTTCTTCAATCCTATGGTATTAGTTTCTTGAGAAACTCATTTTCATCCCCAAGAATCAAGAACACCCATGTCTAAAAGTTGGTTGTTTTGGTTGAATGTTTTGAAGGAAATTGAAGGGAAGGTTGTCTTGACTAACAATCCCATCTTGGAATCAAGATAGGAGCACTTCAAGGTGAGTGTGGATTTACTTGTGCTATTGTATGATGTTTTTAGAGTGAAAGTGTATGATGTAGGATTAAGCTTGAATCTAGGGTTTTCACCTATGCTTGAGGTTGGATGTGTTCTTACTACATGTTTTCAAGGATTAGGGTTTAGGAAAAATGAGTGGAATGATTGGTATACTAGATGGATTTGAGGACATGATCCCATAGAGAAATTAGGGTTTTGGTTTGAAGTTGGGCGTGGCACTATTCCTGCCCAGAAGACCAACCACGGGCGTGGTCCCCACCACGGCCCGGCCGTGGTCCTCTCTGGATAGGAAATATTGGTGTCTCGTGCCCAACCACGGCCGTGGTCCCCACCACGGGCTGGCCGTGGTTGGCTCTGGAAAGAAAAATGTTGTGTGCTGAAATCTGACCACGGGTGTGGTGGCCACCAGGGGCTGGCCGTGGTCCAGACCACGGGCGTGGTGCCAACCAGGGGCAGGCCGTGGTTCTTTCTGTTTTCAAATTGTTGAGTTTTGTTTTCTGAACCGTGGCCGTGGTTACCACCACGGGCTGGCCGTGGTTGACTCTGTTTGTGATATTGTGATGCTTATGCCTAGGGTCTTGATACCATATGCTAGGTTTAGGATGAAGAATGACTTAGCATTAGAATGAGATGTGTAGCTAAGTAAGAATGCTTGATAGAAGTGACTTAGCACTATTGCAACTAAGTAAGAATGCTTGCTAGAGTTGAGCATGATGGTTATGTGTTGTATTTGCTTGAATTGTTTACATGTAATGCTATTATGATGATATTATGAATGAGCATGATATGAGTATGAGAACATTGCATTGCATAGCGAGATGGCCTAACCGGAAGGGGTTAGTGTACAAAACAGAGGGGTGCCTAGCTGATGAGCTAGATGGAAATGAAATAGCATACCTATTTGCATTGCATTGCGAGGTGGCCTAACCGGAAAGGGTTAGTGTACAAAACAGAGGGGTGCCTAGCTTATTAGCTAGAAGGAAACGGAATTGGCATAACACATTCATATGCATATTGCGAGGGCCTAACCGAAAGGGGTTAGTGCACAACAAGAGGAGTGGAGAAAGAAAAAGTGTGAATAAAAGGTGTGAACATCATGTGCATTCATTCATTGCATTGGTTGGTAGGTGTTACTTGACATATTGTGAATTGTGTTATACTTGCTCTTTACTTACATTTATACTTTATCTGCAAGTTATTCATATTCACTGGGAAGTTGTTCTCACCACCTCTTTCTCAGATTCGCAGGAGCACCCCGGACCCTCTACGGGTTAAGTACGGAGGATTCTGTTGGTTATTTTGGGATTGATATTTTTGGTGGAGTTAAGCTCCGTGATGTAACTATAACAGGATGTGTATTATTCTGATGTAGATGTTACAGGGAACTGAATACTACTTTTGATGTACTCGGTTCTGTATATATTTAGTGTGCTCAGTCAGGATAATGTTTAGATTACACTTGTATAACGTTGCATACTCTGAAAATATTTTTGGTTGAGATCTGAGATCTCTTGATGATATATGTGTATGTGTATATATATAATATATGTACTCTGGTTGGTTTGAATTGGTTATTGGAAATCCGCTGCTTACGTTATATTTTGTGGTAATGTTCAAGAAACAAATGAAACGCTGCCGAATTTTCTATATATATATATTCCACGTAAGGCTTATGGTTGGTAAATAACATAGTAACTAATAGGTCTTACAATATACCGAAAAGGAACAAATGGGCTTACAACTCTTAAACCATGATAGCTTGAGTGTTCAACCACCTTAGGTGCATGGCGAACATCTATTGACACTCTCACACATTCCCTTACTCATTCCAATCATGAAAATATCATTCACTTGGCCTAGAAGTTCTTTTAATCCACGATATACAGAAAAGGAACAAATGGGCTTATAACACTTAAACCATGATAGCTTGAGTCTTCAATGTCCTTAGGTGCATGGCGAACATCTATTGACACTCTCACACATTCCCTTACTCATTCCAATCATGAGAATAATATTCACTTGGCCTAGAAGTTCTTTTAATCCAAGATATACCGAAAAGGAACAATTGCGCTTAAAACACTTCGACCATCAACCTCCTTAGGTTCATGGCGAACATCTATTGCCACTCTCATACATTCTCTTACTCATTCCAATCATGAAAATATCATTCACTAGGCCTAGAAGTTCTATTAATCCACGATATACCGAAAAGGAACAAATGGGCTTATAACTCACAAACCATGATAGCCTGAGTCGTCAATCGCCTTAGGGGCATGGCGAACATCTATTGACACTCTCATACATTCTCTTACTCATTCCAATCATGAGAATAACATTCACTTGGCCAAGAAGTTCTTTTAATCCACGATATACCGAAAAGGAACAAATGGGCTTATAACACTTAAACCATGATAGCTTGAGCCTTCAATCTCCTTAGGTGCATGGGAACATCTATTGACACTCTCACACATTCCCTTACTCATTCCAATCATGAGAATAACATTCACTTGGCCTAGAAGTTCTTTTAATCCACGATATACCGAAAAGGAACAATTGCGCTTATAACACTTCGACCATGATAGCTTGAGTCTTCAACCTCCATAGGTTCATGGCGAACATCTATTGACACTCTCATACATTCTCTTACTTATTCCAATCATGAAAATATCATTCACTAGGCATAGAAGTTCTTTTAATCCACGATATACCAAAAAGGAACAAATGGTCTTATAACTCTTAAACCATGATAGCCTGAGTCTTCAATATCCTTAGGTGCATGGCGAACATCTATTGCCACTCTCATACATTCTCTTTCTCATTCCAATCATGAAAATATCATTCACTAGGCATAGAAGTTCTATTAATCCACGATATACCGAAAAGGAACAAATGGGCTTATAACTCTTAAACCATGATAGCCTGAGTCTTCAATCGCCTTAGGTGCATGGCGAACATCTATTGACACTCTCATACATTCTCTTACTCATTCCAATAATGAAAATATCATTCATTTGGCCTAGAAGTTCTTTAAATCCACGATATACCGAAAAGGAACAAATGGGCTTACAACTCTTAAACCATGATAGCTTGAGTGTTCAACCACCTTAGGTGCATGGCGAACTTCTATTGACACTTTCACACATTCCCTTACTCATTCCAATCATGAAAATATCATTCACTTGGCCTAGAAGTTCTTTTAATCCACGATATGCCGAAAAGGAACAAATGGGCTTATAACACTTAAACCATGATAGCTTGAGTCTTCAATCTCCTTAGGTGCATGGCGAACATCTATTGACACTCTCATACATTCTCTTACTCATTCCTATCTTGAAAATATCATTCACTAGGCCTAGAAGCTCTTTTAGTCCATTATATACCGAAAGGAACAAATGGGCTTATAACTCTAAAACCATGATAGCTTGAGTCTTCAATCTCCTTAGGTGCATGGCGAACATCTATTGACACTCTCATACATTCTCTTACTCATTCCAATAATGAAAATATCATTCATTAGGCCTAGAAGTTCTTTTAATCCACGATATACCGAAACAGAACATATGGGCTTACAACTCTTAAACCATGATAGCTTGAGTGTTCAACCACCTTAGGTGCATGGCGAACATCTATTGACACTCTCACACATTCCCAAACTCATTCCAATCATGAAAATAACATTCACTTGGCCTGGAAGTTCTTTTAATCCTCGATATACCGAAAAGGAACAAATGCGCTTATAACACTTCTACCATGATAGCTTGAGTCTTCAACCTCCTTTGGTTCGTGGCGAACATCTATTGACACTCTCATACATTCTCTTACTCATTCCAATCATGAAAATATCATTCAGTAGGCCTAGAAGTTCTTTTAATCCACGATATACCGACAAGGAACAAATTGGCTTACAACTCTTAAACCATGATAGCCTGAGTGTTCAACCACCTGAGGTTAATTGCGAACATCTATTGACACTCTCACACATTCCCTTACTCATTCCAATCATGAAAATATCATTCACTTGGCCTAGAACTTCATTTAATCCCCGATATACAGAAAAGGAACAAATTGGCTTATAACTCTTAGAGCATGATAGCTTGAGTCTTCAACCTCCATAGGTAGGTGCATGGCGAACATCTATTGACACTCTCATACATTCTCTTACTCATTCCAATCATGAAAATATCATTCACTAGGCCTAGAAGTTCTTTTAATCCACGATATACCGAAAAGGAACAAATGGGCTTACAACTCTTAAACCATCATAGCTTGAGTGTTCGGCCACCTTAGGTGTATGGCGAACATCTATTGACACTCTCACACATTCCCTTACTCATTCCAATCATGAAAATATCATTCACTTGGCCTAGAAGTTCTTTTAATCCAGGATATACCGAAAAGGAACAAATGGACTTACAACTTTTAAACCATGATAGCTTGAGTGTTCAGCCACCTTAGGTGCATGGCGAACATTTATTGACACTCTCACACATTCCCTTACTCATTCCAATCATGAAAATATCATTCACTTGGCCTAGAAGTTCTTTTAATCCACGATATGCCGAAAAGGAACAAATGGGCTTATAACACTTAAACCATGATAGCTTGAGTCTTCAATCTCCTTAGGTGCATGGCGAACATCTATTGACACTCTCATACATTCTCTTACTCATTCCTATCATGAAAATATCATTCACTAGGCCTAGAAGCTCTTTTAGTCCATTATATACCGAAAGGAACAAATGGGCTTATAACTCTAAAACCATGATAGCTTGAGTCTTCAATCTCCTTAGGTGCATGGCGAACATCTATTGACACTCTCATACATTCTCTTACTCATTCCAATAATGAAAATATCATTCATTAGGCCTAGAAGTTCTTTTAATCCACGATATACCGAAAAGGAACAAATGGGCTTACAACTCTTAAACCATGATAGCTTGAGTGTTCAGCCACCTTAGGTGCATGGCGAACATCTATTGACACTCTCACACATTCCCTTACTCATTCCAATCATGAAAATATCATTCACTTGGCCTAGCAGTTCTTTTAATCCACGATATACCGAAAAGGAACAAATGGGCTTATAACACTTAAACCATGATAGCTTGAGTCTTCAATCTCCTTAGGTGCATGGTGAACATCTATTGACACTCTCATACATTCTCTTACTCATTCCAATCTTGAAAATATCATTCACTAGGCCTAGAAGTTCTTTTAATGAATGATATACCGAAAAGGAATAAATGGGCTTACAACTCTTAAACCATGATAACTTGACTGTTCAACCACCTTAGGTGCGTGGCGAACATCTATTGAGACTCACAGACATTCCATTACTCATTTCAATCATGAAAACATCATTAACTAGGCCTAGAAGTTCTTTTAATCCATGATATACCGAAAAGGAACAAATGGCCTTGCAACTCTTAAACCATGATAGCTTGAGTGTTCAGCCACCTTAGGTGCATGGCAAACATCTATTGACACTCTCACACATTCCCTTACTCATTCCAATCATGAAAATATCATTCACTTGGCCTAGAAGTTCTTTTAATCCACGATATGCCAAAAAGGAACAAATGGGCTTATAACACTTAAACCATGATAGCTTGAGTCTTCAATCTCCTTAGGTGCATGGCGAACATCTATTGACACTCTCATACATTCTCTTACTCATTCCAATAATGAAAATATCATTCATTAGGCCTAGAAGTTCTTTTAATCCACGATATACCGAAAAGGAACAATTGCGCTTAAAACACTTCGACCATCAACCTCCTTAGGTTTATGGCGAACATCTATTGCCACTCTCATACATTCTCTCACTCATTCCAATCATGAAAATATCATTCACTAGGCCTAGAAGTTCTATTAATCCACGATATACCGAAAAGGAACAAATGGGCTTATAACTCACAAACCATGATAGCCTGAGTCTTCAATCGCCTTAGGTGCATGGCGAACATCTATTGACACTCTCATACATTCTCTTACTCATTCCAATCATGAGAATAACATTCACTTGGCCTAGAAGTTCTTTTAATCCACGATATACCAAAAAGGAACAAATGGGCTTACAACTCTTAATCCATCATAGCTTGAGTGTTCAGCCACCTTAGGTGTATGGCGAACATCTATTGACACTCTCACACATTCCCTTACTCATTCCAATCATGAAAATAACATTCACTTGGCCTAGAAGTTCTTTTAATCCACGATATACCGAAAAGGAACAAATGGGCTTACAACTTTTAAACCATGATAGCTTGAGTGTTCAGCCACCTTAGGTGCATGGCGAACATCTATTGACACTCTCACACATTCCCTTACTCATTCCAATCATGAAAATATCATTCACTAGGCCTAGAACTTCTTTTAATGAATGATATACCGAAAAGGAATAAATGGGCTTACAACTCTTAAACCATGATAACTTGACTGTTCAACCACCTTAGGTGCGTGGCGAACATCTATTGACACTCACAGACATTCCATTACTCATTTCAATCATGAAAACATCATTCACTAGGCCTAGAAGTCCTTTTAATCCATGATATACCGAAAAGGAACAAATGGGCTTGCAACTCTTAAACCATGATAGCTTGAGTGTTCAGCCCCCTTAGGTGCATGGCAAACATCTATTGACACTCTCACACATTCCCTTACTCATTCCAATCATGAAAATATCATTCACTTGGCCTAGAAGTTCTTTTAATCCACGATATACCGAAAAGGAACAAATGGGCTTACAACTCTTAAACCATGATAGCTTGAGTCTTCAATCTCCTTAGGTGCATGGCGAACATCTATTGACACTCTCACACATTCCCTTACTCATTCCTATCATGAAAATATCATTCACTAGGCCTAGAAGCTCTTTTAGTCCATTATATACCGAAAGGAACAAATGGGCTTATAACTCTAAAACCATGATAGCTTGAGTCTTCAATCTCCTTAGGTGCATGGCGAACATCTATTGACACTCTCATACATTCTCTTACTCATTCCAATAATGAAAATATCATTCATTAGGCCTAGAAGTTCTTTTAATCCACGATATACCGAAAAGGAACAAATGGGCTTGCAACTCTTAAACCATGATAGCTTGAGTGTTCAACCACCTTAGTTGCATGGCGAACATCTATTAACACTCTCACACATTCCCAAACTCATTCCAATCATGAAAATATCATTCACTTGGCCTAGAAGTTCTTTTAATCCACGATATACCGAAAAGGAACAAATGGGCTTATAACATTTAAACCATGATAGCTTGAGTCTTCAATCTCCTTAGGTACATGGGGAACATCTATTGACACTCTCAAACATTCCCTTACTCATTCCAATCATGAAAATATCATTCACTTGGCCTAGAATTTCTTTTAATCCACGATATGCCGAAAAGGAACAAATGGGCTTATAACACTTAAACCATGATAGCTTGAGTCTTCAATCTCCTTAGGTGCATGGCGAACATCTATTGACACTCTCATACATTCTCTTACTCATTCCTATCATGAAAATATCATTCACTAGGCCTAGAAGCTCTTTTAGTCCATTATATACCGAAAGGAACAAATGGGCTTATAACTCTAAAACCATGATAGCTTGAGTCTTCAATCTCCTTAGGTGCATGGCGAACATCTATTGACACTCTCATACATTCTCTTACTCATTCCAATAATGAAAATATCATTCATTAGGCCTAGAAGTTCTTTTAATCAATGATATACCGAAAAGGAACAAATGGGCTTACAACTCTTAAACCATGATAGCTTGAGTGTTCAGCCACCTTAGGTGCATGGCGAACATCTATTGACACTCTCACACATTCCCTTACTCATTCCAATCATGAAAATATCATTCACTTGGCCTAGCAGTTCTTTTAATCCACGATATACCGAAAAGGAACAAATGGGCTTATAACACTTAAACCATGATAGCTTGAGTCTTCAATCTCCTTAGGTGCATGGTGAACATCTATTGACACTCTCATACATTCTCTTACTCATTCCAATCATGAAAATATCATTCACTAGGCCTAGAACTTCTTTTAATGAATGATATACCGAAAAGGAATAAATGGGCTTACAACTCTTAAACCATGATATCTTGACTGTTCAACCACCTTAGGTGCGTGGCGAACATCTATTGACACTCACAGACATTCCATTACTCATTTCAATCATGAAAACATCATTCACTAGGCCTAGAAGTTCTTTTAATCCATGATATACCGAAAAGGAACAAATGGGCTTGCAACTCTTAAACCATGATAGCTTGAGTGTTCAGCCACCTTAGGTGCATGGCAAACATCTATTGACACTCTCACACATTCCCTTACTCATTCCAATCATGAAAATATCATTCACTTGGCCTAGAAGTTCTTTTAATCCACGATATACCGAAAAGGAACAAATGGGCTTATAACACTTAAACCATGATAGCTTGAGTCTTCAATCTCCTTAGGTGCATGGCGAACATCTATTGACACTCTCATACATTCTCTTACTCAATCCAATCACGAAAATATCATTCACTAGGCCTAGAAGTTCTTTTAATGAATGATATACCGAAAAGGATTAAATGGGCTTACAACTCTTAAACCATGATAACTTGACTGTTCAACCACCTTAGGTGCGTGGCGAACATCTATTGACACTCACAGACATTCCATTACTCATTTCAATCATGAAAACATCATTCACTAGGCCTAGAAGTTCTTTTAATCCACGATATACCGAAAAGGAACAAATGGGCTTACAACTCTTAAACCATGATAGCTTGAGTGTTCAGCCACCTTAGGTGCATGGCGAACATCTATTGACACTCTCACACATTCCCTTACTCATTCCAATCATGAAAATATCATTCACTTGGCCTAGAAGTTCTTTTAATCCACGATATAACGAAAAGGAACAAATGGGCTTGCAACTCTTAAACCATGATAGCTTGAGTGTTCAGCCACCTTAGGTGCATGGCAAACATCTATTGACACTCTCACACATTCCCTTACTCATTCCAATCATGAAAATATCATTCACTTGGCCTAGAAGTTCTTTTAATCCACGATATACCGAAAAGGAACAAATGGGCTTATAACATTTAAACCATGATAGCTTGAGTCTTCAATCTCCTTAGGTACATGGGGAACATCTATTGACACTCTCAAACATTCTCTTACTCATTCCAATCATGAAAATATCATTCACTAGGCCTAGAGCTTCTTTTAATGAATGATATACCGAAAAGGAATAAATGGGCTTACAACTCTTAAACCATGATAACTTGACTGTTCAACCACCTTAGGTGCGTGGCGAAAATCTATTGACACTCACAGACATTCCATTACTCATTTCAATCATGAAAACATCATTCACTAGGCCTCGAAGTTCTTTTAATCCATGATATACCGAAAAGGAACAAATGGGCTTGCAACTCTTAAACCATGATAGCTTGAGTGTTCAGCCACTTTAGGTGCATGGCAAACATCTATTGACACTCTCACACATTCCCTTACTCATTCCAATCATGAAAATATCATTCACTTGGCCTAGAAGTTCTTTTAATCCACGATATAACGAAAAGGAACAAATGGGCTTGCAACTCTTAAACCATGATAGCTTGAGTGTTCAGCCACCTTAGGTGCATGGCAAACATCTATTGACACTCTCACACATTCCCTTACTCATTCCAATCATGTAAATATCATTCACTTGGCCTAGAAGTTCTTTTAATCCACGATATACCGAAAAGGAACAAATGGGCTTATAACATTTAAACCATGATAGCTTGAGTCTTCAATCTCCTTAGGTACATGGGGAACATCTATTGACACTCTCAAACATTCTCTTACTCATTCCAATCATGAAAATATCATTCACTAGGCCCAGAACTTCTTTTAATGAATGATATACCGAAAAGGAATAAATGGGCTTACAACTCTTAAACCATGATAACTTGACTGTTCAACCACCTTAGGTGCGTGGCGAACATCTATTGACACTCACAGACATTCCATTACTCATTTCAATCATGAAAACATCATTCACTAGGCCTAGAAGTTCTTTTAATCCATGATATACCGAAAAGGAACAAATGGGCTTGCAACTCTTAAACCATGATAGCTTGAGTGTTCAGCCACCTTAGGTGCATGGCAAACATCTATTGACACTCTCACACATTCCCTTACTCATTCCAATCATCAAAACATCATTCACTAGGCCTAGAAGTTCTTTTAATCCACGATATACCGAAAAGAAACAAATGCGCTTATAACACTTCGACCATGATAGCTTGAGTCTTCAACCTCCTTAGGTTCATGGCAAACATCTATTGACACTCTCATACATTCTCTTACTCATTCCAATCATGAAAATATCATTCACTAGGCATAGAAGTTCTATTAATCCACGATATACCGAAAAGGAACAAATGGGCTTATAACTCTTTAACCATGATAGCCTGAGTCTTCAATCGCCTAAGGCGCATGGCGAACATCTATTGACACTCTCACACATTCCCTTACTCATTCCAATCATGAAAATATCATTCACTTGGCCTAGAAGTTCTTTTAATCCACGATATGCCAAAAAGGAACAAATGGGCTTATAACACTTAAACCATGATAGCTTGAGTCTTCAATCTCCTTAGGTGCATGGCGAACATCTATTGACACTCTCATACATTCTCTTACTCATTCCAATAATGAAAATATCATTCATTAGGCCTAGAAGTTCTTTTAATCCACGATATACCGAAAAGGAACAATTGCGCTTAAAACTCTTCGACCATCAACCTCCTTAGGTTTATGGCGAACATCTATTGCCACTCTCATACATTCTCTCACTCATTCCAATCATGAAAATATCATTCACTAGGCCTAGAAGTTCTATTAATCCACGATATACCGAAAAGGAACAAATGGGCTTATAACTCACAAACCATGATAGCCTGAGTCTTCAATCGCCTTAGGTGCATGGCGAACATCTATTGACACTCTCATACATTCTCTTACTCATTCCTATCATGAAAATATCATTCACTAGGCCTAGAAGCTCTTTTAGTCCATTATATACCGAAAGGAACAAATGGGCTTATAACTCTAAAACCATGATAGCTTGAGTCTTCAATCTCCTTAGGTGCATGGCGAACATCTATTGACACTCTCATACATTCTCTTACTCATTCCAATCATGAAAATATCATTCACTAGGCCTAGAAGTTCTTTTAATCCACGATATACCGAAAAGGAACAAATGGGCTTACAACTCTTAAACCATGATAGCTTGAGTGTTCAACCACCTTAGGTGCATGGCGAACATCTATTGACACTCTCACACATTCCCTTACTCATTCCAATCATGAAAATATCATTCACTTGGCCTAGAAGTTCTTTTAATCCACGATATACCGAAAAGGAACAAATGGGCTTATAACACTTAAACCATGATAGCTTGAGTCTTCAATCTGCTTAGGTGCATGGTGAACATCTATTGACACTCTCATACATTCTCTTACTCATTCCAATCTTGAAAATATCATTCACTAGGCCTAGAAGTTCTTTTAATGAATGATATACCGAAAAGGAATAAATGGGCTTACAACTCTTAAACCATGATAACTTGACTGTTCAACCACCTTAGATGCGTGGCGAACATCTATTGAGACTCACAGACATTCCATTACTCATTTCAATCATGAAAACATCATTCACTAGGCCTAGAAGTTCTTTTAATCCATGATATACTGAAAAGGAACAAATGGGCTTGCAACTCTTAAACCATGATAGCTTGAGTGTTCAGCCACCTTAGGTGCATGGCAAACATCTATTGACACTCTCACACATTCCCTTACTCATTCCAATCATGAAAATATCATTCACTTGGCCTAGAAGTTCTTTTAATCCACGATATGCCAAAAAGGAACAAATGGGCTTATAACACTTAAACCATGATAGCTTGAGTCTTCAATCTCCTTAGGTGCATGGCGAACATCTATTGACACTCTCATACATTCTCTTACTCATTCCAATAATGAAAATATCATTCATTAGGCCTAGAAGTTCTTTTAATCCACGATATACCGAAAAGGAACAATTGCGCTTAAAACACTTCGACCATCAACCTCCTTAGGTTTATGGCGAACATCTATTGCCACTCTCATACATTCTCTCACTCATTCCAATCATGAAAATATCATTCACTAGGCCTAGAAGTTCTATTAATCCACGATATACCGAAAAGGAACAAATGGGCTTATAACTCACAAACCATGATAGCCTGAGTCTTCAATCGCCTTAGGTGCATGGCGAACATCTATTGACACTCTCATACATTCTCTTACTCATTCCAATAATGAAAATATCATTCATTAGGCCTAGAAGTTCTTTTAATCCACGATATACCGAAAAGGAACAAATGGGCTTACAACTCTTAAACCATGATAGCTTGAGTGTTCAGCCAACTTAGGTGCATGGCGAACATCTATTGACACTCTCACACATTCCCTTACTCATTCCTATCATGAAAATATCATTCACTAGGCCTAGAAGCTCTTTTAGTCCATTATATACCGAAAGGAACAAATGGGCTTATAACTCTAAAACCATGATAGCTTGAGTCTTCAATCTCCTTAGGTGCATGGCGAACATCTATTGACACTCTCATACATTCTCTGACTCATTCCAATAATGAAAATATCATTCATTAGGCCTAGAAGTTCTTTTAATGCACGATATACCGAAAAGGAACAAATGGGCTTACAACTCTTAAACCATGATAGCTTGAGTCTTCAATCTCCTTAGGTGCATGGCGAACATCTATTGACACTCTCATACATTCTCTTACTCATTCCAATAATGAAAATATCATTCATTAGGCCTAGAAGTTCTTTTAATCCACGATATACCGAAAAGGAACAAATGGGCTTACAACTCTTAAACCATGATAGCTTGAGTGTTCAGCCAACTTAGGTGCATGGCGAACATCTATTGACACTCTCACACATTCCCTTACTCATTCCTATCATGAAAATATCATTCACTAGGCCTAGAAGCTCTTTTAGTCCATTATATACCGAAAGGAACAAATGGGCTTATAACTCTAAAACCATGATAGCTTGAGTCTTCAATCTCCTTAGGTGCATGGCGAACATCTATTGACACTCTCATACATTCTCTGACTCATTCCAATAATGAAAATATCATTCATTAGGCCTAGAAGTTCTTTTAATGCACGATATACCGAAAAGGAACAAATGGGCTTACAACTCTTAAACCATGATAGCTTGAGTGTTCAACCACCTTAGTTGCATGGCGAACATCTATTAACACTCTCACACATTCCCAAACTCATTCCAATCATGAAAATAACATTCACTTGGCCTAGAAGTTCTTTTAATCCACGATATACCGAAAAGGAACAAATGCGCTTATAACACTTCGACCATGATAGCTTGAGTCTTCAACCTCCTTTGGTTCGAGGCGAACATCTATTGACACTCTCATACATTCTCTTACTCATTCCAATCATGAAAATATCATTCAGTTGGCCTAGAAGTTCTTTTAATCCACGATATACCGACAAGGAACAAATTGGCTTACAACTCTTAAACCATGATAGCCTGAGTGTTCAACCACCTTAGGTTAATTGCGAACATCTATTGACACTCTCACACATTCCCTTACTCATTCCAATCATGAAAATATCATTCACTTGGCCTAGTAGTTCATTTAATCCCCGATAAACAGAAAAGGAACAAATTGGCTTATAACTCTTAGACCATGATAGCTTGAGTCTTCAACCTCCATAGGTAGGTGCATGGCGAACATCTATTGACACTCTCATACATTCTCTTACTCATTCCAATCATGAAAATATCATTCACTAGGCCTAGAAGTTCTTTTGATCCATGATATACCGAAAAGGAACAAATGGGCTTACAACTCTTAAACCATCATAGCTTGAGTGTTCAGCCACCTTAGGTGTATGGCGAACATCTATTGACACTCTCACACATTCCCTTACTCATTCCAATCATGAAAATATCATTCACTTGGCCTAGAAGTTCTTTTAATCCACGATATACCGAAAAGGAACAAATGGGCTTACAACTTTTAAACCATGATAGCTTGAGTGTTCAGCCACCTTAGGTGCATGGCGAACATCTATTGACACTCTCACACATTCCCTTACTCATTCCAATCATGAAAATATCATTCACTTGGCCTAGAATTTCTTTTAATCCACGATATGCCGAAAAGGAACAAATGGGCTTATAACACTTAAACCATGATAGCTTGAGTCTTCAATCTCCTTAGGTGCATGGCGAACATCTATTGACACTCTCATACATTCTCTTACTCATTCCTATCATGAAAATATCATTCACTAGGCCTAGAAGCTCTTTTAGTCCATTATATACCGAAAGGAACAAATGGGCTTATAACTCTAAAACCATGATAGCTTGAGTCTTCAATCTCCTTAGGTGCATGGCGAACATCTATTGACACTCTCATACATTCTCTTACTCATTCCAATAATGAAAATATCATTCATTAGGCCTAGAAGTTCTTTTAATCAATGATATACCGAAAAGGAACAAATGGGCTTACAACTCTTAAACCATGATAGCTTGAGTGTTCAGCCACCTTAGGTGCATGGCGAACATCTATTGACACTCTCACACATTCCCTTACTCATTCCAATCATGAAAATATCATTCACTTGGCCTAGCAGTTCTTTTAATCCACGATATACCGAAAAGGAACAAATGGGCTTATAACACTTAAACCATGATAGCTTGAGTCTTCAATCTCCTTAGGTGCATGGTGAACATCTATTGACACTCTCATACATTCTCTTACTCATTCCAATCATGAAAATATCATTCACTAGGCCTAGAACTTCTTTTAATGAATGATATACCGAAAAGGAATAAATGGGCTTACAACTCTTAAACCATGATAACTTGACTGTTCAACCACCTTAGGTGCGTGGCGAACATCTATTGACACTCACAGACATTCCATTACTCATTTCAATCATGAAAACATCATTCACTAGGCCTAGAAGTTCTTTTAATCCATGATATACCGAAAAGGAACAAATGGGCTTGCAACTCTTAAACCATGATAGCTTGAGTGTTCAGCCACCTTAGGTGCATGGCAAACATCTATTGACACTCTCACACATTCCCTTACTCATTCCAATCATGAAAATATCATTCACTTGGCCAAGAAGTTCTTTTAATCCACGATATACCGAAAAGGAACAAATGGGCTTATAACACTTAAACCATGATAGCTTGAGTCTTCAATCTCCTTAGGTGCATGGGGAACATCTATTGACACTCTCATACATTCTCTTACTCAATCCAATCACGAAAATATCATTCACTAGGCCTAGAAGTTCTTTTAATGAATGATATACCGAAAAGGATTAAATGGGCTTACAACTCTTAAACCATGATAACTTGACCGTTCAACCACCTTAGGTGCGTGGCGAACATCTATTGACACTCACAGACATTCCATTACTCATTTCAATCATGAAAACATCATTCACTAGGCCTAGAAGTTCTTTTAATCCACGATATACCGAAAAGGAACAAATGGGCTTACAACTCTTAAACCATGATAGCTTGAGTGTTCAGCCACCTTAGGTGCATGGCGAACATCTATTGACACTCTCACACATTCCCTTACTCATTCCAATCATGAAAATATCATTCACTTGGCCTAGAAGTTCTTTTAATCCACGATATAACGAAAAGGAACAAATGGGCTTGCAACTCTTAAACCATGATAGCTTGAGTGTTCAGCCACCTAAGGTGCATGGCAAACATCTATTGACACTCTCACACATTCCCTTACTCATTCCAATCATGAAAATATCATTCACTTGGCCTAGAAGTTCTTTTAATCCACGATATACCGAAAAGGAACAAATGGGCTTATAACATTTAAACCATGATAGCTTGAGTCTTCAATCTCCTTAGGTACATGGGGAACATCTATTGACACTCTCAAACATTCTCTTACTCATTCCAATCATGAAAATATCATTCACTAGGCCTAGAACTTCTTTTAATGAATGATATACCGAAAAGGAATAAATGGGCTTACAACTCTTAAACCATGATAACTTGACTGTTCAACCACCTTAGGTGCGTGGCGAACATCTATTGACACTCACAGACATTCCATTACTCATTTCAATCATGAAAACATCATTCACTAGGCCTAGAAGTTCTTTTAATCCATGATATACCGAAAAGGAACAAATGGGCTTGCAACTCTTAAACCATGATAGCTTGAGTGTTCAGCCACCTTAGGTGCATGGCAAACATCTATTGACACTCTCACACATTCCCTTACTCATTCCAATCATGAAAATATCATTCACTTGGCCTAGAAGTTCTTTTAATCCACGATATAACGAAAAGGAACAAATGGGCTTGCAACTCTTAAACCATGATAGCTTGAGTGTTCAGCCACCTTAGGTGCATGGCAAACATCTATTGACACTCTCACACATTCCCTTACTCATTCCAATCATGAAAATATCATTCACTTGGCCTAGAAATTCTTTTAATCCACGATATACCGAAAAGGAACAAATGGGCTTATAACATTTAAACCATGATAGCTTGAGTCTTCAATCTCCTTAGGTACATGGGGAACATCTATTGACACTCTCAAACATTCTCTTACTCATTCCAATCATGAAAATATCATTCACTAGGCCTAGAACTTCTTTTAATGAATGATATACCGAAAAGGAATAAATGGGCTTACAACTCTTAAACCATGATAACTTGACTGTTCAACCACCTTAGGTGCGTGGCGAACATCTATTGACACTCACAGACATTCCATTCCTCATTTCAATCATGAAAACATCATTCACTAGGCCTAGAAGTTCTTTTAATCCATGATATACCGAAAAGGAACAAATGGGCTTGCAACTCTTAAACCATGATAGCTTGAGTGTTCAGCCACCTTAGGTGCATGGCAAACATCTATTGACACTCTCACACATTCCCTTACTCATTCCAATCATCAAAACATCATTCACTAGGCCTAGAAGTTCTTTTAATCCATGATATACCGAAAAGGAACAAATGGGCTTGCAACTCTTAAACCATGATAGCTTGAGTGTTCAGCCACCTTAGGTGCGTGGCAAACATCTATTGACACTCTCACACATTCCCTTACTCATTCCAATCATGAAAATATCATTCACTTGGCCTAGAAGTTCTTTTAATCCACGATATAACGAAAAGGAACAAATGGGCTTGCAACTCTTAAACCATGATAGCTTGAGTGTTCAGCCACCTTAGGTGCATGGCAAACATCTATTGACACTCTCACACATTCCCTTACTCATTCCAATCATGAAAATATCATTCACTTGGCCTAGAAATTCTTTTAATCCACGATATACCGAAAAGGAACAAATGGGCTTATAACATTTAAACCATGATAGCTTGAGTCTTCAATCTCCTTAGGTACATGGGGAACATCTATTGACACTCTCAAACATTCTCTTACTCATTCCAATCATGAAAATATCATTCACTAGGCCTAGAACTTCTTTTAATGAATGATATACCGAAAAGGAATAAATGGGCTTACAACTCTTAAACCATGATAACTTGACTGTTCAACCACCTTAGGTGCGTGGCGAACATCTATTGACACTCACAGACATTCCATTCCTCATTTCAATCATGAAAACATCATTCACTAGGCCTAGAAGTTCTTTTAATCCATGATATACCGAAAAGGAACAAATGGGCTTGCAACTCTTAAACCATGATAGCTTGAGTGTTCAGCCACCTTAGGTGCATGGCAAACATCTATTGACACTCTCACACATTCCCTTACTCATTCCAATCATCAAAACATCATTCACTAGGCCTAGAAGTTCTTTTAATCCACGATATACCGAAAAGAAACAAATGCGCTTATAACACTTCGACCATGATAGCTTGAGTCTTCAACCTCCTTAGGTTCATGGCAAACATCTATTGACACTCTCATACATTCTCTTACTCATTCCAATCATGAAAATATCATTCACTAGGCATAGAAGTTCTATTAATCCACGATATACCGAAAAGGAACAAATGGGCTTATAACTCTTAAACCATGATAGCCTGAGTCTTCAATCGCCTAAGGCGCATGGCGAACATCTATTGACACTCTCACACATTCCCTTACTCATTCCAATCATGAAAATATCATTCACTTGGCCTAGAAGTTCTTTTAATCCACGATATGCCAAAAAGGAACAAATGGGCTTATAACACTTAAACCATGATAGCTTGAGTCTTCAATCTCCTTAGGTGCATGGCGAACATCTATTGACACTCTCATACATTCTCTTACTCATTCCAATAATGAAAATATCATTCATTAGGCCTAGAAGTTCTTTTAATCCACGATATACCGAAAAGGAACAATTGCGCTTAAAACACTTCGACCATCAACCTCCTTAGGTTTATGGCGAACATCTATTGCCACTCTCATACATTCTCTCACTCATTCCAATCATGAAAATATCATTCACTAGGCCTAGAAGTTCTATTAATCCACGATATACCGAAAAGGAACAAATGGGCTTATAACTCACAAACCATGATAGCCTGAGTCTTCAATCGCCTTAGGTGCATGGCGAACATCTATTGACACTCTCATACATTCTCTTACTCATTCCTATCATGAAAATATCATTCACTAGGCCTAGAAGCTCTTTTAGTCCATTATATACCGAAAGGAACAAATGGGCTTATAACTCTAAAACCATGATAGCTTGAGTCTTCAATCTCCTTAGGTGCATGGCGAACATCTATTGACACTCTCATACATTCTCTTACTCATTCCAATAATGAAAATATCATTCATTAGGCCTAGAAGTTCTTTTAATCCACGATATACCGAAAAGGAACAAATGGGCTTACAACTCTTAAACCATGATAGCTTGAGTGTTCAGCCACCTTAGGTGCATGGCGAACATCTATTGACACTCTCACACATTCCCTTACTCATTCCAATCATGAAAATATCATTCACTTGGCCTAGCAGTTCTTTTAATCCACGATATACCGAAAAGGAACAAATGGGCTTATAACACTTAAACCATGATAGCTTGAGTCTTCAATCTGCTTAGGTGCATGGTGAACATCTATTGACACTCTCATACATTCTCTTACTCATTCCAATCTTGAAAATATCATTCACTAGGCCTAGAAGTTCTTTTAATGAATGATATACCGAAAAGGAATAAATGGGCTTACAACTCTTAAACCATGATAACTTGACTGTTCAACCACCTTAGGTGCGTGGCGAACATCTATTGAGACTCACAGACATTCCATTACTCATTTCAATCATGAAAACATCATTCACTAGGCCTAGAAGTTCTTTTAATCCATGATATACCGAAAAGGAACAAATGGGCTTGCAACTCTTAAACCATGATAGCTTGAGTGTTCAGCCACCTTAGGTGCATGGCAAACATCTATTGACACTCTCACACATTCCCTTACTCATTCCAATCATGAAAATATCATTCACTTGGCCTAGAAGTTCTTTTAATCCACGATATGCCAAAAAGGAACAAATGGGCTTATAACACTTAAACCATGATAGCTTGAGTCTTCAATCTCCTTAGGTGCATGGCGAACATCTATTGACACTCTCATACATTCTCTTACTCATTCCAATAATGAAAATATCATTCATTAGGCCTAGAAGTTCTTTTAATCCACGATATACCGAAAAGGAACAATTGCGCTTAAAACACTTCGACCATCAACCTCCTTAGGTTTATGGCGAACATCTATTGCCACTCTCATACATTCTCTCACTCATTCCAATCATGAAAATATCATTCACTAGGACTAGAAGTTCTATTAATCCACGATATACCGAAAAGGAACAAATGGGCTTATAACTCACAAACCATGATAGCCTGAGTCTTCAATCGCCTTAGGTGCATGGCGAACATCTATTGACACTCTCATACATTCTCTTACTCATTCCAATCATGAGAATAACATTCACTTGGCCTAGAAGTTCTTTTAATCCACGATATACCAAAAAGGAACAAATGGGCTTACAACTCTTAATCCATCATAGCTTGAGTGTTCAGCCACCTTAGGTGTATGGCGAACATCTATTGACACTCACACACATTCCCTTACTCATTCCAATCATGAAAATAACATTCACTTGGCCTAGAAGTTCTTTTAATCCACGATATACCGAAAAGGAACAAATGGGCTTACAACTCTTAAACCATGATAGCTTGAGTGTTCAGCCAACTTAGGTGCATGGCGAACATCTATTGACACTCTCACACATTCCCTTACTCATTCCTATCATGATAATATCATTCACTAGGCCTAGAAGCTCTTTTAGTCCATTATATACCGAAAGGAACAAATGGGCTTATAACTCTAAAACCATGATAGCTTGAGTCTTCAATCTCCTTAGGTGCATGGCGAACATCTATTGACACTCTCATACATTCTCTTACTCATTCCAATAATGAAAATATCATTCATTAGGCCTAGAAGTTCTTTTAATCCACGATATACCGAAAAGGAACAAATGGGCTTACAACTCTTAAACCATGATAGCTTGAGTGTTCAACCACCTTAGTTGCATGGCGAACATCTATTAACACTCTCACACATTCCCAAACTCATTCCAATCATGAAAATAACATTCACTTGGCCTAGAAGTTCTTTTAATCCACGATATACCGAAAAGGAACAAATGCGCTTATAACACTTCGACCATGATAGCTTGAGTCTTCAACCTCCTTTGGTTCGAGGCGAACATCTATTGACACTCTCATACATTCTCTTACTCATTCCAATCATGAAAATATCATTCAGTAGGCCTAGAAGTTCTTTTAATCCACGATATACCGACAAGGAACAAATTGGCTTACAACTCTTAAACCATGATAGCCTGAGTGTTCAACCACCTTAGGTTAATTGCGAACATCTATTGACACTCTCACACATTCCCTTACTCATTCCAATCATGAAAATATCATTCACTTGGCCTAGTAGTTCATTTAATCCCCGATAAACAGAAAAGGAACAAATTGGCTTATAACTCTTAGACCATGATAGCTTGAGTCTTCAACCTCCATAGGTAGGTGCATGGCGAACATCTATTGACACTCTCATACATTCTCTTACTCATTCCAATCATGAAAATATCATTCACTAGGCCTAGAAGTTCTTTTAATCCATGATATACCGAAAAGGAACAAATGGGCTTACAACTCTTAAACCATCATAGCTTGAGCGTTCAGCCACCTTAGGTGTATGGCGAACATCTATTAACACTCTCACACATTCCCTTACTCATTCCAATCATGAAAATATCATTCACTTGGCCTAGAAGTTCTTTTAATCCACGATATACCGAAAAGGAACAAATGGGCTTACAACTTTTAAACCATGATAGCTTGAGTGTTCAGCCACCTTAGGTGCATGGCGAACATCTATTGACACTCTCACACATTCCCTTACTCATTCCAATCATGAAAATATCATTCACTTGGCCTAGAATTTCTTTTAATCCACGATATGCCGAAAAGGAACAAATGGGCTTATAACACTTAAACCATGATAGCTTGAGTCTTCAATCTCCTTAGGTGCATGGCGAACATCTATTGACACTCTCATACATTCTCTTACTCATTCCAATAATGAAAATATCATTCATTAGGCCTAGAAGTTCTTTTAATCCACGATATACCGAAAAGGAACAAATGGGCTTACAACTCTTAAACCATGATAGCTTGAGTGTTCAGCCACCTTAGGTGCATGGCGAACATCAATTGACACTCTCACACATTCCCTTACTCATTCCAATCATGAAAATATCATTCACTTGGCCTAGAATTTCTTTTAATCCACGATATGCCGAAAAGGAACAAATGGGCTTATAACACTTAAACCATGATAGCTTGAGTCTTCAATCTCCTTAGGTGCATGGCGAACATCTATTGACACTCTCATACATTCTCTTACTCATTCCTATCATGAAAATATCATTCACTAGGCCTAGAAGCTCTTTTAGTCCATTATATACCGAAAGGAACAAATGGGCTTATAACTCTAAAACCATGATAGCTTGAGTCTTCAATCTCCTTAGGTGCATGGCGAACATCTATTGACACTCTTATACATTCTCTTACTCATTCCAATAATGAAAATATCATTCATTAGGCCTAGAAGTTCTTTTAATCAATGATATACCGAAAAGGAACAAATGGGCTTACAACTCTTAAACCATGATAGCTTGAGTGTTCAGCCACCTTAGGTGCATGGCGAACATCTATTGACACTCTCACACATTCCCTTACTCATTCCAATCATGAAAATATCATTCACTTGGCCTAGCAGTTCTTTTAATCCACGATATACCGAAAAGGAACAAATGGGCTTATAACTCTTAAACCATGATAGCTTGAGTCTTCAATCTCCTTAGGTGCATGGTGAACATCTATTGACACTCTCATACATTCTCTTACTCATTCCAATCATGAAAATATCATTCACTAGGCCTAGAAGTTCTTTTAATGAATGATATACCGAAAAGGAATAAATGGGCTTACAACTCTTAAACCATGATAACTTGACTGTTCAACCACCTTAGGTGCGTGGCGAACATCTATTGACACTCACAGACATTCCATTACTCATTTCAATCATGAAAACATCATTCACTAGGCCTAGAAGTTCTTTTAATCCATGATATACCGAAAAGGAACAAATGGGCTTGCAACTCTTAAACCATGATAGCTTGAGTGTTCAACCACCTTACGTGCATGGCGAACATCTATTGACACTCTCACACATTCCCTTACTCATTCCAATCATGAAAATATCATTCACTTGGCCTAGAAGTTCTTTTAATCCACGATATACCGAAAAGGAACAAATGGGCTTATAACACTTAAACCATGATAGCTTGAGTCTTCAATCTCCTTAGGTGCATGGGGAACATCTATTGACACTCTCATACATTCTCTTACTCAATCCAATCACGAAAATATCATTCACTAGGCCTAGAAGTTCTTTTAATGAATGATATACCGAAAAGGATTAAATGGGCTTACAACTCTTAAACCATGATAACTTGACTGTTCAACCACCTTAGGTGCGTGGCGAACATCTATTGACACTCACAGACATTCCATTACTCATTTCAATCATGAAAACATCATTCACTAGGCCTAGAAGTTCTTTTAATCCACGATATACCGAAAAGGAACAAATGGGCTTACAACTCTTAAACCATGATAGCTTGAGTGTTCAGCCACCTTAGGTGCATGGCGAACATCTATTGACACTCTCACACATTCCCTTACTCATTCCAATCATGAAAATATCATTCACTTGGCCTAGAAGTTCTTTTAATCCACGATATAACGAAAAGTGTAAGACCTATTAGTCACTATGTTATTTACCAACCATAAGCCTTACGTGGAATATATATAAATATAGAAAATTTGGCAGCGTTTCATTTGTTTCTTAAACATTACCACAAACTATAACATAAGCAGCGGATTTCCAACAACCATTTCAAACCAACCAGAGTACATATATTATATATATACAAATACACATATATCAAAAAGAGATCTCAGATCTCAACCAAATACATTATCAGAGTATGCAACGTTATACAAGTGTATTCTAAACACTATCCTGACTGAGCACACTAAACATATACGGAACCGAGTACATCAAAGGTAGTATTCAGTTCCCTGTCATATTTACATCAAAAGAATGTGATACACTTCCTATTATAGTTACATCACGGAGCTTAACTCCACCAAAATAGGAATCTCAAAATAAATCTACAGAATCCTCCGTACTTAACCCGAAGAGGGTCCGGGGTGTTCCTGCGAATCTGAGAAAGAGGTGGTGAGAACAACTTCTCAGTGAATATGAATAACTTGCAGATAAAGTATAATTGTAAGTAAAGAGCAAGTATAACACAATTCACAATATGTCAAGTAACACCTACCAACCAATGCAATGAATGAATGCACATGATGTTCACACCTTTTATTCACACTTTTTCTTTCTCCACTCCTCTTGTTGTGCACTAACCCCTTTCGGTTAGGCCCTTGCAATATGCATATGAATGTATTATGCCAATTCCGTTTCCTTCTAGCTAATAAGCTAGGCACCCCTCTGTTTTGTACACTAACCCTTTCCGGTTAGGTCACCTCGCAATGCAATGCAAATAAGTATGCTATTTCATTTCCATCTAGCTCATCAGCTAGGCACCCCTCTGTTTTGTACACTAACCCCTTCCGGTTAGGCCATCTCGCTATGCAATGCAATGTTCTCATACTCATATCATGCTCATTCATAATATCATCATAATAACATTACATGTAAACAATTCAAGCAAATACAACACATAACCATCATGCTCAACTCTAGCAAGCATTCTTACTTAGTTGCAATAGTGCTAAGTCACTTCTATCAAGCATTCTTACTTAGCTACACATCTCATTCTAATGCTAAGTCATTCTTCATCCTAAACCTAGCATATGGTATCAAGACCCTAGGCATAAGCATCACAATATCACAAACAGAGTCAACCACGGCCAGCCCGTGGTGGTAACCACGCTACGGTTCGTAAAACAAAACTCAACAAATTGAAAACGAGAGACAACCACGGCCGCCTGGTTGGCACCACGCCCGTGGTGCGGACCACGGCCGACCCACAGTGGCCACCACACCCGTGGTCGATTTCGGACACAACATTTTTCTTTCCAGAGCCAACCACGGCCAGCCCGTGGTGGGGACCACGGCCGTGGTTGGGCACGAGACACCAACATTTCCTATCCGAGAGGACCACGGCCGGCCGTGGTGGGGACCACGCCCGTGGTTGGTCTTACGGGCAGGAATAGTGCCACGCCCAACACATCCCTAAAACCCAAGTTTTCCCCTTAAAATTCATGTCCTCAAATCCATCAAGTATACCAACCATAACACTCATTTTTCCTAAACCCTAGTCCTTGAAAACATGTAATAAAAACACATCCAACCTCAAGCATAGGTGAAAACCCTAGATTCAAGCTTAATCCTACATCATACACTTTCACTCTAAGAACATCATACAATAACACAAGTAAATCCACACTCACCTTGAAGTGCTCCTATCTTGATTCCAAAATGAGATTGGTAGTCAAGACAACCTTCCCTTCAACTTCCTTCAAAACACTCAAGCAAAACAACCAACTTTTAGAC
The DNA here is from genome assembly GCA_023212625.1 of Styphnolobium japonicum. Classification (NCBI taxonomy): domain Eukaryota; kingdom Viridiplantae; phylum Streptophyta; class Magnoliopsida; order Fabales; family Fabaceae; genus Styphnolobium; species Styphnolobium japonicum. Next base: position 842,915 of record JALBWW010000073.1, read on the forward strand.
ATGGGTGTTCTTGATTCTTAGGGATGAAAATGAGTTTCTCAAGAAACTAATACCATAGGATTGAAGAAGAGATCATAGTGATCAATAACCATCAAAGGACTTAAGCCAAAAGGTGCATAAAAACACTTACTTTGGACCCTTGAACTTGGAGCAAGCTTTGGCTATGGAACTTAGAGATTTTGGAGAGGATGAGCCCTTTGGCTCCCTAGGCTGGCCGGTCCCCTTATGCAAGAGGGAGGGGAGGTTGAAATGTCTATCTTGCCCCTCACTTAAAGGAAGAATCACTAATTTGCCACTGAGGTGTAAAAAGACTAAAACATCCTTGTGATTTCTAATAATTCCCAATAGGTCCTGAAGAAAATTAAATTTACCAAGAGGGTCCTAACTTAGCCGTAGTAAATCTAATAGTTTAGATTCTACCTATCTCTTCCTTAGGTTCTACCGAGTTCACCGGTATAGCCAGAATCTCAAATCAATCATTCTAACTCAATCTATTACCTTTTCTGTAACAGAACATACAACTTATTCAAAGAATTTAGCTAAATCATAACATATGAAATTTAGGGATGTTACATTCTCCCCCCCTTAAAAGAATTTTGCCCACAAAATTGAGTTAAAGACATACCTGATCAAAATAGATCGGGATGCAGCTTGCGCAAATCTTCCTCCAATTCCCACGTAGCCTCTTGGTGTGACCGTCCATCCCAAAGTACCTTCACCAGGAAATAGTCTTGTTCCTCAGGGACTTCACACTACGGTCAATGATCTTAGCTGGCTTAGCCTGAAATGTAAGGTCAGCTCTCAATTGTACCGACTCAACCTCAATGATGTGTGAAAGATCCGGAACATACTTTCTCAACTGGGATACATGAAACACAGGATGAAGATTGGACAGATGTGGAGGAAGAGCTATATGGTAAGCTACAAGTCCAATACGCTTTAGAATTTGAAACGGACCAATGAAACGAGGATTTAACTTTTTAGCCCGAATGGCTCTACCAATTCCTGTCATGGGTGAGACTCTAAGAAACACATGATCACCCTCTTCAAACTCTAGAGGACGCCTTCTTTTGTCAGCATAACTCTTTTGCCGACTCTGAGAAATTCTGATTTTCTCCTGTATAACCCTAATCTTTTCAGTAGTTTCTTGAACTAACTCAGGTCCTAACAGGTTCCGCTCACCTACCTCATACCAACACAGAGGTGACCTACATTTTCTACCATAGAGTGCCTCATATGGTGCCATCCCAATGCTGGAATGGAAACTGTTGTTGTAAGCAAACTCTACCAACGGTAAGTATCTATCCCAACTACCCTTATCCTCAAGAACACAAGCTCTCAACATATCTTCTAATGTTTGGATAGTCCTCTCGGACTGACCATCAGACTGTGGGTGATAAGCAGTACTGAAACTGAGCTTAGTCCCAAAAGACTGATGTAAGGCATTCCAAAATCTAGAGGTAAATCTGGGATCTCTATCTGACACAATGCTCAATGGCACACCGTGCAATCGAACAATCTCTCCAACAAATAACTCAGCAAGTTTATCTAGGGAATAAGAAATCTTAATGGGAAGAAAATGGGCAGACTTAGTCAGTCTATCCACAATGACCCATATAGCATCATAACCCTTCTGTACCCTAGGCAAACTGGTTACAAAGTCCATGGTTATTTTGTCCCACTTCCACTCTGGAATTTCTAAAGGTTGGAGCATTCCGGCTGGTTTCTGGTGTTCAATCTTGACCTTCTGACAAGTCAAACATTTGGCCACATACTCAGCCACATCTCTTTTCATTCCCGGCCACCAAAATCTTTCTTTCAGATCTTGATACATCTTAGTCGCACCAGGATGTATCGAGAACTTACTTTTATGAGCTTCCTCCAGAATTTGTCCCTTAAGGTTTCCCCCTTTAGGAACACAAATCCTTCGTCTAAACCTAATCAATCCATCATCCTCTAAGGAAAAAGCTATTGAGACCCTACGATCTTGTAGTTCCTGATCCAGGCTTTGTTCATGTCTAATCTGATCCTTAAGGTCACACGAGATTTCTAACAAAGCTAGTCTCAGTGTCACACTACTCATATCCACTTGGATACTAAGGTCTCGAAATTGCTCTACCAAATCTAACTCATGCACCATCATCTGAGATACGTGCAGAGACTTCCTACTGAGGGCATCAGCCACAACGTTGGCCTTGCCAGGATGATACTTAAGTTCAAATTCATAATCCTTTAAGTATTCCATCCACCTTCTTTGTCTCATGTTCAGTTCCTTCTGATCAAATAGATACTTCAAGCTCTTATGATCACTGAACACCTCAAACTTTACACCATACAAATAATGTCTCCAGATCTTAAGTGCAAAAACTATGGCTGCAAGTTCTAGGTCATGGGTCGGGTAATTCTTCTCATGAGTTCTAAGTTGTCTAGACGCATAAGCCACTACCTTCCTATCCTGCATCAACACACATCCTAAACCCAATTTAGAGGCATCACAGTACACCTCCAAATCTTTGGATAGGTCAGCAATAACTAAAACTGGAGCTGTGGTCAATCTATGTTTGAGTTCCTGAAAACTCTCCTCACACTTTTCACTCCATACCATGGCTTGTCCTTTCCGGGTCAATTCAGTTAAAGGAAGTGCCAACTGAGAAAAACCCCGAATGAACTTCCGGTAATATCCAGCTAATCCTAGAAAACTTCTAATCTCAGTAACCGACTTTGGTCGCTCCCACTGTACTACCGCCTCAACCTTACTAGAGTCCACTGCTACCCCGTCCTGGGATATAGTGTGCCCTAAAAACTTCACTTCATTCAGCCAAAATTCACACTTCTCAGGTTTAGCATACAATTTCCTCTCTCTAAGTATTTGCAGTACTATTCTAAGATGTTCCTCATGTTCTTCCGCTGTCTGCGAATATATGAGAATATCATCTATGAACACTACCACAAACTTATCTAGGTACGGTCTGAAAATTCTATTCATGTAATCCATAAACACCGCTGGAGCATTAGTTAAACCAAATGGCATCACCAAGTACTCATAGTGTCCATATCTAGTTCTAAAAGCAGACTTTGGTACATCATCTGGCTTGATCTTAATTTGATGGTAACCAGAACGAAGATCAATTTTAGAGAATACCGTGGCATCTCTGAGTTGGTCAAGTAAATCATCTATTCTAGGTAATGGATACCTATTCTTTATGGTAATCTTATTCAACTGCCGGTAATCCACACACAACCTCATACTCCCATCCTTTTTCTTCACCAACAACACAGGTGCTCCCCATGGAGACACACTGGGTCTAATGAATCCCCTTTCCAATAGTTCCTCTACTTGTTTCTTAAGTTCTCCTAGTTCCAATGGTGACATTCTATAAGGTGCTACAGACATAGGTCCGGCTCCCGGTACTAAGTCTATAACAAACTCTACCTCTCTATCAGGTGGTAAACTAGGAATTTCCTTAGGAAAGACATCCATGAATTCACTCACTACTGGCATTCCTACCAAGTCTGACTGAACCTCTAAGTCTAAAGAAAATAGTACCATGTATACTTGACTCCCATTCAACAGGCAATGGTTCAACTCTGACACTTTGGGTAACATGGAAATTTCAGGAATCAGTGTATGGTTTGTAACAGGAGGAATAATGACAATCTTATTACAACAATCTAACAACACTTGGTTGGTTGCAAGCCAATCCATACCCAAGATAATATCTAACCCTCTCAATGGTAGACAGATCAAATCAACAACAAAGGTTCGATTCTGGAACACAAATTTACAGTTTAAACAAATGTGGGTGGTAAGAATCTTATCCTTAGCAGGAGTAGTCACTGACAGTGTATAAGGTAAGGAAGTAGTGGTTAGACTCAAGGATTTCACACATGCATTAGAAATGAATGAATGGGTTGCCCCAGAGTCAAACAGTACAATTAAGTCCTGACCATTCAGTGAGCACATACCTTGGATCAAATCCTCCGCCTGTGCCTCCGCCCCCCCACGAGGGTATACACTCTCCCCGAGTAAGCGGTCTAGGGGTAGAAACAGTGCCTTAGAAACTGTGGGCAATTTCGGAAGTGTGCCCCTTCACGCACTTGAAGCATATCACTATTCGTTGTGGGCAGTATTTTGCAATGTGTCCCTTCTGACCACAAGCAAAACATACATTCGCCCGACAAGTACCTTGGTGCGGTTTCCCACACGTCTTGCATAAATCCACCTTAGTCTTCTTAGTACCTCGTACGGGTTGAGTAACTTCCACTTTCCTCTTCCCAGTTCCCTGACTACTTTCAGTAACTGGATTCATACACTCTTCCATAATCAGGCACTTCTCAACTAGAGAAGCAAACTCTCTAATCTCAAAGCCAGCTACAGCCCTTCTTAACTCAAACTCAAGTCCCCTTTCAAACTGAATGGACTTCCAATTCTCATTCGGTCCATTTTGCAGGTAACTAGAGTATTTAGATAGTTCATCAAACTTAGCTGCATATTGCCCAGCTGTGAGATCTCCCTGTCTTAAGTGCATAAACTCTTGTTCCTTTTGAATTCTGACATTTGCAGGGAAATACTTCCGCAAAAATGCCGTCTTAAATGTTTCCCAACTGATGGGATCCTCACGTATGAGCAATCCAGGATGAGAAGCTTCCCACCAATGTTCAGCTTCATCCTCCAACTTATAAGCAGCAAAGATAACTTTCTGCTCATCAGTACATTGCATGGCCCTGAAGATCTTCTCAAGGTGTTTCACCCACCTCTCAGCGGCCATTGGGTCATAATTCCCATGAAAAGATGGGGGATCCCTTTTACAGAACTCCGTCAGTCCCAACTGTTGAGGAACGACAAGTCCCGCATTAGGATTTCCATCATGCTGGGGTCCAGGCATACGGTCTATGGCTTGAGCCAAATGTGCAAGCACAGCCACCAGACCATCACCCTCATTAGTATTTGCAGTGGGTTGGCCTCGGCCTCTGCCTCGACCTCCACTACGTGTTCGCCCTAGTCCACTCATAACTCTGTATACGTTTAAAATATCGGGTTGATCGGGCCCCAACTCCCCACATGCAATATATCAGAAGTATATGAAAAGCTATAGGCATACATCCTAAGTGCTCAGTATAACTCTAGACCCATATATTACAGTCCTCTAGGAAGAACTGCTCTGATACCAAAAATGTAAGACCTATTAGTTACTATGTTATTTACCAACCATAAGCCTTACGTGGAATATATATAAATATAGAAAATTTGCGCAAATGCTTTCATTTGTTTCTTAAACATTACCACAAACTATAACATAAGCAGCGGATTTCCAACAACCATTTCAAACCAACCAGAGTACATATATTATATATATACAAATACACATATATCAAAAGAGATCTCAGATCTCAACCAAATACATTATCAGAGTATGCAACGTTATACAAATGTATTCTAAACACTATCCTGACTGAGCACACTAAACATATACAGAACCGAGTACATCAAAGGTAGTATTCGGCTTCCTGTCATATTTACATCAAAAGAATGTGATACACTTCCTATTATAGTTACATCACGGAGCTTAACTCCACCAAAATATGAATCTCAAAATAAATCTACGTAATCCTCCGTACTTAACCCGTAGAGGGTCCGGTGTTCTGCGAATACGAGAAAGAGGTGGTGAGAACAACTTCTCGGTGAATATGAATAACTTGCGTATAAAGTATAATTGTAAGTAAAGAGCAAGTATAACACAATTCACAATATGTCAAGTAACACCTACCAACCAATGCAATGAATGAATGCACATGATGTTCACACCTTTTATTCACACTTTTTCTTTCTCCACTCCTCTTGTTGTGCACTAACCCCTTTCGGTTAGGCCCTTGCGATATGCATATGAATGTATTATGCCAATTCCGTTTCCTTCTAGCTAATAAGCTAGGCACCCCTCTGTTTTGTACACTAACCCTTTCCGGTTAGGTCACCTCGCAATGCAATGCAAATAAGTATGCTATTTCATTTCCATCTAGCTCATCAGCTAGGCACCCCTCTGTTTTGTACACTAACCCCTTCCGGTTAGGCCATCTCGCTATGCAATGCAATGTTCTCATACTCATATCATGCTCATTCATAATATCATCATAATAACATTACATGTAAACAATTCAAGCAAATACAACACATAACCATCATGCTCAACTCTAGCAAGCATTCTTACTTAGTTGCAATAGTGCTAAGTCACTTCTATCAAGCATTCTTACTTAGCTTCACATCTCATTCTAATGCTAAGTCATTCTTCATCCTAAACCTAGCATATGGTATCAAGACCCTAGGCATAAGCATCACAATATCACAAACAGAGTCAACCACGGCCAGCCCGTGGTGGTAACCACGGTCACGGTCTGGAAAACAAAACTCAACAAATTGAAAAGCAGAGACAACCACGGCACGCCCCTGGTTGGCACCACGCCCGTGGTGCGGACCACGGCCACCTGGTGGCCACCACACCCGTGGTCGATTTCAAGACACAACATTTTTCTTTCCAGAGCCAACCACGGCCACCCGTGGTGGGGACCACGGCCGTGGTTGGGCACGAGACACCAACATTTCCTATCCAGAGAGGACCACGGCCGGGCCGTGGTGGGGACCACGCCCGTGGTTGGTCTTCTGGGCAGGAATAGTGCCACGCCCAACACATCCCTAAAACCCAAGTTTTCCCCTTAAAATTCATGTCCTCAAATCCATCAAGTATACCAACCATAACACTCATTTTTCCTAAACCCTAGTCCTTGAAAACATGTAATAAAAACACATCCAACCTCAAGCATAGGTGAAAACCCTAGATTCAAGCTTAATCCTACATCATACACTTTCACTCTAAGAACATCATACAATAACACAAGTAAATCCACACTCACCTTGAAGTGCTCCTATCTTGATTCCAAAATGAGATTGGTAGTCAAGACAACCTTCCCTTCAACTTCCTTCAAAACACTCAAGCAAAACAACCAACTTTTAGACATGGGTGTTCTTGATTCTTAGGGATGAAAATGAGTTTCTCAAGAAACTAATACCATAGGATTGAAGAAGAGATCATAGTGATCAATAACCATCAAAGGACTTAAGCCAAAAGGTGCATAAAAACACTTACTTTGGACCCTTGAACTTGGAGCAAGCTTTGGCTATGGAACTTAGAGATTTTGGAGAGGATGAGCCCATTGGCTCCCTAGGCTGGCCGGTCCCCTTATGCAAGAGGGAGGGGAGGTTGAAATGTCTATCTTGCCCCTCACTTAAAGGAAGAATCACTAATTTGCCACTGAGGTGTAAAAAGACTAAAACATCCTTGTGATTTCTAATAATTCCCAATAGGTCCTGAAGAAAATTAAATTTACCAGTAGGTCCTAACTTAGCCAGAGTAAATCTAAGAGTTTAGATTCTACCTATCTCTTCCTTAGGTTCTACCGAGTTCACCGGTATAGCCAGAATCTCAAATCAATCATTCTAACTCAATCTATTACCTTTTCTGTAACAGAACATACAACTTATTCAAAGAATTTAGCTAAATCATAACATATGAAATTTAGGGATGTTACAAAAAGGAACAAATGGGCTTGCAACTCTTAAACCATGATAGCTTGAGTGTTCAGCCACCTTAGGTGCATGGCAAACATCTATTGACACTCTCACACATTCCCTTACTCATTCCAATCATGAAAATATCATTCACTTGGCCTAGAAGTTCTTTTAATCCACGATATACCGAAAAGGAACAAATGGGCTTATAACATTTAAACCATGATAGCTTGAGTCTTCAATCTCCTTAGGTACATGGGGAACATCTATTGACACTCTCAAACATTCTCTTACTCATTCCAATCATGAAAATATCATTCACTAGGCCTAGAACTTCTTTTAATGAATGATATACCGAAAAGGAATAAATGGGCTTACAACTCTTAAACCATGATAACTTGACTGTTCAACCACCTTAGGTGCGTGGCGAACATCTATTGACACTCACAGACATTCCATTCCTCATTTCAATCATGAAAACATCATTCACTAGGCCTAGAAGTTCTTTTAATCCATGATATACCGAAAAGGAACAAATGGGCTTGCAACTCTTAAACCATGATAGCTTGAGTGTTCAGCCACCTTAGGTGCATGGCAAACATCTATTGACACTCTCACACATTCCCTTACTCATTCCAATCATCAAAACATCATTCACTAGGCCTAGAAGTTCTTTTAATCCACGATATACCGAAAAGAAACAAATGCGCTTATAACACTTCGACCATGATAGCTTGAGTCTTCAACCTCCTTAGGTTCATGGCAAACATCTATTGACACTCTCATACATTTTCTTACTCATTCCAATCATGAAAATATCATTCACTAGGCATAGAAGTTCTATTAATCCACGATATACCGAAAAGGAACAAATGGGCTTATAACTCTTAAACCATGATAGCCTGAGTCTTCAATCGCCTAAGGCGCATGGCGAACATCTATTGACACTCTCATACATTCTCTTACTCATTCCAATAATGAAAATATCATTCATTAGGCCTAGAAGTTCTTTTAATCCTCGATATACCGAAAAGGAACAAATGGGCTTACAACTCTTAAACCTTGATAGCTTGAGTGTTCAACCACCTTAGGTGCATGGCGAACATCTATAAACACTCTCACACATTCCCTTACTCATTCCAATCATGAAAATATCATTCACTTGGCCTAGAAGTTCTTTTAATCCACGATATGCCAAAAAGGAACAAATGGGCTTATAACACTTAAACCATGATAGCTTGAGTCTTGAATCTCCTTAGGTGCATGGCGAACATCTATTGACACTCTCATACATTCTCTTACTCATTCCAATATTGAAAATATCATTCATTAGGCCTAGAAGTTCTTTTAATCCACGATATACCGAAAAGGAACAATTGCGCTTATAACACTTCGACCATGATAGCTTGAGACTTCAACCTCCTTAGGTTTATGGCGAACATCTATTGCCACTCTCATACATTCTCTTACTCATTCCAATCATGAAAATATCATTCACTAGGCCTAGAAGTTCTATTAATGCACGATATACCGAAAAAGGAACAAATGGGCTTATAACTCACAAACCATGATAGCCTGAGTCTTCAATCGCCTTAGGTGCATGGCGAACATCTATTGACACTCTCATACATTCTCTTACTCATTCCAATCATGAAAATATCATTCACTGGGCCTAGAAGTTCTTTTAATCCACGATATACAGAAAAGGAACAAATGGGCTTACAACTCTTAAACCATGATAGCTTTAGTGTTCAGCCACCTTAGGTGTATGGCGAACATCTATTGACACTCTCACACATTCCCTTACCCATTCCAATGATGAAAATATCATTCACTTGGCCTAGAAGTTCTTTTAATCCACGATATACCGAAAAGGAACAAATGGGCTTACAACTCTTAAACCATGATAGCTTGAGTCTTCAATCTCCTTAGGTGCATGGCGAACATCTATTGACACTCTCATACATTCTCTTACTCATTCCTATCATGAAAATATCATTCACTAGGCCTAGAAGTTCTTTTATTCCATGATATACCGAAAGGAACAAATGGGCTTATAACTCTAAAACCATGATAGCTTGAGTCTTCAATCTCCTTAGGTGCATGGCGAACATCTATTGACACTCTCATACATTCTCTTACTCATTCCAATAATGAAAATATCATTCATTAGGCTTAGAAGTTCTTTTAATCCACGATATACCGAAAAGGAACAAATGGGCTTACAACTCTTAAACCATGATAGCTTGAGTGTGCAACCACCTTAGGTGCATGGCAAACATCTATTGACACTCTCACACATTCCCAAACTCATTCCAATCATGAAAATAACATTCACTTGGCCTAGAAGTTCTTTTAATCCACGATATACCGAAAAGGAACAAATGGGCTTATAACACTTCGACCATGATAGCTTGAGTCTTCAACCTCCTTTGGTTCGTGGCGAACATCTATTGACACTCTCATACATTCTCTTACTCATTCCAATCATGAAAATATCATTCAGTAGGCCTAGTAGTTCTTTTAATCCACGATATACGGACAAGGAACAAATTGGCTTGCAACTCTTAAACCATGATAGCCTGAGTGTTCAACCACCTTAGGTTAATTGCGAACATCTATTGACACTATCACACATTCCCTTACTCATTCCAATCATGAAAATATCATTCACTTGGCCTAGAAGTTCATTTAATCCCCGATATACAAAAAAGGAACAAATTGGCTTATAACTCCTAGACCATGATAGCGTGAGTCTTCAACCTCCTTAGGTAGGTGCATGGCGAACATCGATTGACACTCTCATACATTCTCTTACTCATTCCAATCATGAAAATATCATTCACTAGGCCTAGAAGTTCCTTTAATCCACGATATACCGAAAAGGAACAAATGGGCTTATAACTCTTAGACCATGATAGCTTGAGTCTTCAACCTCCTTAGGTGCATGGCGAACATCTATTGACACTCTCACACATTCCCTTACTCATTCCAATCATGAGAATAACATTCACTTGGCCTAGAAGTTCATTTAATCCACGATATACCGAAAAGGAACAATTGCGCTTATGACACTACGACCATGATAGCTTGAGACTTCAACCTCCTTAGGTTTATGGCGAACATCTATTGCCACTCTCATACATTCTCTTACTCTTTCCAATCATGAAAATATCATTCACTAGGCCTAGAAGTTCTATTAATCCACGATATACCGAAAAGGAACAAATGGGCTTATAACTCATACACCATGATAGCCTGAGTCTTCAATCGCCTTAGGTGCATGGCGAACATCTATTGACACTGTCATACATTCTCTTACTCATTCCAATCATGAAAATATCATTCACTAGGCCTAGAAGTTCTTTTAATCCACGATATACCGAAAAGGAACAAATGGGCTTACAACTCTTAAACCATCATAGCTTGAGTGTTCAGCCACCTTAGGTGTATTGCGAACATCTATTGACACTCTCACACATTCCCTTACTCATTCCAATCATGAAAATATCATTCACTTGGCCTAGAAGTTCTTTTAATCCAGGATATACCGAAAAGGAACAAATGGGCTTATAACTCTTAAACCATGATAGCGTGAGTGTTCAGCCACCTTAGGTGCATGGCGAACATCTATTGACACTCTCACACATTCCCTTACTCATTCCAACCATGAAAATATCATTCACTTGGCCTAGCAGTTCTTTTAATCCACGATATACCGAAAAGAAACGAATGGGCTTATAACACTTAAACCATGATAGCTTGAGTCTTCAATCTCCTTAGGTGCATGGTGAACATCTATTGACACTCTCATACATTCTCATACTTATTCCAATCATGAAAACATCATTCACTAGGCCTAGAAGTTCTTTTAATCCACGATATACCGAAAAGGAACAAATGGGCTTGCAACTCTTAAACCATGGTAGCTTGAGTGTTCAGCCACCTTAGGTGCATGGCAAACATCGATTGACACTCTCACACATTCCCTTACTCATTCCAATCACGAAAATGTCATTCACTTGGCCTAGCAGGTCTTTTAATCCACGATATACCGAAAAGGAACAAATGGGCTTATAACATTTAAACCATAATAGCTTGAGTCTTCAATCTCCTTAGGTGCATGGTGAACATCTATTGACACTCTCATACATTCTCTTACTCATTGCAATCATGAAAATATCATTCACTAGGCCTAGAAGTTCTTTTAATGAATGATATACCGAAAAGGAATAAATGGGCTTACAACTCTTAAACCATGATAACTTGACTGTTCAACCACCTTAGGTGCGTGCCGAACATCTATTGACACTCACAGACATTCCATTACTCATTTCAATCATGAAAACATAATTCACTAGGCCTAGAAGTTCTTTTAATCCACGATATACCGAAAAGGAACAAATGGTCTTGCAACTCTTAAACCATGATAGCTTGAGTGTTCAGCCACCTTAGGTACATGGCGAACATCTATTGACACTCTCACACATTCCCTTACTCATTCCAATCATGAAAATATCATTCACTTGGCCTAGAAGTTCTTTTAATCCACGATATACCGAAAAGGAACAAATGGGCATATAACACTTAAACCATGATAGCTTGAGTCGTCAATCTCCTTAGGTGCATGGCAAACATCTATTGACACTCTCATACATTCTCTTACTCATTCCAATCATGAAAATATCATTCACTAGGCCAAGAAGTTCTTTTAATCAACGATATACCGAAAAGGAACAAATGAGCTTATAACTCTTAGACCGTGATAGCTTGAGTCTTCAACCTCCTTAGGTACATGGCGAACATCTATTGACACTCTCACACATTCCCTTACTCATTCCAATCATGAAAATATCATTCACTTGGCCTAGAAGTTCTTTTAATCCACGATATACCGAAAAGGAACAAATGGGCATATAACACTTAAACCATGATAGCTTGAGTCTTCAATCTCCTTAGGTGCATGGCAAACATCTATTGACACTCTCATACATTCTCTTACTCATTCCAATCATGAAAATATCATTCACTAGGCCAAGAAGTTCTTTTAATCAACGATATACCGAAAAGGAACAAATGAGCTTATAACTCTTAGACCGTGATAGCTTGAGTCTTCAACCTCCTTAGGTACATGGCGAACATCTATTGACACTCTCAGACATTCCATTACTCATTTCAATCATGAAAACATCATTCACTAGGCCTAGAAGTTCTTTTAATCAATGATATACCGAAAAGGAACAAATGAGCTTATAACTCTTAGACCGTGATAGCTTGAGTCTTCAACCTCCTTAGGTACATGGCGAACATCTACTGACACTCTCACACATTCCCTTACTCATTCCAATCATGAAAATATCATTCAGTAGGCCTAGAAGTTCTTTTAATCAATGATATACCGAAAAGGAATAAATGGGCTTACAACTCTTAAACCATGATAACTTGACTGTTCAACCACCTTAGGTGCGTGGCGAACATCTATTGACACTCTCAGACATTCCATTACTCATTTCAATCATGAAAACATCATTCACTAGGCCTAGAAGTTCTTTTAATCCACGATATACCGAAAAGGAACAAATGGGCTTGCAACTCTTAAACCATGATAGCTTGAGTGTTCAGCCACCTTAGGTGCATGGCGAACATCTATTGACACTCTCACACATTCCCTTACTCATTCCAATCATGAAAATATCATTCACTTGGCCTAGAAGTTCTTTTAATCCACGATATACCGAAAAGGAACAAATGGGCTTATGACACTTAAACCATGATAGCTTGAGTCTTCAATCTTTTTAGGTGCATGGGAACATCTATTGACACTCTCACACATTCCCTTACTCATTCCAATCATGAGAATAACATGCACTTGGCCTAGAAGTTCTTTTAATCCACGATATACCGAAAAGGAACAATTGCGCTTATAACACTTCGACAATGATAGCTTGAGTCTTCAACCTCCTTAGGTTCATGGCGAACATCTATTGACACTCTCATGCATTCTCTTACTCATTCCAATCATGAAAATATCATTCACTAGGCATAGAAGTTCTTTTAATCCACGATATACCGAAAAGGAACAAATGGTCTTATAACTCTTAAACCATGATAGCCTGAGTCTTCAATCTCCTTAGGTGCATGGCGAACATCTATTGACACTCTCACACATTCTCTTACTCATTCCAATCATGAAAATATCATTCACTAGGCCTACAAGTTCTTTTAATCCACGATATACCGAAAAGGAATAAATGGGCTTACAACTCTTAAACCATGATAACTTGACTGTTCAACCACCTTAGGTGCGAGGCGAACATCTATTGACACTCTCAGACATTCCATTACTCATTTCAATCATAAAAACATCATTCACTAGGCCTAGAAGTTCTTTTAATCCACGATATACCGAAAAGGAACAAATGGGCTTGCAACTCTTAAACCATGATAGCTTGAGTGTTCAGCCACCTTAGGTGCATGGCGAACATCTATTAACACTCTCACACATTCCCTTACTCATTCCAATCATGAAAATATCATTCACTTGGCCTAGAAGTTCTTTTAATCCACGATATACCGAAAAGGAACAAATGGGCTTGCAACTCTTAAACCATGATAGCTTGAGTGTTCAGCCATCATAGGTGCATGGCGAACATCTATTGACACTCTCACACATTCCCTTACTCATTCCAATCATGAAAATATAATTCACTTGGCCTAGAAGTTTTTTTAATCCTCGATATACCAAAAAGGAACAAATGGGCTTATAACACTTAAACCATGATAGCTTGAGTCTTCAATCTCCTTAGGTGCATGGTGAACATCTATTGACACTCTCATACATTCTCTTACTCATTCCAATCATGAAAATATCATTCACTAGGCCAAGAAGTTCTTTTAATCAATGATATACCGAAAAGGAATAAATGGGCTTACAACTCTTAAACCATGATAACTTGACTGTTCAACCACTTTAGGTGCATGGCGAACATCTATTGACACTCTCATACATTCTCTTACTCATTCCAATCATGAAAATATCATTCACTAGGCCTAGAAGTTCTTTTAATCAACGATATACCGAAAAGGAACAAATGAGCTTATAACTCTTAGACCATGATAGCTTGAGTCTTCAACCTGCCTAGGGGCATGGCGAACATCTATTGACACTCTCAGACATTCCATTACTCATTTCAATCATGAAAACATCATTCACTAGGCCTAGAAGTTCTTTTAATCAATGATATACCGAAAAGGAACAAAAGAGCTTATAACTCTTAGACCGTGATAGCTTGAGTCTTCAACCTCCTTAGGTACATGGCGAACATCTATTGACACTCTCACACATTCCCTTACTCATTCCAATCATGAGAATAACATTCACTTGGCCTAGAAGTTCTTTTAATCCATGATATACCGAAAAGGAACAATTGCGCTTATAACACTTCGACCATGATAGCTTGAGTCTTCAACCTCCTTAGGTTCATGACGAACATCTATTGACACTCTCATACATTCTCTTACTAATTCCAATCATGAAAATATCATTCACTAGGCCTAGAAGTTCTTTTAATCAATGATATACCGAAAAGGAATAAATGGGCTTACAACTCTTAAACCATGATAACTTGACTGTTCAACCACCTTAGGTGCGTGGCGAACATCTATTGACACTCTCAGACATTCCATTACTCATTTCAATCATGAAAACATCATTCACTAGGCCTAGAAGTTCTTTTAATCCACGATATACCGAAAAGGAACAAATGGGCTTGCAACTCTTAAACCATGATAGCTTGAGTGTTCAGCCACCTTAGGTGCATGGCGAACATCTATTGACACTCTCACACATTCCCTTACTCATTCCAATCATGAAAATATCATTCACTTGGCCTAGAAGTTCTTTTAATCCACGATATACCGAAAAGGAACAGATGGGCTTATGACACTTAAACCATGATAGCTTGAGTCTTCAATCTCCTTAGGTGCATGGGAACATCTATTGACACTCTCACACATTCCCTTACTCATTCCAATCATGAGAATAACATTCACTTGGCCTAGAAGTTCTTTTAATCCACGATATACCGAAAAGGAATAAATGGGCTTACAACTCTTAAACCATGATAACTTGACTGTTCAACCACCTTAGGTGCATGGCGAACATCTATTGACACTCTCATACATTCTCTTACTCATTCCAATCATGAAAATATCATTCACTAGGCCTAGAAGTTCTTTTAATCAACGATATACCAAAAAGGAACAAATGAGCTTATAACTCTTAGACCGTGATAGCTTGAGTCTTCAACCTCCGTAGGTACATGGCGAACATCTATTGACACTCTCAGACATTCCATTACTCATTTCAATCATGAAAACATCATTCACTAGGCCTAGAAGTTCTTTTAATCAATGATATACCGAAAAGGAACAAAAGAGCTTATAACTCTTAGACCATGATAGCTTGAGTCTTCAACCTCCTTAGGTACATGGCGAACATCTATTGACACTCTCACACATTCCCTTACTCATTCCAATCATGAGAATAACATTCACTTGGCCTAGAAGTTCTTTTAATCCATGATATACCGAAAAGGAACAATTGCGCTTATAACACTTCGACCATGATAGCTTGAGTCTTCAACCTCCTTAGGTTCATGACGAACATCTATTGACACTCTCATACATTCTCTTACTAATTCCAATCATGAAAATATCATTCACTAGGCCTAGAAGTTCTTTTAATCAATGATATACCGAAAAGGAATAAATGGGCTTACAACTCTTAAACCATGATAACTTGACTGTTCAACCACCTTAGGTGCGTGGCGAACATCTATTGACACTCTCAGACATTCCATTACTCATTTCAATCATGAAAACATCATTCACTAGGCCTAGAAGTTCTTTTAATCCACGATATACCGAAAAGGAACAAATGGGCTTGCAACTCTTAAACCATGATAGCTTGAGTGTTCAGCCACCTTAGGTGCATGGCGAACATCTATTGACACTCTCACACATTCCCTTACTCATTCCAATCATGAAAATATCATTCACTTGGCCTAGAAGTTCTTTTAATCCACGATATACCGAAAAGGAACAGATGGGCTTATGACACTTAAACCATGATAGCTTGAGTCTTCAATCTCCTTAGGTGCATGGGAACATCTATTGACACTCTCACACATTCCCTTACTCATTCCAATCATGAGAATAACATTCACTTGGCCTAGAAGTTCTTTTAATCCACGATATACCGAAAAGGAACAAATGGGCTTATAACACTTAAACCATGATAGCTTGAGTCTTCAATCTCCTTAGGTGCATGGGAACATCTATTGACACTCTCACACATTCCCTTACTCATTCCAATCATGAGAATAACATTCACTTGGCCTAGAAGTTCTTTTAATCCACGATATACCGAAAAGGAACAATTGCGCTTATAACATTTCGACCATGATAGCTTGAGTCTTCAACCTCCTTAGGTTCATGGCGAACATCTATTGACACTCTCATACATTCTCTTACTCATTCCAATCATGAAAATATCATTCAGTAGGCATAGAAGTTCTTTTAATCCTCGATATACCGAAAAGGAACAAATGGGCTTATAACTCTTAAACCATGATAGCCTGAGTCTTCAATCTCCTTAGGTGCATGGCGAACATCTATTGACACTCTCATACATTCTCTTACTCATTCCAATCATGAAAATATCATTCACTAGGCCTAGAAGTTCTTTTAATCCACGATATACCGAAAAGGAATAAATGGGCTTACAACTCTTAAACCATGATAACTTGACTGTTCAACCACCTTAGGTGCGAGGCGAACATCTATTGACACTCTCAGACATTCCATTACTCATTTCAATCATCAAAACATCATTCACTAGGCCTAGAAGTTCTTTTAATCCACGATATACCGAAAAGGAACAAATGGGCTTGCAACTCTTAAACCATGATAGCTTGAGTGTTCAGCCACCTTAGGTGCATGGCGAACATCTATTGACACTCTCACACATTCCCTTACTCATTCCAATCATGAAAATATCATTCACTTGGCCTAGAAGTTCTTTTAATCCACGATATACCGAAAAGGAACAAATGGGCTTGCAACTCTTAAACCATGATAGCTTGAGTGTTCAGCCACCTTAGGTGCATAGCGAACATCTATTGACACTCTCACACATTCCCTTACTCATTCCAATCATGAAAATATAATTCACTTGGCCTAGAAGTTTTTTTAATCCTCGATATACCGAAAAGGAACAAATGGGCTTATAACACTTAAACCATGATAGCTTGAGTCTTCAATCTCCTTAGGTGCATGGTGAACATCTATTGACACTCTCATACATTCTCTTACTCATTCCAATCATGAAAATATCATTCACTAGGCCAAGAAGTTCTTTTAATCAATGATATACCGAAAAGGAATAAATGGGCTTACAACTCTTAAACCATGATAACTTGATTGTTCAACCACCTTAGGTGCATGTCGAACATCTATTGACACTCTCATACATTCTCTTACTCATTCCAATCTTGAAAATATCATTCACTAGGCCTAGAAGTTCTTTTAATCCACGATATACCGAAAAGGAACAAATGGGCTTATAACCCTTAAACCATGATAGCTTGAGTCTTCAATCTCCTTAGGTGCATGGCGAACATCTATTGACACTATCACACATTCCCTTACTCATTCCAATCATGAAAATATCATTCACTAGGCATAGAAGTTCTTTTAATCCAACATATACCGAAAAGGAACAAATGGTCTTATAACTCTTAAACCATGATAGCCTGAGTCTTCAATCTCCTTAGGTGCATGGCGAACATCTATTGACACTCTCACACATTCCCTTACTCATTCCAATCATGAAAATATCATTCACTGGGCATAGAAGTTCTTTTAATCCACGATATACCGAAAAGGAACAAATGGTCTTATAACACTTAAACCATGATAGCCTGAGTCTTCAATCTCCTTAGGTGCATGGCGAACATCTATTGACACTCTCATACATTCTCTTACTCATTCCAATCATGAAAATATCATTCACTAGGCCTAGAAGTTCTTTTAATCCACGATATACCGAAAAGGAATAAATGGGCTTACAACTCTTAAACCATGATAACTTGACTGTTCAACCACCTTAGGTGCGAGGCGAACATCTATTGACACTCTCAGACATTCCATTACTCATTTCAATCATGAAAACATCATTCACTAGGCCTAGAAGTTCTTTTAATCCACGATATACCGAAAAGGAACAAATGGGCTTGCAACTCTTAAACCATGATAGCTTGAGTGTTCAGCCACCTTAGGTGCATGGCGAACATCTATTGACACTCTCACACATTCCCTTACTCATTCCAATCATGAAAATATCATTCACTTGGCCTAGAAGTTCTTTTAATCCACGATATACCGAAAAGGAACAAATGGGCTTGCAACTCTTAAACCATGATAGCTTGAGTGTTCAGCCACCTTAGGTGCATGGCGAACATCTATTGACACTCTCACACATTCCCTTACTCATTCCAATCATGAAAATATAATTCACTTGGCCTAGAAGTTTTTTTAATCCTCGATATACCGAAAAGGAACAAATGGGCTTATAACACTTAAACCATGATAGCTTGAGTCTTCAATCTCCTTAGGTGCATGGTGAACATCTATTGACACTCTCATACATTCTCTTACTCATTCCAATCATGAAAATATCATTCACTAGGCCAAGAAGTTCTTTTAATCAATGATATACCGAAAAGGAATAAATGGGCTTACAACTCTTAAACCATGATAACTTGATTGTTCAACCACCTTAGGTGCATGTCGAACATCTATTGACACTCTCATACATTCTCTTACTCATTCCAATCTTGAAAATATCATTCACTAGGCCTAGAAGTTCTTTTAATCCACGATATACCGAAAAGGAACAAATGGGCTTATAACCCTTAAACCATGATAGCTTGAGTCTTCAATCTCCTTAGGTGCATGGCGAACATCTATTGACACTATCACACATTCCCTTACTCATTCCAATCATGAAAATATCATTCACTAGGCATAGAAGTTCTTTTAATCCAAGATATACCGAAAAGGAACAAATGGTCTTATAACTCTTAAACCATGATAGCCTGAGTCTTCAATCTCCTTAGGTGCATGGCGAACATCTATTGACACTCTCACACATTCCCTTACGCATTCCAATCATGAAAATATCATTCACTGGGCATAGAAGTTCTTTTAATCCAAGATATACCGAAAAGGAACAAATGGTCTTATAACTCTTAAACCATGATAGCCTGAGTCTTCAATCTCCTTAGGTGCATGGCGAACATCTATTGACACTCTCATACATTCTCATACTCACTCCAATCATGAAAATATCATTCACTAGGCCAAGAGGTTCTTTTAATCAATGATATACCGAAAAGGAATAAATGGGCTTACAACTCTTAAACCATGATAACTTGACTGTTCAACCACCTTAGGTGCATGGCGAACATCTATTGACACTCTCATACATTCTGTAACATCCCTAAATTTCGTATTTTATGACTTAGCTAAATTCTCTAAACATGTTTGTATATTCTGTTACAGAAATGGTGATATATTGAGTTATAGGGATTATTATGAGATTCCGGTTATACTGGGGAACTCGATAGAACCTAAGGAAGGAATAGGTGAAATCTAAACTCTTATATTTACTCTGGCTAAGTTAGGACCTACTGGTAAATTAAATTTTCTTTAGGACCTATTGGGAATTTTTAGAAATCACAAGGGTATTTTAGTCTTTTTACATCCTCAGTGGCAATTTAGTGATTTCTCATCTAAGTGAGGGGCAAGATAGACAATTCAATTTTCCTCCCTCTTACTTAAGGGAACCGGCCAAGCATAATGGCCAAGGGAGATCTCACAGTTGGTCAGTATGCAGCTAAGTTTGATGAATTGTCTAAATACTCTAGTTACCTGCAGAATGGACCAAATGAGATTTGGAAGTCCATTCAGTTTGAGAGGGGGCTTGAGTTTGAACTGAGAAAGGCTGTTGCTGGCTTTGAGATCAGGGAGTTTGCTTCTCTAGTTGAGAAGTGTTTGATTATGGAAGAGTGCATGAACCCCGTTGCTGAGAGCAGTCAGGGTACTGGGAAGAGAAAGGCGGAAGTTACTCAGCCTGCACGAAGTACTAAACAGACTAAAGTGGAACTGTGCAAGACGTGTGGGAAACCACATCAGGGTACTTGTCGGGCAACTCCTAGTGTGTGTTTTGTTTGTGGCCAGAAGGGACACATTGCAAAATACTGCCCACAACGGATTGTGATTTGTTTCAAGTGCCAATGAAGGGCACACTTCCGAAATTGCCCACGATTTCTAAGGCACCGGTTCCTACCCCTAGACCACCTACCCGGGCGAGTGTATACCCTCAGTGGGGCAGAGGCGCATGCGGATGATTTGATCCAAGGTATGTGCTTACTGAATGGTCAGAACTTAATTGTACTGTTTGACTCTGGGGCAACCCATTCATTCATTTCTGATGCATGTGTGAAGTCCTTGAGCTTGACCACTACTTCCTTACCTTATACACTGTCAGTAACTACTCCTGCTAAGAATAATATTCTTACCACCCGTATTTGTTTAAACTGCAAGTTTGTGTTCCAGAACCGAACCTTTGTTGTTGATTTGATTTGTTTACCTTTGAGAGGGTTAGATATTATCTTGGGTATGGACTGGCTTGCAACCAACCAAGTGTTGTTAGATTGTTGTAGGAAGATTGTCATTATCCCTCCTGTTACAAATCATACACTGATTCCTGAAATTTCCATGTTACCCAAAGTGTCAGAATTGAACCATTGCCTGGTGGATGGGAGTCAAGTATACATGGTATTATTTTCTCTTGACCTAGAGGTTCAGTCAGAATTGGTCGGAGTACCAATAGTGAGTGAATTTATGGATGTGTTTCCTAAGGAAATTCCTAGTTTGCCACCTGATAGAGAGGTAGAGTTTGTTATAGACTTAGTACCGGGAGCCGGGCCTGTGTCTGTAGCACCTTATAGAATGTCACCATTGGAACTAGGAGAGCTTAAGAAGCAAGTAGAGGAATTACTTGAAAGAGGATTCATCAGACCCAGTGTGTCTCCATGGGGGGCACCAGTGTTGTTAGTGAAAAAGAAGGATGGGAGTATGAGATTGTGTGTGGATTACCGGCAGTTGAATAAGATTACCATAAAGAATAGGTATCCATTACCTAGGATAGATGATTTGCTCGACCAACTTAGAGATGCCACGGTTTTCTCTAAGATTGATCTTCGTTCTGGTTACCATCAGATTAAGATAAAGCCGGATGATGTACCAAAGTCTGCTTTTAGAACTAGGTATGGACACTATGAGTATCTGGTAATGCCGTTTGGTTTAACCAATGCTCCAGCGGTGTTTATGGATTATATGAATAGAATTTTCAGACCGTACCTAGATAAATTTGTGGTAGTGTTCATAGATGATATTCTCATATATTCTCAGACAGTGGAAGAACATGAGGAACATCTTAGAATAGTACTGCAGATACTCAGAGAGAGGAAACTGTATGCTAAACCTGAGAAGTGTGAATTTTGGCTGAATAAGGTGAAATTTCTAGGGCACACTATATCCCAGGACGGGGTAGCAGTGGACTCTAGTAAGGTTGAGGCAGTAGTACAGTGGGAGCGACCAAAGTCGGTTACTGAGATTAGAAGTTTTCTAGGATTGGCTGGATATTACCGGAAAGTCATTCTGGTTTTTCTCAGTTGGCACTTCCTTTAACTGAACTGACCCGGAAAGGACAAGCCATGGTATGGAGTGAAAAGTGTGAGAAGAGTTTTCAGGAACTCAAACTTAGATTGACCACAGCTCCAGTTTTAGTTATTGCTGACCTATCCAGAGATTTGGAGGTGTACTGTGATGCCTCTAAATTGGGCTTAGGATGTGTGTTAATGCAGGATAAGAAGGTAGTGGCTTATGCATCTAGACAGCTTAGGACTCATGAGAAGAATTATCCGACCCATGACCTAGAACTTGCAGCCATAGTTTTTGCACTTAAGATCTGGAGACATTACTTATATGGTGTAAAGTTTGAGGTGTTCAGTGATCATAAGAGTTTGAAGTATCTTTTTGATCAGAAGGAACTGAACATGAGACAAAGAAGGTGGATGGAGTACTTAAAGGATTATGACTTTGAGCTTAAGTATCATCCTGGCAAGGCCAACGTTGTGGCTGATGCCCTTAGTAGGAAATCTCTGCACGTATCTCAGATGATGGTGCATGAGTTAGACCTAGTAGAGCAATTTCGAGACCTTAGTGTACAAGTGGATATGAGTAGTGTGACGTTGAGATTAGCTTTGTTGGAAATCTCATGTGACCTTAAGGATCAGATTAGACATGAACAAAGTTTGGATAAGGAACTACAAGATCGTAGGGTCTCGATAGCTTTTTCCTTGGAGGATGATGGATTGATTAGGTTTAGACAAAGGATTTGTGTTCCTAAAGGGGGAAACCTTAAAGAACAGATTCTTGAGGAGGCTCATAAAAGTAAGTTCTCGATACATCCTGGTGCAACTAAGATGTATCAAGATTTGAAAGAAAGATTTTGGTGGCCAGGAATGAAAAGAGATGTGGCTGAGTATGTGGCCAAGTGCTTGACTTGTCAGAAGGTCAAAATCGAACACCAGAAACCAGCCGGAATGCTCCAACCTTTGGAAATTCCTGAGTGGAAGTGGGACAAAATTACCATGGACTTTGTGACTAGTTTGCCTAGGGTACAGAGGGGTTATGATGCTATATGGGTCATTGTGGATAGACTGACTAAGTCTGCCCATTTCCTTCCCATTAAGATTTCTTATTCCCTAGATAAACTTCTTTGAGTTATTTGTGGGTGAGATTGTCCGATTACACGGGGTACCATTGAGCATAGTGTCAGATAGAGATCCCAGATTTACCTCTAGATTTTGGAATGCCTTACATCAGTCTTTCGGGACTAAGCTCAGTTTTAGTACTGCTTATCACCCACAGTCAGATGGTCAGTCTGAGAGGACTATCCAGACATTAGAGGATATGTTGAGAGCTTGTGTCCTCGAAGATAAGGGTAGTTGGGATAGGTATTTGCCATTGGTAGAGTTTGCATATAACAACAGTTACCATTCTAGTATTAGGATGGCACCATATGAGGCAATCTATGGTAGAAAGTGTAGGTCACCTCTATGTTGGTATGAGGTGGGTGAGCGGAACCTGTTAGGCCCAGATCTAGTTCAAGAAACTACCGAGAAAATTAGGGTTATACAGGAGAAAATAAGAATTGCTCAGAGTCGGCAAAAGAGTTATGCTGACAAAAGAAGGCGTCCTCTAGAGTTTGAAGAGGGTGATCATGTATTTCTTAGAGTCTCACCCATGACAGGAATTGGTAGATCCATTCGAGCCAAGAAGTTAAATCCTCGTTTCATTGGTCCATTTCAAATTCTGAAACGTGTTGGACAGGTAGCTTACCATATAGCTCTTCCTCCACATCTGTCAAATCTCCATCCTGTGTTCCATGTATCTCAGTTGAGAAAGTATGTTCCGGATCTTTCACACATCATAGAAGTTGAGTCGGTACAATTGAGAGCTGACCTTACATTTCAGGCTAAGCCAGCTAAGATCATTGACCGCAGTGTGAAGTCCCTAAGGAACAAGACTATTTCCCTGGTGAAGGTATTCTGGGATGGACTGTCACCTGAAGAGGCTACGTGGGAATTGGAGGAAGAGATGCGCAAGCAACATCCCGATCTATTTTTATCAGGTATATCTTTAACTTAATTTTGTGGGCAAAATTCTTTTAAGGGGGGGAGAATGTAACATCCCTAAATTTCGTATTTTATGACTTAGCTAAATTCTCTAAACATGTTTGTATATTATGTTACAGAAATGGTGATATATTGAGTTATAGGGATTATTATGAGATTCTGGTTATACCGGGGAACTCGGTAGAACCTAAGGAAGGAATAGGTGAAATCTAAACTCTTATATTTACTCTGGCTAAGTTAGGACCTACTGGTAAATTAAATTTTCTTTAGGACCTATTGGGAATTTTTAGAAATCACAAGGGTATTTTAGTCTTTTTAATCCTCAGTGGCAATTTAGTGATTTCTCATCTAAGTGAGGGGCAAGATAGACAATTCAATTTTCCTCCCTCTTACTTAAGGGAACCGGCCAAGCATAATGGCCAAGGGTTCACCATCTCCAAAAATTAGGGTTAGGGTTTCTCCATAGCCAAAGCTCTTCAAAGTTTCAAGAGCCAAGGGTAAGTCTTTCTACTCATCTTTTGGATTAAGTTATTTAATGGTTATTGATCCACTTCATATCTTCTTCAATCCTATGGTTTTAGTTTATGGAAAAACTCATTTTCATTTTTAAGATTCAAGAACACCATTGCTAAGGTTCTTGTATGATTTGGGTATTTTTGAAGGGAGTTGAAGAGGAAGGCCTCAAAAGGAGTTTGGTTGGTTTAATCTCTCCACAAAACCTAGTTCTTGCCATATATCACTTAAGGTGAGTGTGGGTTGATTTGTGTTATGGTATGGTGTTAATTAGGGTGTGAGTTTAAGTCTTGAAACCTAGGATTTCCTATGTGTTTTTGAAGTTGGTTTCTTTCTTTGAAGGATTTGATGATTTAAGTTGCTACCTTAATGATATGTATGAAAATGATTGATTTGCTACTTGAATTCAATGATTTACATGCTTGGTATGTTATGGTGGATTGGTAGCATAGATCTAAGATGAATTTGAACATGAAAGTTTGGTGTTGGTAGCTAAATTCGCAGCCCAGAAAGCTAGCGCTCAGCGCTGCGTGTAGCTAAATTCGTAGCCCAGAATGCTAGCGCTCAGCGCTAGTTTTGCTAGCGCTCAGCGCTGACAACTCAGAATGCTAGCGCTCAGCTTGAGTTTCCTAGCGCTCAGCTTTGGCAACTCAGCAGCAAATGACATTTTGGGCGCCGAGCGTGGATCTTCTAGAGCTCAGCGCTGGACCCTTTTTCTTACAAAATTTCACAACTCTTAAATGCATTTCTTGCATAAGGTATCATTGTTTTATGGTGATAATGATGGTGTGAAAAATGAGGACTTAGTACTATGATGAGAAGTGCAACTGAGTATATGTGTTTGAGATGAATTAAGATTTAAACTAGTGTGATTTTAAATCTTTGTTTGGTTTAAATGTTGTGCTATCATGATATTGTGGTTTGAGCATGATATGAAAAACATTGCATTGCATAGTGAGATGGCCTAACCGGAAGTGGTTAGTGTACAATACTTGAGGGGTGCCTAACCTACGGGGTTATATGGAAATGGAATGACATATTTAAGTGCATTGCATAGCGAGGTGGCCTAACCGGAAGGGGTTAGTGTACAAAACATGAGGGGTGCCTAGCTTACGGAGCTAGATGGAAAGTGGAATAGCATAATACATTGCATAAGCATAATGCGAGGGCCTAACCGGAAGGGGTTAGTGCACAACAAGAGGAGTGGAGAAAGAAAAAGTGTGAAGACAAGGTGTGAACATCATGTGCATCCATTCATTGCATATGTTGATTGGTGTTACTTGTTATACTGAATTGTGTTTATACTTGTACTCTAATTACATGCATACTTATTCTACAAGTTTTACTCACATTCACTGGGAAGTTGTTCTCACACCTCTCTTTCATAGATTCGCAGGAACACCCGGGACCCTCTACGGGTTAAGTACGGAGGATTCTACTGTTAATCACTCTTAGTGATAATATGTATTTTGGAGACTTGTATTTTGGTGGAGTTGAGCTCCATGATGTATATTATATTCCTCTGATGTAGATATGACAGGAACTGGTGAAACTATCATTGATGTTCTCGATTACGTATATATATAGTGTGCTCAGTCAGGATAGTGTCTAGTATACACTTATCTAATGTACGTACTCTGATAATATTTTGAATGAGATCTGAGATCTTCTGATGATATATGTGTATATATATATATATGTACTACGGTTGGTTTGAAATGGTTCTTTGGATTCATTGCTTATGGTTATGTCTTGTGGAAACGTTTGAGAAACAAAAGAAATGCTGCCGAAATTTCTATATGATAAAATATATATATATATTCCACGTAAGACTTATGAGTTGGTAAATAACATAACAATAATAGGTCTTACATTTTTGGTATCAGAGCAGTTCTTTCTTTAGGACTGCGAAATATGGGTCTAGAGTTATACTGAGCACTTAGGATGTATGCCTATAGCTTTTCATATACTTCTGATATATTGCATGTGGGGAATTGGGACTGATCAACCCGATATTTTCTGTGCTGTATACAGAGTTATGAGTGGACTAGGGCGAACACGTAGTGGAGGCCGAGGCCGAGGCAGAGGCCAAGGCCGACCCACTGCTACTGCTGGTGAGGGCGATGGTCTGGTGGCTGTACTTGCACATTTGGCTCAGGCCATAGACCGTATGCCAGGACCTCAGCAGGATGGTAATCCTATGGCGGGACTTGTTATTCCTCAGCAGTTGGGACTGACGGAGTTCTGCAAGAGGGATCCCCCATCTTTCCATGGGAACTATGACCCAGTGGCTGCTGAACGGTGGGTGAAACACCTTGAGAAGATTTTTAAGGCCATGCAGTGTACTGAAGAGCAGAAAGTTATCTTTGCGGCTTATAAGTTGGAAGATGAAGCCGAACATTGGTGGGAGGCTACTCATCCTGGATTACTCCTCCGGGAGGATCCCATCACTTGGGAGACATTTAAGATGGTATTTTTGCATAAGTACTTCCCTGCCAACGTCAGAATCCAAAAGGAACAAGAGTTTATGCACTTGAGACAGGGAGATCTCACAGTTGGTCAGTATGCAGCTAAGTTTGATGAATTGTCTAAATACTCTAGTTACCTGCAGAATGGACCAAATGAGATTTGGAAGTCCATTCAGTTTGAGAGGGGGCTTGAGTTTGAACTGAGAAAGGCTGTTGCTGGCTTTGAGATCAGGGAGTTTGCTTCTCTAGTTGAGAAGTGTTTGATTATGGAAGAGTGCATGAACCCCGTTTGTAAGACCTATTAGTTACTATGTCATTTACCAACCATAAGCCTTACGTGGAATATATATATAGAAAATTCGGCAGCGTTTCATTTGTTTCTTGAACATTACCACAAAATATAACATAAGCAGCGGATTTCCAACAACCATTTCAAACCAACCAGAGTACATATATTATAGATATACACATACACATATATCATCAAGAGATCTCAGATCTCAACCAATACATTATCAGAGTATGCAACGTTATACAAGTGTAATCTAAACACTATCCTGACTGAGCACACTAAACATATACAGAACCGAGTACATTAAAAGTAGTATTCAGTTCCCTGTAACATCTACATCAGAATAATACACATCCTGTTATAGTTACATCACGGAGCTTAACTCCACCAAAATACAAATCTCAAAAATGAATCAACAGAATCCTCCGTACTTAACCCGTAGAGGGTCCGGGGTGTTCCTGCGAATCTGAGAAAGAGGTGGTGAGAACAACTTCCCAGTGAATATGAATAACTTGCAGATAAAGTATAAATGTAAGTAAAGAGCAAGTATAACACAATTCACAATATGTCAAGTAACACCTACCAACCAATGCAATGGATGAATGCACATGATGTTCACACCTTTTATTCACACTTTTTCTTTCTCCACTCCTCTTGTTGTGCACTAACCCCTTTCGGTTAGGCCCTCGCAATATGCATATGAATGTATTATGCCAATTCCGTTTCCTTCTAGCTAATAAGCTAGGCACTCCTCTGTTTTGTACACTAACCCTTTCCGATTAGGTCACCTCGCAATGCAATGCAATTAAGTATGCTATTTCATTTCCATCTAGCTCATCAGCTAGGCACCCCTCTGTTTTGTACACTAACCCCTTCCGGTTAGGCCATCTCGCTATGCAATGCAATGTTCTCATACTCATATCATGCTCATTCATAATATCATCATAATAACATTACATGTAAACAATTCAAGCAAATACAACACATAACCATCATGCTCAACTCTAGCAAGCATTCTTACTTAGTTACAATAGTGCTAAGTCACTTCTATCAAGCATTCTTACTTAGCTACACATCTCATTCTAATGCTAAGTCATTCTTCATCCTAAACCTAGCATATGGTATCAAGACCCTAGGCATAAGCATCACAATACCACAAACAGAGTCAACCACGGCCAGCCCGTGGTGGTAACCACGGCCACGGTTTAAAAAAACAAAACTCAACAAATTGAAAACAGAGACAACCACGGCCTGCCCCTGGTTGGCACCACGCCCGTGGTCTGGACCACGGCCAGCCCCTGGTGGCCACCACACCCGTGGTCAGATTTCAGCACACAACATTTTCTTTCCAGAGCCAACCACGGCCAGCCCGTGGTGGGGACCACGGCCGTGGTTGGGCACGAGACACCAACATTTCCTATCCAGAGAGGACCACGGCCGGGCCGTGGTGGGGACCACGCCCGTGGTTGGTCTTCTGGGCAGGAATAGTGCCACGCCCAACTTCAAATCAAAACCCTAATTTCTCTATGGGATCATGTCCTCAAATCCATCAAGTATACCAATCATTCCACTCATTTTTCCTAAACCCTAATCCTTGAAAACATGTAATAAAAACACATCCAACCTCAAGCATAGGTGAAAACCCTAGATTCAAGCTTAATCCTACATCATACACTTTCACTCTAAGAACATCATACAATAACACAAGTAAATCCACACTCACATTGAAGTGCTCCTAGCTTGATTCCAAGATGGGATTGGTAGTCAAGACAACCTTCCCTTCAACTTCCTTCAAAACACTCAAGCAAAACAACCAACTTTTAGACATGGGTGTTCTTGATTCTTAGGGATGAAAATGAGTTTCTCAAGAAACTAATACCATAGGATTGAAGAGGAGATCATAGTGATCAATAACCATCAAAGGACTTAAGCCAAAAGGTGCATAAAAACACTTACTTTGGACCCTTGAACTTGGAGCAAGCTTTGGCTATGGAACTTAGCAATTTGGAGAAGATGACCAAATGGTCTCTCCCCCCCTAGGACCGGTTCACTTAAGCAAGAGGGAGGGGGTGTGAATTGTCCATTTTGCCCCTCACTCAAATGATAAAATACCAAATTGCCACTGAGGTGTAAAAAGACTAAAATATCCTTGTGATTTCTAAGAATTCCCAATAGGTCCTGAAGAAAATTAAATTTACCAGTAGGTCCTAACTTAGCCAGACTAAATCTAAGAGTTTAGACTTCGCCTATTTCTTCCTTAGGTTCTACCGAGTTCACCGGTATAGCCAGAATCTCAAATCAATCATTCTAACTCAATCTATCACCTTTTCTGTAACAAAACATACAATTCATTCCAAGAATTTAGCTAAGTCATAACATATGAAATTTAGGGATGTTACATTCTCCCCCCCTTAAAAGAATTTTGCCCACAAAATTAAGTTAAAGATATACCTGATCAAAATAGATCGGGATGCAGCTTGCGCAAATCTTCCTCCAATTCCCACGTAGCCTCTTCAGGTGATCTCCATCCCAAAGCACCTTCACCAGGGAAATAGTCTTGTTCCTCAGGGACTTCACACTGCGGTCAATGATCTTAGCTGGCTTAGCCTGAAATGTAAGGTCAGCTCTCAATTGTACCGACTCAACCTCAATGATGTGTGAAAGATCCGGAACATACTTTCTCAACTGGGATACATGAAACACAGGATGGAGATTGGACAGATGTGGAGGAAGAGCTATATGGTAAGCTACAAGTCCAATACGCTTTAGAATTTGAAACGGACCAATGAAACGAGGATTTAACTTCTTAGCCCGAATGGCCCTACCAATTCCTGTCATGGGTGAGACTCTAAGAAACACATGATCACCCTCTTCAAACTCTAGAGGACGCCTTCTTCTGTCAGCATAACTCTTTTGCCGACTCTGAGCAATTCTGATTTTCTCCTGTATGACCCTAATCTTTTCGGTAGTTTCTTGAACTAACTCAGGTCCTAAGAGGTTCCGCTCACCTACCTCATACCAACACAGAGGTGACCTACATTTTCTACCATAGAGTGCCTCATATGGTGCCATCCCAATGCTGGAATGGAAACTATTGTTGTAAGCAAACTCTACCAATGGTAAATATTTATCCCAACTACCCTTATCTTCAAGAACACAAGCTCTCAACATATCTTCTAACGTTTGGATAGTCCGCTCGGACTGACCATCAGACTGTGGGTGATAAGCAGTACTGAAACTGAGCTTAGTCCCGAAAGACTGATGTAAGGCATTCCAAAATCTAGAGGTAAATCTGGGATCTCTATCTGACACAATGCTCAATGGCACACCGTGCAATCGAACAATCTCTCCAACAAATAACTCAGCAAGTTTATCTAGGGAATAAGAAATCTTAATGGGAAGAAAATGGGCAGACTTAGTCAGTCTATCCACAATGACCCATATAGCATCATAACCCTTCTGTACCCTAGGCAAACTGGTTACAAAGTCCATAGTTATTTTATCCCACTTCCATTCTGGAATTTCCAAAGGTTGGAGCATTCCGGCTGGTTTCTGGTGTTCAATCTTGACTTTCTGACAAGTCAAACATTTGGCCACATACTCGGCCACATCTCTTTTCATTCCCGGCCACCAAAATCTTTCTTTTAGATCTTGATACATCTTAGTCGCACCAGGATGTATCGAGAACTTACTTTTATGAGCTTCCTCCAGAATTTGTCCCTTGAGGTTTCCCCCTTTAGGAACACAAATCCTTTGTCTAAACCTAATCAATCCATCATCCTCTAAGGAAAAAGCTATTGAGACCCTACGATCTTGTAGTTCCTTATCCAGACTTTGTTCATGTCTAATCTGGTCCTTAAGGTCACATGAGATTTCTAACAAAGCTAGTCTCAGTGTCACACTACTCATATCCACTTGGATACTAAGGTCTCGAAATTGTTCTACCAAATCTAACTCATGCACCATCATCTGAGATACGTGCAGAGACTTCCTACTGAGGGCATCAGCCACAACGTTGGCCTTGCCAGGATGGTACTTCAGCTCGAAGTCATAATCTTTTAAGTATTCCATCCACCTTCTTTGTCTCATGTTCAGTTCCTTCTGATCAAACAGATACTTCAAGCTCTTATGATCACTGAACACCTCAAACTTCACGCCATACAAATAATGTCTCCAGATCTTAAGTGCAAAAACTATGGCTGCAAGTTCTAGGTCATGGGTCGGATAATTCTTTTCATGGGTTCTAAGTTGTCTAGACGCATAAGCCACTACCTTCCTATCCTGCATTAACACACATCCTAAGCCCAATTTAGAGGCATCACAGTACACCTCCAAATCTTTGGATAGGTCAGCAATAACTAAAACTGGAGCTGTGGTCAATCTATGTTTGAGTTCCTGAAAACTCTTCTCACACCTTTCACTCCATACCATGGCTTGTCCTTTCCGGGTCAATTCAGTTAAAGGAAGTGCCAACTGAGAAAAACCCCGAATGAACTTCCGGTAGTATCCAGCTAATCCTAGAAAACTTCTAATCTCAGTAACCGACTTTGGTCGTTCCCACTGTACAACCGCCTCAACCTTACTAGAGTCCACTGCTACCCCGTCCTGGGATATAGTGTGCCCTAAAAACTTCACTTCATTCAGCCAAAATTCACACTTCTCAGGTTTAGCATACAATTTCCTCTCTCTAAGTATCTGCAGTACTATTCTAAGATGTTCCTCATGTTCTTCCGCTGTTTGCGAATATATGAGAATATCATCTATGAACACTACCACAAACTTATCTAGGTACGGTCTGAAAATTCTATTCATGTAATCCATAAACACCGCTGGAGCATTAGTTAAACCAAATGGCATCACCAAATACTCATAGTGCCCATACCTAGTTCTAAAAGCAGACTTTGGTACATCATCTGGCTTTATCTTAATTTGATGGTAACCAGAACGAAGGTCAATTTTAGAGAATACCGTGGCATCTCTAAGTTGGTCAAGTAAATCATCTATCCTAGGTAATGGATACCTATTCTTTATGGTAATCTTATTCAACTGCCGGTAATCCACACACAACCTCATACTCCCATCCTTCTTTTTCACCAATAACACAGGTGCTCCCCATGGAGACACACTGGGTCTAATGAATCCTCTTTCCAATAGTTCCTCTACTTGTTTCTTAAGTTCTCCTAGTTCCAATGGTGACATTCTATAAGGTGCTACAGACATAGGTCCGGCTCCCGGTACTAAGTCTATAACAAACTCTACCTCTCTATCAGGTGGTAAACTAGGAATTTCCTTAGGAAAGACATCCATGAATTCACTCACTACTGGCATTCCTACCAAGTCTGACTGAACCTCTAAGTCTAAAGAAAATAGTACCATGTATACTTGACTCCCATTCAACAGGCAATGGTTCAACTCTGACACTTTGGGTAACATGGAAATTTCAGGAATCAGTGTATGGTTTGTAACAGGAGGAATGATGACAATCTTATTACAACAATCTAACAACACTTGGTTGGTTGCAAGCCAATCCATACCCAAGATAATATCTAACCCTCTCAATGGTAGATGATCAAATCAACAACAAAGGTTCGATTACGGAACACAAATTTACAGCTTAAACAAATGTGGGTGGTAAGAATCTTATCCTTAGCAGGAGTAGTCACCTGACGGTGTATAAGGTAAGGAAGTAGTGGTTAGACTCAAGGATTTCACACATGCATTAGAAATGAATGAATGGGTTGCCCCAGGTCAAAGCAGTACAATTAAGTTCGACCATTCGAAGCACATACCTTGGATCAAATCCTCACTTTGTGCCTCTGCCCCACTGAGGGTATACACTCTCCCCTGAGTAAGCGGTCTAGGGGTAGAAACAGGTGCCTTAGAAACCTGTGGGCAATTTCGGGAAGTGTGCCCCTTCTGCTGGCACTTGAAACAGATCACTATTCGTTGTGGGCAGTATTTTGCAATGTGTCCCTTCTGACCACAAGCAAAACATACATTCGCCCGACAAGTACCTTGGTGCGGTTTCCCACACGTCTTGCACAATTCCACCTTAGCCTTCTTAATACCTCGTGCAGGCTGTGTAACTTCCACCTTTCTCTTCCCAGTTCCCTGACTGCTCTCAGTAACTGGATTCATGCACTCTTCCATAATTAAACATTTCTCAACCAGGGAAGCAAACTCCCTAATCTCAAAACCAGCTACAGCCTTTCTCAATTCAAACTCAAGTCCCCTCTCAAACTGAATGGACTTCCAAATCTCATTCGGTCCATTTTGAAGGTAACTAGAGTATTTAGATAACTCATCAAACTTAGCTGCATATTGACCAACTGTGAGATCTCCCTGTGTTAAATGCATAAACTCTTGTTCCTTCTGGATCCTGACATTTGCAGGGAAATACTTCCGCAGAAATGCCGTCTTAAATGTTTCCCAAGTGATGGGATCCTCACGTATGAGTAATCCAGGATGAGAAGCTTCCCACCAATGTTCAGCTTCATCCTCCAACTTATAAGCAGCAAAGATGACTTTCTGCTCATCAGTACACTGCATGGCCCTGAAGATCTTCTCAAGGTGTTTCACCCACCTCTCAGCGGCCATTGGGTCATAATTCCCATGAAAAGATGGGGGATCCCTTTTGCAGAACTCCGTCAGTCCCAACTGTTGAGGAACGACAAGTCCCGCATTAGGATTGCCATCATGCTGTGGTCCAGGCATACGGTCTATGGCCTGAGCCAAATGTGCAAGCACAGCCACCAGACCATCACCTTCATTAGTATTTGCAGTGGGTTGGCTTCGGCCTCTGCCTCGGCCTCCACTACGTGTTCGCCCTAGTCCACTCATAACTCTGTATACAGCACAGAAAATATCGGGTTGATCAGTCCCAACTCCCCACATGCAATATATCAGAAGTATATGAAAAGCTATAGGCATACATCCTAAGTGCTCAGTATAACTCTAGACCCATACATCCTAAGTCCTCTAGGAAAAACTGCTCTGATACCAAAAATGTATGACCTATTAGTTACTATGTCATTTACCAACCATAAGCCTTACGTGGAATATATATATAGAAAATTCGGCAGCGTTTCATTTGTTTCTTGAACATTACCACAAAATATAACATAAGCAGCGGATTTCCAACAACCATTTCAAACCAACCAGAGTACATATATTATAGATATACACATACACATATATCATCAAGAGATCTCAGATCTCAACCAATACATTATCAGAGTATGCAACGTTATACAAGTGTAATCTAAACACTATCCTGACTGAGCACACTAAACATATACAGAACCGAGTACATTAAAAGTAGTATTCAGTTCCCTGTAACATCTACATCAGAATAATACACATCCTGTTATAGTTACATCACGGAGCTTAACTCCACCAAAATACAAATCTCAAAAATGAATCAACAGAATCCTCCGTACTTAACCCGTAGAGGGTCCGGGGTGTTCCTGCGAATCTGAGAAAGAGGTGGTGAGAACAACTTCCCAGTGAATATGAATAACTTGCAGATAAAGTATAAATGTAAGTAAAGAGCAAGTATAACACAATTCACAATATGTCAAGTAACACCTACCAACCAATGCAATGGATGAATGCACATGATGTTCACACCTTTTATTCACACTTTTTCTTTCTCCACTCCTCTTGTTGTGCACTAACCCCTTTCGGTTAGGCCCTCGCAATATGCATATGAATGTATTATGCCAATTCCGTTTCCTTCTAGCTAATAAGCTAGGCACCCCTCTGTTTTGTACACTAACCCTTTCCGGTTAGGTCACCTCGCAATGCAATGCAATTAAGTATGCTATTTCATTTCCATCTAGCTCATCAGCTAGGCACCCCTCTGTTTTGTACACTAACCCCTTCCGGTTAGGCCATCTCGCTATGCAATGCAATGTTCTCATACTCATATCATGCTCATTCATAATATCATCATAATAACATTACATGTAAACAATTCAAGCAAATACAACACATAACCATCATGCTCAACTCTAGCAAGCATTCTTACTTAGTTACAATAGTGCTAAGTCACTTCTATCAAGCATTCTTACTTAGCTACACATCTCATTCTAATGCTAAGTCATTCTTCATCCTAAACCTAGCATATGGTATCAAGACCCTAGGCATAAGCATCACAATACCACAAACACGCAGTCAACCACGGCCGGCCGTGGTGGTAATACTACCACGGTTTAAAAAAACAAAACTCAACAAATTGAAAACAGAGACAACCACGGCCTTTTGGTTGGCACCACGCCCGTGATGCGGACCACGGCCACAGTGGCCACCACACCCGTGGTCGATTTGACACACAACATTTTCTTTCCCAGCCAACCACGGCCAGCCCGTGGTGGGGACCACGGCCGTGGTTGGGCACGAGACACCAACATTTCCTATCCGAGAGAGGACCACGGCCGGCCGTGGTGGGGACCACGCCCGTGGTTGGTCTTACAGGCGGGAATAGTGCCACGCCCAACTTCAAATCAAAACCCTAATTTCTCTATGGGATCATGTCCTCAAATCCATCAAGTATACCAATCATTCCACTCATTTTTCCTAAACCCTAATCCTTGAAAACATGTAATAAAAACACATCCAACCTCAAGCATAGGTGAAAACCCTAGATTCAAGCTTAATCCTACATCATACACTTTCACTCTAAGAACATCATACAATAACACAAGTAAATCCACACTCACATTGAAGTGCTCCTAGCTTGATTCCAAGATGGGATTGGTAGTCAAGACAACCTTCCCTTCAACTTCCTTCAAAACACTCAAGCAAAACAACCAACTTTTAGACATGGGTGTTCTTGATTCTTAGGGATGAAAATGAGTTTCTCAAGAAACTAATACCATAGGATTGAAGAGGAGATCATAGTGATCAATAACCATCAAAGGACTTAAGCCAAAAGGTGCATAAAAACACTTACTTTGGACCCTTGAACTTGGAGCAAGCTTTGGCTATGGAACTTAGCAATTTGGAGAAGATGACCAAATGGTCTCTCCCCCCCTAGGACCGGTTCACTTAAGCAAGAGGGAGGGGGTGTGAATTGTCCATTTTGCCCCTCACTCAAATGATAAAATACCAAATTGCCACTGAGGTGTAAAAAGACTAAAATATCCTTGTGATTTCTAAGAATTCCCAATAGGTCCTGAAGAAAATTAAATTTACCAGTAGGTCCTAACTTAGCCAGACTAAATCTAAGAGTTTAGACTTCGCCTATTTCTTCCTTAGGTTCTACCGAGTTCACCGGTATAGCCAGAATCTCAAATCAATCATTCTAACTCAATCTATCACCTTTTCTGTAACAAAACATACAATTCATTCCAAGAATTTAGCTAAGTCATAACATATGAAATTTAGGGATGTTACACCGTTGCTGAGAGTAGTCAGGGTACTGGGAAGAGAAAGGCGGAAGTTACTCAGCCTGCACGAAGTACTAAACAGACTAAAGTGGAACTGTGCAAGACGTGTGGGAAACCACATCAAGGTACTTGTCGGGCAACTCCTAGTGTGTGTTTTGTTTGTGGCCAGAAGGGACACATTGCAAAATACTGCCCACAACGGATTGTGATTTGTTTCAAGTGCCAACAGAAGGGGCACACTTCCCGAAATTGCCCACAGATTTCTAAGGCACCAGTTCCTACCCCTAGACCACCTACCCAGGGGCGAGTGTATACCCTCAGTGGGGCAGAGGCGCATGCGGATGATTTGATCCAAGGTATGTGCTTACTGAATGGTCAGAACTTAATTGTACTGTTTGACTCTGGGGCAACCCATTCATTCATTTCTGATGCATGTGTGAAGTCCTTGAGCTTGACCACTACTTCCTTACCTTATACACTGTCAGTAACTACTCCTGCTAAGAATAATATTCTTACCACCCGTATTTGTTTAAGCGCAAGTTTGTGTTCCGAGCAGAACCTTTGTTCTTGATTTGATTTGTTTACCTTTGAGAGGGTTAGATATTATCTTGGGTATGGACTGGCTTGCAACCAACCAAGTGTTGTTAGATTGTTGTAGGAAGATTGTCATTATCCCTCCTGTTACAAATCATACACTGATTCCTGAAATTTCCATGTTACCCAAAGTGTCAGAATTGAACCATTGCCTGGTGGATGGGAGTCAAGTATACATGGTATTATTTTCTCTTGACCTAGAGGTTCAGTCAGAATTGGTCGGAGTACCAATAGTGAGTGAATTTATGGATGTGTTTCCTAAGGAAATTCCTAGTTTGCCACCTGATAGAGAGGTAGAGTTTGTTATAGACTTAGTACCGGGAGCCGGGCCTGTGTCTGTAGCACCTTATAGAATGTCACCATTGGAACTAGGAGAGCTTAAGAAGCAAGTAGAGGAATTACTTGAAAGAGGATTCATCAGACCCAGTGTGTCTCCATGGGGGGCACCAGTGTTGTTAGTGAAAAAGAAGGATGGGAGTATGAGATTGTGTGTGGATTACCGGCAGCTGAATAAGATTACCATAAAGAATAGGTATCCATTACCTAGGATAGATGATTTGCTCGACCAACTTAGAGATGCCACGGTTTTCTCTAAGATTGATCTTCGTTCTGGTTACCATCAGATTAAGATAAAGCCGGATGATGTACCAAAGTCTGCTTTTAGAACTAGGTATGGACATTATGAGTATCTGGTGATGCCGTTTGGTTTAACCAATGCTCCAGCGGTGTTTATGGATTATATGAATAGAATTTTCAGACCGTACCTAGATAAATTTGTGGTAGTGTTCAAAGATGGCGAACATCTATTGACACTCTCATACATTCTCTTACTCATTCCAATCATGAAAATATCATTCACTAGGCCTAGAAGTTCTTTTAATCCACGATATACCGAAAAGGAACAAATGGGCTTACAACTCTTAAACCATGATAGCTTGAGTGTTCAACCACATTAGGTGCATGGCGAACATCTATTGACACCCTTACACATTCCCTTACTCATTCCAATCATGAAAATATCATTCACTAGGCCTAGAAGTTCTTTTAATCCACGATATATCGAAAAGGAACAAATGGGCTTATAACACTTAAACCATGATAGCTTTAGTCTTCAATCTCCTTAGGTGCATGGCGAACATCTATTGACACTCTCATACATTCTCTTACTCATTCCAATCATGAAAATATCATTCACTAGGCCTAGAAGTTCTTTTAATCAATGATATACCGAAAAGGAATAAATGGGCTTACAACTCTTAAACCATGATAACTTGACTGTTCAACCACCTTAGGTGCGTGGCGAACATCTATTGACACTCTCAGACATTCCATTACTCATTTCAATCATGAAAACATCATTCACTAGGCCTAGAAGTTCTTTTAATCCACGATATACCGAAAAGGAACAAATGGGCTTGCAACTCTTAAACCATGATAGCTTGAGTGTTCAGCCACCTTAGGTGCATGGCGAACATCTATTGACACTCTCACACATTCCCTTACTCATTCCAATCATGAGAATAACATTCACTTGACCTAGAAGTTCTTTTAATCCATGATATACCGAAAAGGAACAAATGGGCTTATAACACTTCGACCATGATAGCATGAGTCTTCAACCTCCTTAGGTTCATGGCGAACATCTATTGACACCCTCATACATTCTCTTACTAATTCCAATCATGAAAATATCATTCACTAGGCCTAGAAGTTCTTTTAATCAATGATATACCGAAAAGGAATAAATGGGCTTACAACTCTTAAACCATGATAACTTGACTGTTCAACCACCTTAGGTGCGTGGCGAACATCTATTGACACTCACAGACATTCCATTACTCATTTCAATCATGAAAACATCATTCACTAGGCCTAGAAGTTCTTTTAATCCACGATATACCGAAAAGGAACAAATGGGCTTGCAACTCTTAAACCATGATAGCTTGAGTGTTCAGCCACCTTAGGTGCATGGCGAACATCTATTGACACTCTCACACATTCCCTTACTCATTCCAATCATGAAAATATCATTCACTAGGCCGAGAAGTTCTTTTAATCCATGATATACCGAAAAGGAACAAATGGGCTTGCAACTCTTAAACCATGATAGCTTGAGTGTTCAGCCACCTTAGGTGCATGGCGAACATCTATTGACACTCTCACACATTTCGTTACTCATTCCAATCATGAAAATATCATTCACTTGGCCTAGAAGTTTTTTTAATCCACGATATACCGAAAAGGAACAAATGGGCTTATAACACTTAAACCATGATTGCTTGAGTCTTCAATCTCCTTAGGTGCATGGTGAACATCTATTGACACTCTCACACATTCTCTTACTCATTCCAATCATGAAAATATCATTCACTAGGGCAAGAAGTTCTTTTAATCAATGATATACCGAAAAGGAATAAATGGGCTTACAACTCTTAAACCATGATAACTTGACTGTTCAACCACCTTAGGTGCATGGCGAACAGCTATTGACACTCTCATACATTCTCTTACTCATTCCAATCATGAAAATATCATTCACTTGGCCTAGAAGTTCTTTTAATCCACGATATACCAAAAAGGAACAAATGGGCTTATAACACTTAAACCATGATAGCTTGAGTCTTCAATCCCCTTAGGTGCATGGTGAACATCTATTGACACTCTCATACATTCTCTTACTCATTCCAATCATGAAAATATCATTCACTAGGCCAAGAAGTTCTTTTAATCCACGATATACCAAAAAGGAACAAATGGGCTTATAACACTTAAACCATGATAGCTTGAGTCTTCAATCTCCTTAGGTGCATGGCGAACATCTATTGACACTCTCATACATTCTCTTACTCATTCCAATCATGAAAATATCATTCACTAGGCCTAGAAGTTTTTTTAATCAATGATATACCGAAAAGGAATAAATGGGCTTACAACTCTTAAACCATGATAACTTGACTGTTCAACCACCTTAGGTGCGTGGCGAACATCTATTGACACTCTCAGACATTCCATTACTCAATTCAATCATGAAAACATCATTCACTAGGCCTAGAAGTTCT
Organism: Styphnolobium japonicum; assembly: GCA_023212625.1. Taxonomy (NCBI): domain Eukaryota; kingdom Viridiplantae; phylum Streptophyta; class Magnoliopsida; order Fabales; family Fabaceae; genus Styphnolobium; species Styphnolobium japonicum. The sequence continues at coordinate 883,620 of JALBWW010000073.1, forward strand.
TTTAATCCACGATATACCGAAAAGGAACAAATGGGCTTGCAACTCTTAAACCAAGATAGCTTGAGTGTTCAGCCACCTTAGGTGCATGGCGAACATCTATTGACACTCTCACACATTCCCTTACTCATTCCAATCATGAAAATATCATTCACTTGGCCTAGAAGTTCTTTTAATCCACGATATACCGAAAAGGAACAAATGGGCTTGCAACTCTTAAACCAAGATAGCTTGAGTGTTCAGCCACCTTACGTGCATGGCGAACATCTATTGACACTCTCACACGTTCTCTTACTCATTCCAATCATGAGAATAACATTCACTTGGCCTAGAAGTTCTTTTAATCCATGATATACCGAAAAGGAACAAATGGGCTTATAACACTTCGACCATGATAGCTTGAGTCTTCAACCTCCTTAGGTTCATGGCGAACATCTATTGACACTCTCATACATTCTCTTACTAATTCCAAACATGAAAATATCATTCACTAGGCCTAGAAGTTCTTTTAATCCACGATATACCGAAAAGGAACAAATGGGCTTGCAACTCTTAAACCAAGATAGCTTGAGTGTTCAGCCACCTTAGGTGCGTGGCGAACATCTATTGACACTCTCAGACATTCCATTACTCATTTCAATCATGAAAATATCATTCACTAGGCCTAGAAGTTCTTTTAATCCACGATATACCGAAAAGGAACAAATGGGCTTATAACACTTAAACCATGATAGCTTGAGTCTTCAATCTCCTTAGGTGCATGGCGAACATCTATTGACACTCTCATACATTCTCTTACTCATTCCAATCATGAAAATATCATTCACTAGGCCTAGAAGTTCTTTTAATCCACGATATACCGAAAAGGAACAAATGGGCTTATAACACTTAAACCATGATAGCTTGAGTCTTCAATCCCCTTAGGTGCATGGTGAACATCAATTGACACTCTCATACATTCTCTTCCTCATTCCAATCATGAAAATATCATTCACTAAGCCAAGAAGTTCTTTTAATCAATGATATACCGAAAAGGAATAAATGGGCTTACAACTCTTAAACCATGATAACTTGACTGTTCAACCACCTTAGGTGCATGGCGAACATCTATTGACACTCTCATACATTGTCTTACTCATTCCAATCATGAAAATATCATTCACTTGGCCTAAAAGTTCTTTTAATCCACGATATACCGAAAAGGAACAAATGGGCTTATAACACTTAAACCATGATAGCTTGAGTCTTCAATCTCCTTAGGTGCATGGCGAACATATATTGACACTCTCAGACATTCTCTTACTCATTCCAATCATGAAAATATCATTCACTAGGCATAGAAGTTCTTTTAATCCACGATATACCGAAAAGGAACAAATGGTCTTATAACTCTTAAACCATGATAGCCTGAGTCTTCAATCTCCTTAGGTTTATGGCGAACATCTATTGACACTCTCATAAATTCTCTTACTCATTCCAATCATAAAAATATCATTCACTAGGCCTAGAAATTCTTTTAATCCACGATATACCGAAAAGGAACAAATGGGCTTACAACTCTTAAACCATGATAGCTTGAGTGTTCAACCACATTAGGTGCATGGCGAATATCTATTGACACCCTTACACATTCCCTTACTCATTCCAATCATGAAAATATCATTCACTAGGCCTAGAAGTTCTTTTAATCCACGATATATCGAAAAGGAACAAATGGGCTTATAACACTTAAACCATGATAGCTTGAGTCTTCAATCTCCTTAGGTGCATGGCGAACATCTATTGACACTCTCATACATTCTCTTACTCATTCCAATCATGAAAATATCATTCACTAGGCCTAGAAGTTCTTTTAATCAATGATATACCGAAAAGGAATAAATGGGCTTACAACTCTTAAACCATGATAACTTGACTGTTCAACCACCTTAGGTGCGTGGCGAACATCTATTGACACTCTCAGACATTCCATTACTCATTTCAATCATGAAAACATCATTCACTAGGCCTAGAAGTTCTTTTAATCCACGATATACCGAAAAGGAACAAATGGGCTTGCAACTCTTAAACCAAGATAGCTTGAGTGTTCAGCCACCTTAGGTGCGTGGCGAACATCTATTGACACTCTCAGACATTCCATTACTCATTTCAATCATGAAAATATCATTCACTAGGCCTAGAAGTTCTTTTAATCCACGATATACCGAAAAGGAACAAATGGGCTTATAACACTTAAACCATGATAGCTTGAGTCTTCAATCACCTTAGGTGCATGGCGAACATCTATTGACACTCTCATACATTCTCTTACTCATTCCAATCATGAAAATATCATTCACTAGGCCTAGAAGTTCTTTTAATCCACGATATACCGAAAAGGAACAAATGGGCTTATAACACTTAAACCATGATAGCTTGAGTCTTCAATCCCCTTAGGTGCATGGTGAACATCTATTGACACTCTCATACATTCTCTTCCTCATTCCAATCATGAAAATATCATTCACTAAGCCAAGAAGTTCTTTTAATCAATGATATACCGAAAAGGAATAAATGGGCTTACAACTCTTAAACCATGATAACTTGACTGTTCAACCACCTTAGGTGCATGGCGAACATCTATTGACACTCTCATACATTATCTAACTCATTCCAATCATGAAAATATCATTCACTTGGCCTAGAAGTTCTTTTAATCCACGATATACCAAAAAGGAACAAATGGGCTTATAACACTTAAACCATGATAGCTTGAGTCTTCAATCTCCTTAGGTGCATGGTGAACATCTATTGACACTCTCACACATTCTCTTACTCATTCCAATCATGAAAATATCATTCACTAGGGCAAGAAGTTCTTTTAATCAATGATATACCGAAAAGGAATAAATGGGCTTACAACTCTTAAACCATGATAACTTGACTGTTCAACCACCTTAGGTGCATGGCGAACATCTATTGACACTCTCATACATTATCTTACTCATTCCAATCATGAAAATATCATTCACTTGGCCTAGAAGTTCTTTTAATCCACGATATACCAAAAAGGAACAAATGGGCTTATAACACTTAAACCATGATAGCTTGAGTCTTCAATCCCCTTAGGTGCATGGTGAACATCTATTGACACTCTCATACATTCTCTTACTCATTCCAATCATGAAAATATCATTCACTAGGCCAAGAAGTTCTTTTAATCAATGATATACCGAAAAGGAATAAATGGGCTTACAACTCTTAAACCATGATAACTTGACTGTTCAACCACCTTAGGTGCATGGCGAACATCTATTGACACTCTCATACATTCTCTTACTCATTCCAATCATGAAAATATCATTCACTTGGCCTAGAAGTTCTTTTAATCCACGATATACCAAAAAGGAACAAATGGGCTTATAACACTTAAACCATGATAGCTTGAGTCGTCAATCTCCTTAGGTGCATGGCGAACATCTATTGACACTCTCAGACATTCTCTTACTCATTCCAATCATGAAAATATCATTCACTAGGCCAAGAAGTTCTTTTAATCAATGATATACCGAAAAGGAATAAATGGGCTTACAACTCTTAAACCATGATAACTTGACTGTTCAACCACCTTAGGTGCATGGCGAACATCTATTGACACTCTCATACATTCTCTTACTCATTCCAATCATGAAAATATCATTCACTTGGCCTAGAAGTTCTTTTAATCCACGATATACCAAAAAGGAACAAATGGGCTTATAACACTTAAACCAAGATAGCTTGAGTGTTCAGCCACCTTAGGTGCGTGGCGAACATCTATTGACACTCTCAGACATTCCATTACTCATTTCAATCATGAAAATATCATTCACTAGGCCTAGAAGTTCTTTTAATCCACGATATACCGAAAAGGAACAAATGGGCTTATAACACTTAAACCATGATAGCTTGAGTCTTCAATCACCTTAGGTGCATGGCGAACATCTATTGACACTCTCATACATTCTCTTACTCATTCCAATCATGAAAATATCATTCACTAGGCCTAGAAGTTCTTTTAATCCACGATATACCGAAAAGGAACAAATGGGCTTATAACACTTAAACCATGATAGCTTGAGTCTTCAATCCCCTTAGGTGCATGGTGAACATCTATTGACACTCTCATACATTCTCTTCCTCATTCCAATCATGAAAATATCATTCACTAAGCCAAGAAGTTCTTTTAATCAATGATATACCGAAAAGGAATAAATGGGCTTACAACTCTTAAACCATGATAACTTGACTGTTCAACCACCTTAGGTGCATGGCGAACATCTATTGACACTCTCATACATTCTCTTACTCATTCCAATCATGAAAATATCATTCACTTGGCCTAGAAGTTCTTTTAATCCACGATATACCAAAAAGGAACAAATGGGCTTATAACACTTAAACCATGATAGCTTGAGTCTTCAATCTCCTTAGGTGCATGGCGAACATCTATTGACACTCTCAGACATTCTCTTACTCATTCCAATCATGAAAATATCATTCACTTGGCCTAGAAGTTCTTTTAATCCACGATATACCGTAAAGGAACAAATGGTCTTATAACTCTTAAACCATGATAGCCTGAGTCTTCAATCTCCTTAGGTTTATGGCGAACATCTATTGACACTCTCATAAATTCTCTTACTCATTCCAATCATAAAAATATCATTCACTAGGCCTAGAAGTTCTTTTAATCCACGATATACCGAAAAGGAACAAATGGGCTTGCAACTCTTAAACCATGATAGCTTGAGTGTTCAGCCACCTTAGGTGCATGGCGAACATCTATTGACACTCTCACACATTCCCTTACTCATTCCAATCATGAGAATAACATTCACTTGGCCTAGAAGTTCTTTTAATCCATGATATACCGAAAAGGAACAATTGCGCTTATAACACTTCGACCATGATAGCTTGAGTCTTCAACCTCTTTAGGTTCATGGCGAACATCTATTGACTCTCTCATACATTCTCTTACTAATTCCAATCATGAAAATATCATTCACTTGGCCTAGAAGTTCTTTTAATCAATGATATACCGAAAAGGAATAAATGGGCTTACAACTCTTAAACCATGATAACTTGACTGTTCAACCACCTTAGGTGCGTGGCGAACATCTATTGACACTCACAGACATTCCATTACTCATTTCAATCATGAAAACATCATTCACTTGGCCTAGAAGTTCTTTTAATCCACGATATACCAAAAAGGAACAAATGGGCTTATAACACTTAAACCATGATAGCTTGAGTCGTCAATCTCCTTAGGTGCATGGCGAACATCTATTGACACTCTCAGACATTCTCTTACTCATTCCAATCATGAAAATATCATTCACTTGGCCTAGAAGTTCTTTTAATCCACGATATACCAAAAAGGAACAAATGGGCTTATAACACTTAAACCATGATAGCTTGAGTCTTCAATCCCCTTAGGTGCATGGTGAACATCTATTGACACTCTCATACATTCTCTTACTCATTCCAATCATGAAAATATCATTCACTAGGCCTAGAAGTTCTTTTAATCCACGATATACCGAAAAGGAACAAATGGGCTTACAACTCTTAAACCACGATTGCTTGAGTGTTCAACCCCATTAGGTGCATGGCGAACATCTATTAACACCCTTACACATTCCCTTACTAATTCCAATCATGAAAATATCATTCACTAGGCCTAGAAGTTCTTTTAATCCACGATATATCGAAAAGGAACAAATGGGCTTATAACACTTAAACCATGATAGCTTGAGTCTTCAATCTCCTTAGGTGCATGGCGAACATCTATTGACACTCTCATACATTCTCTTACTCATTCCAATCATGAAAATATCATTCACTAGGCCTAGAAGTTCTTTTAATCAATGATATACCGAAAAGGAATAAATGGGCTTACAACTCTTAAACCATGATAACTTGACTGTTCAACCACCTTAGGTGCGTGGCGAACATCTATTGACACTCTCAGACATTCCATTACTCATTTCAATCATGAAAACATTATTCACTAGGCCTAGAAGTTCTTTTAATCCACGATATACCGAAAAGGAACAAATGGGCTTGCAACTCTTAAACCAAGATAGCTTGAGTGTTCAGCCACCTTAGGTGCATGGCGAACATCTATTGACACTCTCACACATTCCCTTACTCATTCCAATCATGAAAATATCATTCACTTGGCCTAGAAGTTCTTTTAATCCACGATATACCGAAAAGGAACAAATGGGCTTGCAACTCTTAAACCAAGATAGCTTGAGTGTTCAGCCACCTTAGGTGCATGGCGAACATCTATTGACACTCTCACACATTCTCTTACTCATTCCAATCATGAGAATAACATTCACTTGGCCTAGAAGTTCTTTTAATCCATGATATACCGAAAAGAAACAAATGGGCTTATAACACTTCGACCATGATAGCTTGAGTCTTCAACCTCCTTAGGTTCATGGCGAACATCTATTGACACTCTCATACATTCTCTTACTAATTCCAAACATGAAAATATCATTCACTAGGCCTAGAAGTTCTTTTAATCCACGATATACCGAAAAGGAACAAATGGGCTTGCAACTCTTAAACCAAGATAGCTTGAGTGTTCAGCCACCTTAGGTGCGTGGCGAACATCTATTGACACTCTCAGACATTCCATTACTCATTTCAATCATGAAAATATCATTCACTAGGCCTAGAAGTTCTTTTAATCCACGATATACCGAAAAGGAACAAATGGGCTTATAACACTTAAACCATGATAGCTTGAGTCTTCAATCTCCTTAGGTGCATGGCGAACATCTATTGACACTCTCATACATTCTCTTACTCATTCCAATCATGAAAATATCATTCACTAGGCCTAGAAGTTCTTTTAATCCACGATATACCGAAAAGGAACAAATGGGCTTATAACACTTAAACCATGATAGCTTGAGTCTTCAATCCCCTTAGGTGCATGGTGAACATCTATTGACACTCTCATACATTCTCTTCCTCATTCCAATCATGAAAATATCATTCACTAAGCCAAGAAGTTCTTTTAATCAATGATATACCGAAAAGGAATAAATGGGCTTACAACTCTTAAACCATGATAACTTGACTGTTCAACCACCTTAGGTGCATGGCGAACATCTATTGACACTCTCATACATTGTCTTACTCATTCCAATCATGAAAATATCATTCACTTGGCCTAGAAGTTCTTTTAATCCACGATATACCGAAAAGGAACAAATGGGCTTATAACACTTAAACCATGATAGCTTGAGTCGTCAATCCCCTTAGGTGCATGGTGAACATCTATTGACACTCTCATACATTCTCTTACTCATTCCAATCATGAAAATATCATTCACTAGGCCAAGAAGTTCTTTTAATCAATGATATACCGAAAAGGAATAAATGGGCTTACAACTCTTAAACCATGAAAACTTGACTGTTCAACCACCTTAGGTGCATGGCGAACATCTATTGACACTCTCATACATTCTCTTACTCATTCCAATCATGAAAATATCATTCACTTGGCCTAGAAGTTCTTTTAATCCACGATATACCAAAAAGGAACAAATGGGCTTATAACACTTAAACCATGATAGCTTGAGTCGTCAATCTCCTTAGGTGCATGGCGAACATCTATTGACACTCTCAGACATTCTCTTACTCATTCCAATCATGAAAATATCATTCACTTGGCCTAGAAGTTCTTTTAATCCACGATATACCAAAAAGGAACAAATGGGCTTATAACTCTTAAACCATGATAGCTTGAGTCTTCAATCTCCTTAGGTGCATGGTGAACATCTATTGACACTCTCATACATTCTCTTACTCATTCCAATCATGAAAATATCATTCACTAGGCCTAGAAGTTCTTTTAATCCACGATATACCGAAAAGGAACAAATGGGCTTACAACTCTTAAACCACGATTGCTTGAGTGTTCAACCCCATTAGGTGCATGGCGAACATCTATTAACACCCTTACACATTCCCTTACTAATTCCAATCATGAAAATATCATTCACTAGGCCTAGAAGTTCTTTTAATCCACGATATATCGAAAAGGAACAAATGGGCTTATAACACTTAAACCATGATAGCTTGAGTCTTCAATCTCCTTAGGTGCATGGCGAACATCTATTGACACTCTCATACATTCTCTTACTCATTCCAATCATGAAAATATCATTCACTAGGCCTAGAAGTTTTTTTAATCAATGATATACCGAAAAGGAATAAATGGGCTTACAACTCTTAAACCATGATAGCTTGAGTGTTCAACCACCTTAGGTGCGTGGCGAACATCTATTGACACTCTCAGACATTCCATTACTCATTTCAATCATGAAAACATCATTCACTAGGCCTAGAAGTTCTTTTAATCCACGATATACCGAAATGGAACAAATGGGCTTGCAACTCTTAAACCACGATAGCTTGAGTGTTCAGCCACCTTAGGTGCATGGCGAACATCTATTGACACTCTCACACATTCCCTTACTCATTCCAATCATGAAAATATCATTCACTTGGCCTAGAAGTTCTTTTAATCCACGATATACCGAAAAGGAACAAATGGGCTTGCAACTCTTAAACCAAGATAGCTTGAGTGTTCAGCCACCTTAGGTGCATGGCGAACATCTATTGACACTCTCACACATTCTCTTACTCATTCCAATCATGAGAATAACATTCACTTGGCCTAGAAGTTCTTTTAATCCATGATATACCGAAAAGGAACAAATGGGCTTATAACACTTCGACCATGATAGCTTGAGTCTTCAACCTCCTTAGGTTCATGGCGAACATCTATTGACACTCTCATACATTCTCTTACTAATTCCAAACATGAAAATATCATTCACTAGGCCTAGAAGTTCTTTTAATCCACGATATACCGAAAAGGAACAAATGGGCTTGCAACTCTTAAACCAAGATAGCTTGAGTGTTCAGCCACCTTAGGTGCGTGGCGAACATCTATTGACACTCTCAGACATTCCATTACTCATTTCAATCATGAAAATATCATTCACTAGGCCTAGAAGTTCTTTTAATCCACGATATACCGAAAAGGAACAAATGGGCTTATAACACTTAAACCATGATAGCTTGAGTCTTCAATCTCCTTAGGTGCATGGCGAACATCTATTGACACTCTCATACATTCTCTTACTCATTCCAATCATGAAAATATCATTCACTAGGCCTAGAAGTTCTTTTAATCCACGATATACCGAAAAGGAACAAATGGGCTTATAACACTTAAACCATGATAGCTTGAGTCTTCAATCCCCTTAGGTGCATGGTGAACATCTATTGACACTCTCATACATTCTCTTCCTCATTCCAATCATGAAAATATCATTCACTAAGCCAAGAAGTTCTTTTAATCAATGATATACCGAAAAGGAATAAATGGGCTTACAACTCTTAAACCATGATAACTTGACTGTTCAACCACCTTTGGTGCATGGCGAATATCTATTGACAATCTCATACATTGTCTTACTCATTCCAATCATGAAAATATCATTCACTTGGCCTAGAAGTTCTTTTAATCCACGATATACCGAAAAGGAACAAATGGGCTTATAACACTTAAACCATGATAGCTTGAGTCTTCAATCTCCTTAGGTGCATGGCGAACATCTATTGACACTCTCATACATTCTCTTACTCATTCCAATCATGAAAATATCATTCACTAGGCCTAGAAGTTCTTTTAATCCACGATATACCGAAAAGGAACAAATGGGCTTATAACACTTAAACCATGATAGCTTGAGTCTTCAATCCCCTTAGGTGCATGGTGAACATCTATTGACACTCTCATACATTCTCTTCCTCATTCCAATCATGAAAATATCATTCACTAAGCCAAGAAGTTCTTTTAATCAATGATATACCGAAAAGGAATAAATGGGCTTACAACTCTTAAACCATGATAACTTGACTGTTTAACCACCTTAGGTGCATGACGAACATCTATTGACACTCTCATACATTCTCTTACTCATTCCAATCATGAAAATATCATTCACTTGGCCTAGAAGTTCTTTTAATCCACGATATACCAAAAAGGAACAAATGGGCTTATAACACTTAAACCATGATAGCTTGAGTCTTCAATCTCCTTAGGTGCATGGCGAACATCTATTGACACTCTCAGACATTCTCTTACTCATTCCAATCATGAAAATATCATTCACTTGGCCTAGAAGTTCTTTTAATCCACGATATACCAAAAAGGAACAAATGGGCTTATAACACTTAAACCATGATAGCTTGAGTCTTCAATCTCCTTAGGTGCATGGTGAACATCTATTGACACTCTCATACATTCTCTTACTCATTCCAATCATGAAAATATCATTCACTAGGTCTAGAAGTTCTTTTAATCCACGATATACCGAAAAGGAACAAATGGGCTTACAACTCTTAAACCACGATTGCTTGAGTGTTCAACCCCATTAGGTGCATGGCGAACATCTATTAACACCCTTACACATTCCCTTACTAATTCCAATCATGAAAATATCATTCACTAGGCCTAGAAGTTCTTTTAATCCACGATATATCGAAAAGGAACAAATGGGCTTATAACACTTAAACCATGATAGCTTGAGTCTTCAATCTCCTTAGGTGCATGGCGAACATCTATTGACACTCTCATACATTCTCTTACTCATTCCAATCATGAAAATATCATTCACTAGGCCTAGAAGTTTTTTTAATCAATGATATACCGAAAAGGAATAAATGGGCTTACAACTCTTAAACCATGATAACTTGACTGTTCAACCACCTTAGGTGCGTGGCGAACATCTATTGACACTCTCAGACATTCCATTACTCATTTCAATCATGAAAACATCATTCACTAGGCCTAGAAGTTCTTTTAATCCACGATATACCGAAAAGGAACAAATGGGCTTGCAACTCTTAAACCAAGATAGCTTGAGTGTTCAGCCACCTTAGGTGCATGGCGAACATCTATTAACACTCTCACACATTCCCTTACTCATTCCAATCATGAAAATATCATTCACTTGGCCTAGAAGTTCTTTTAATCCACGATATACCGAAAAGGAACAAATGGGCTTGCAACTCTTAAACCAAGATAGCTTGAGTGTTCAGCCACCTTAGGTGCATGGCGAACATCTATTGACACTCTCACACATTCTCTTACTCATTCCAATCATGAGAATAACATTCACTTGGCCTAGAAGTTCTTTTAATCCATGATATACCGAAAAGGAACAAATGGGCTTATAACACTTCGACCATGATAGCTTGAGTCTTCAACCTCCTTAGGTTCATGGCGAACATCTATTGACACTCTCATACATTCCCTTACTAATTCCAAACATGAAAATATCATTCACTAGGCCTAGAAGTTCTTTTAATCCACGATATACCGAAACGGAACAAATGGGCTTGCAACTCTTAAACCAAGATAGCTTGAGTTATCAATCTCCTTAGGTGCGTGGCGAACATCTATTGACACTCTCAGACATTCCATTACTCATTTCAATCATGAAAATATCATTCACTAGGCCTAGAAGTTCTTTTAATCCACGATATACAGAAAAGGAACAAATGGGCTTATAACACTTAAACCATGATAGCTTGAGTCTTCAATCTCCTTAGGTGCATGGCGAACATCTATTGACACTCTCATACATTCTCTTACTCATTCCAATCATGAAAATATCATTCACTAGGCCTAGAAGTTCTTTTAATCCACGATATACCGAAAAGGAACAAATGGGCTTATAACACTTAAACCATGATAGCTTGAGTCTTCAATCCCCTTAGGTGCATGGTGAACATCTATTGACACTCTCATACATTCTCTTCCTCATTCCAATCATGAAAATATCATTCACTAAGCCAAGAAGTTCTTTTAATCAATGATATACCGAAAAGGAATAATTGGGCTTACAACTCTTAAACCATGATAACTTGACTGTTCAACCACCTTAGGTGCATCGCGAACATCTATTGACACTCTCATACATTGTCTTACTCATTCCAATCATGAAAATATCATTCACTTGGCCTAGAAGTTCTTTTAATCCACGATATACCGAAAAGGAACAAATGGGCTTATAACACTTAAACCATGATAGCTTGAGTCTTCAATCTCCTTAGGTGCATGGCGAACATCTATTGACACTCTCATACATTCTCTTACTCATTCCAATCATGAAAATATCATTCACTAGGCCTAGAAGTTCTTTTAATCCACGATATACCGAAAAGGAACAAATGGGCTTATAACACTTAAACCATGATAGCTTGAGTCTTCAATCCCCTTAGGTGCATGGTGAACATCTATTGACACTCTCATACATTCTCTTCCTCATTCCAATCATGAAAATATCATTCACTAAGCCAAGAAGTTCTTTTAATCAATGATATACCGAAAAGGAATAAATGGGCTTACAACTCTTAAACCATGATAACTTGACTGTTCAACCACCTTAGGTGCATGGCGAACATCTATTGACACTCTCATACATTGTCTTACTCATTCCAATCATGAAAATATCATTCACTAGGCATAGAAGTTCTTTTAATCCACGATATACCGAAAAGGAACAAATGGTCTTATAACTCTTAAACCATGATAGCCTGAGTCTTCAATCTCCTTAGGTTTATGGCGAACATCTATTGACACTCTCATAAATTCTCTTACTCATTCCAATCATAAAAATATCATTCACTAGGCCTAGAAGTTCTTTTAATCCACGATATACCGAAAAGGAACAAATGGGCTTACAACTCTTAAACCATGATAGCTTGAGTGTTCAACCACATTAGGTGCATGGCGAACATCTATTGACACCCTTACACATTCCCTTACTCATTCCAATCATGAAAATATCATTCACTAGGCCTAGAAGTTCTTTTAATCCACGATATATCGAAAAGGAACAAATGGGCTTATAACACTTAAACCATGATAGCTTGAGTCTTCAATCTCCTTAGGTGCATGGCGAACATCTATTGACACTCTCATACATTCTCTTACTCATTCCAATCATGAAAATATCATTCACTAGGCCTAGAAGTTCTTTTAATCAATGATATACCGAAAAGGAATAAATGGGCTTACAACTCTTAAACCATGATAACTTGACTGTTCAACCACCTTAGGTGCGTGGCGAACATCTATTGACACTCTCAGACATTCCATTACTCATTTCAATCAAGAAAACATCATTCACTAGGCCTAGAAGTTCTTTTAATCCACGATATACCGAAAAGGAACAAATGGGCTTATAACACTTAAACCATGATAGCTTGAGTGTTCAGCCACCTTAGGTGCATGGCGAACATCTATTGACACTCTCACACATTCCCTTACTCATTCCAATCATGAGAATAACATTCACTTGGCCTAGAAGTTCTTTTAATCCATGATATACCGAAAAGGAACAATTGCGCTTATAACACTTCGACCATGATAGCTTGAGTCTTCAACCTCCTTAGGTTCATGGCGAACATCTATTGACTCTCTCATACATTCTCTTACTAATTCCAATCATGAAAATATCATTCACTTGGCCTAGAAGTTCTTTTAATCAATGATATACCGAAAAGGAATAAATGGGCTTACAACTCTTAAACCATGATAACTTGACTGTTCAACCACCTTAGGTGCGAGGCGAACATCTATTGACACTCTCAGACATTCCATTACTCATTTCAATCATGAAAACATCATTCACTAGGCCTAGAAGTTCTTTTAATCCACGATATATCGAAAAGGAACAAATGGGCTTGCAACTCTTAAACCATGATAACTTGACTGTTCAACCACCTTAGGTGCATGGCGAACATCTATTGACACTCTCATACATTCTCTTACTCATTCCAATCATGAAAATATCATTCACTTGGCCTAGAAGTTCATTTAATCCACGATATACCGAAAAGGAACAAATGGGCTTATAACACTTCGACCATGATAGCTTGAGTCTTCAACCTCCTTAGGTTCATGGCGAACATCTATTGACACTCTCATACATTCTCTTACTAATTCCAAACATGAAAATATCATTCACTAGGCCTAGAAGTTCTTTTAATCCACGATATACCGAAAAGGAACAAATGGGCTTACAACTCTTAAACCATGATAACTTGACTGTTCAACCACCTTAGGTGCGTGGCGAACATCTATTGACACTCTCAGACATTCCATTACTCATTTCAATCATGAAAATATCATTCACTAGGCCTAGAAGTTCTTTTAATCCACGATATACCGAAAAGGAACAAATGGGCTTATAACACTTAAACCATGATAGCTTGAGTCTTCAATCTCCTTAGGTGCATGGCGAACATCTATTAGCACTCTCATACATTCTCTTACTCATTCCAATCATGAAAATATCATTCACTAGCCCTAGAAGTTCTTTTAATCCATGATATACCGAAAGGAACAAATGGGCTTATAACACTTAAACCTTGATAGCTTGAGTCTTCAATCCCCTTAGGCGCATGGTGAACATCTATTGACACTCTCATACATTCTCTTACTCATGCCAATCATGAAAATATCATTCACTAAGCCAAGAAGTTCTTTTAATCAATGATATACCGAAGAGGAATAAATGGGCTTACAACTCTTAAACCATGATAACTTGACTGTTCAACCACCTTAGGTGCATGGCGAACATCTATTGACACTCTCATACATTCTCTTACTCATTCCAATCATGAAAATATCATTCACTTGGCCTAGAAGTTCTTTTAATCCACGATATACCAAAAAGGAACAAATGGGCTTATAACACTTAAACCATGATAGCTTGAGTCTTCAATCTCCTTAGGTGCATGGCGAACATCTATTGACACTCTCAGACATTCTCTTACTCATTCCAATCATGAAAATATCATTCACTTGGCCTAGAAGTTCTTTTAATCCACGATATACCAAAAAGGAACAAATGGGCTTATAACACTTAAACCATGATAGCTTGAGTCTTCAATCTCCTTAGGTGCATGGTGAACATCTATTGACACTCTCATACATTCTCTTACTCATTCCAATCATGAAAATATCATTCACTAGGCCTAGAAGTTCTTTTAATCCACGATATACCGAAAAGGAACAAATGGGCTTACAACTCTTAAACCACGATTGCTTGAGTGTTCAACCCCATTAGGTGCATGGCGAACATCTATTAACACCCTTACACATTCCCTTACTAATTCCAATCATGAAAATATCATTCACTAGGCCTAGAAGTTCTTTTAATCCACGATATATCGAAAAGGAACAAATGGGCTTATAACACTTAAACCATGATAGCTTGAGTCTTCAATCTCCTTAGGTGCATGGCGAACATCTATTGACACTCTCATACATTCTCTTACTCATTCCAATCATGAAAATATCATTCACTAGGCCTAGAAGTTTTTTTAATCAATGATATACCGAAAAGGAATAAATGGGCTTACAACTCTTAAACCATGATAACTTGACTGTTCAACCACCTTAGGTGCGTGGCGAACATCTATTGACACTCTCAGACATTCCATTACTCATTTCAATCATGAAAACATCATTCACTAGGCCTAGAAGTTCTTTTAATCCACGATATACCGAAAAGGAACAAATGGGCTTGCAACTCTTAAACCAAGATAGCTTGAGTGTTCAGCCACCTTAGGTGCATGGCGAACATCTATTGACACTCTCACACATTCCCTTACTCATTCCAATCATGAAAATATCATTCACTTGGCCTAGAAGTTCTTTTAATCCACGATATACCGAAAAGGAACAAATGGGCTTATAACACTTAAACCAAGATAACTTGACTGTTCAACCACCTTGGGTGCATGGCGAACATCTATTGACACTCTCACACATTCTCTTACTCATTCCAATCATGAGAATAACATTCACTTGGCCTAGAAGTTCTTTTAATCCATGATATACCGAAAAGGAACAAATGGGCTTATAACACTTCGACCATGATAGCTTGAGTCTTCAACCTCCTTAGGTTCATGGCGAACATCTATTGACACTCTCATACATTCTCTTACTAATTCCAAACATGAAAATATCATTCACTAGGCCTAGAAGTTCTTTTAATCCACGATATACCGAAAAGGAACAAATGGGCTTGCAACTCTTAAACCAAGATAGCTTGAGTGTTCAGCCACCTTAGGTGCGTGGCGAACATCTATTGACACTCTCAGACATTCCATTACTCATTTCAATCATGAAAATATCATTCACTAGGCCTAGAAGTTCTTTTAATCCACGATATACCGAAAAGGAACAAATGGGCTTATAACACTTAAACCATGATAGCTTGAGTCTTCAATCCCCTTAGGTGCATGGTGAACATCTAGTGACACTCTCATACATTCTCTTCCTCATTCCAATCATGAAAATATCATTCACTAAGCCAAGAAGTTCTTTTAATCAATGATATACCGAAATGGAATAAATGGGCTTACAACTCTTAAACCATGATAACTTGACTGTTCAACCACCTTAGGTGCATGGCGAACATCTATTGACACTCTCATACATTGTCTTACTCATTCCAATCATGAAAATATCATTCACTTGGCCTAGAAGTTCTTTTAATCCACGATATACCGAAAAGGAACAAATGGGCTTATAACACTTAAACCATGATAGCTTGAGTCTTCAATCTCCTTAGGTGCATGGCGAACATCTATTGACACTCTCATACATTCTCTTACTCATTCCAATCATGAAAATATCATTCACTAGGCCTAGAAGTTCTTTTAATCCACGATATACCGAAAAGGAACAAATGG
The DNA here is from genome assembly GCA_023212625.1 of Styphnolobium japonicum. Taxonomy (NCBI): domain Eukaryota; kingdom Viridiplantae; phylum Streptophyta; class Magnoliopsida; order Fabales; family Fabaceae; genus Styphnolobium; species Styphnolobium japonicum. The sequence goes on from JALBWW010000073.1 coordinate 900,453, forward strand.
GCTTATAACACTTAAACCATGATAGCTTGAGTCTTCAATCCCCTTAGGTGCACGGTGAACATCTATTGACACTCTCATACATTCTCTTCCTCATTCCAATCATGAAAATATCATTCACTAAGCCAAGAAGTTCTTTTAATCAATGATATACCGAAAAGGAATAAATGGGCTTATAACTCTTAAACCATGATAACTTGACTGTTCAACCACCTTAGGTGCATGGCGAACATCTATTGACACTCTCATACATTGTCTTACTCATTCCAATCATGAAAATATCATTCACTAGGCATAGAAGTTCTTTTAATCCACGATATACCGAAAAGGAACAAATGGTCTTATAACTCTTAAACCATGATAGCCTCGAGTCTTCAATCTCCTTAGGTTTATGGCGAACATCTATTGACACTCTCATAAATTCTCTTACTCATTCCAATCATAAAAATATCATTCACTAGGCCTAGAAGTTCTTTTAATCCACGATATACCGAAAAGGAACAAATGGGCTTACAACTCTTAAACCATGATAGCTTGAGTGTTCAACCACCTTAGGTGCATGGCGAACATCTATTGACACTCTCACACATTCCCTTACTCATTCCAATCATGAAAATATCATTCACTAGGCCTAGAAGTTCTTTTAATCCACGATATATCGAAAAGGAACAAATGGGCTTATAACACTTAAACCATGATAGCTTGAGTCTTCAATCTCCTTAGGTGCATGGCGAACATCTATTGACACTCTCATACATTCTCTTACTCATTCCAATCATGAAAATATCATTCACTAGGCCTAGAAGTTGTTTTAATCAATGATATACCGAAAAGGAATAAATGGGCTTACAACTCTTAAACCATGATAACTTGACTGTTCAACCACCTTAGGTGCGTGGCGAACATCTATTGACACTCTCAGACATTCCATTACTCATTTCAATCAAGAAAACATCATTCACTAGGCCTAGAAGTTCTTTTAATCCACGATATACCGAAAAGGAACAAATGGGCTTGCAACTCTTAAATCATGATAGCTTGAGTGTTCAGCCACCTTAGGTGCATGGCGAACATCTATTGACAATCTCACACATTCCCTTACTCATTCCAATCATGAGAATAACATTCACTTGGCCTAGAAGTTCTTTTAATCCATGATATACCGAAAAGGAACAATTGCGCTTATAACACTTCGACCATGATAGCTTGAGTCTTCAACCTCCTTAGGTTCATGGCGAACATCTATTGACTCTCTCATACATTCTCTTACTAATTCCAATCATGAAAATATCATTCACTAGGCCTAGAAGTTCTTTTAATCAATGATATACCGAAAAGGAATAAATGGGCTTACAACTTTTAAACCATGATAACTTGACTGTTCAACGACCTTAGGTGCGAGGCGAACATCTATTGACACTCTCAGACATTCCATTACTCATTTCAATCATGAAAACATCATTCACTAGGCCTAGAAGTTCTTTTAATCCACGATATACCGAAAAGGAACAAATGGGCTTGCAACTCTTAAACCATGATAACTTGACTGTTCAACCACCTTAGGTGCATGGCGAACATCTATTGACACTCTCATACATTCTCTTTCTCATTCCAATCATGAAAATATCATTCACTTGGCCTAGAAGTTCTTTTAATCCACGATATACCGAAAAGGAACAAATGGGCTTATAACACTTAAACCATGATAGCTTGAGTCTTCAATCTCCTTAGGTTCATGGCGAACATCTATTGACACTCTCATACATTCTCTTACTCATTCCAATCATGAAAATATCATTCACTAGGCATAGAAGTTCTTTTAATCCACGATATACCGAAAAGGAACAAATGGTCTTATAACTCTTAAACCACGATAGCCTGAGTCTTCAATCTCCTTAGTTGCGTGGCGAACATCTATTGACACTCTCCTACATTCTCTTACTCATTCCAATCATGAAAATATCATTCACTAGGCCTAGAAGTTCTTTTAATCCACGATATACCGAAAAGGATTAAATGGGCTTATAACTCTTAAACCATGATAGCTTGAGTGTTCAACCACCTTAGGTGCATGGCGAACATCTATTGACACCCTTACACATTCCCTTACTCATTCCAATCATGAAAATATCATTCACTAGGCCTAGAAGTTCTTTTAATCCACGATATATCGAAAAGGAACAAATGGGCTTATAACACTTAAACCATGATAGCTTGAGTCTTCAATCTCCTTAGGTGCATGGCGAACATCTATTGACACTCTCATACATTCTCTTACTCATTCCAATCATGAAAATATCATTCACTAGGCCTAGAAGTTCTTTTAATCCACGATATACCGAAAAGGAACAAATTGGCTTATAAATCTTAGACCATGATAGCTTGAGTCTTCAACCACCTTAGGTGCGTGGCGAACATCTATTGACACTCTCAGACATTCCATTACTCATTTCAATCATGAAAACATCATTCACTAGGCCTAGAAGTTCTTTTAATCCACGATATACCGAAAAGGAACAAATGGGCTTGCAACTCTTAAACCATGATAGCTTGAGTGTTCAGCCACCTTAGGTGCATGGCGAACATCTATTGACACTCTCACACATTCCCTTACTCATTCCAATCATGAGAATAACATTCACTTGGCCTAGAAGTTCTTTTAATCCATGATATACCGAAAAGGAACAATTGCGCTTATAACACTTCGACCATGATAGCTTGAGTCTTCAACCTCCTTAGGTTCATGGCGAACATCTATTGACTCTCTCATACATTCTCTTACTAATTCCAATCATGAAAATATCATTCACTTGGCCTAGAAGTTCTTTTAATCAATGATATACCGAAAAGGAATAAATGGGCTTACAACTCTTAAACCATGATAACTTGACTGTTCAACCACCTTAGGTGCGAGGCGAACATCTATTGACACTCTCAGACATTCCATTACTCATTTCAATCATGAAAACATCATTCACTAGGCCTAGAAGTTCTTTTAATCCACGATATACCGAAAAGGAACAAATGGGCTTGCAACTCTTAAACCATGATAACTTGACTGTTCAACCACCTTAGGTGCATGGCGAACATCTATTGACACTCTCATACATTCTCTTACTCATTCCAATCATGAAAATATCATTCACTTGGCCTAGAAGTTCATTTAATCCACGATATACCGAAAAGGAACAAATGGGCTTATAACACTTAAACCATGATAGCTTGAGTCTTCAATCTCCTTAGGTGCATGGCGAACATCTATTGACACTCTCAGACATTCTCTTACTCATTCCAATCATGAAAATATCATTCACTAGGCATAGAAGTTCTTTTAATCCACGATATACCGAAAAGGAGCAAATGGTCTTATAACTCTTAAACCATGATAGCCTGAGTCTTCAATCTCCCTAGGTGAATGGCGAACATCTATTGACACTCTCATACATTCTCTTACTCATTCCAATCATGAAAATTCATTCACTAGGCCTAGTAGTTCTTTTAATTCACGATATACCGAAAAGGAACAAATGGGCTTACAACTCTTAAACGATGATAGGTTGAGTGTTCAACCACATTAGGTGCATGGCGAACATCTATTGACACCCTTACACATTCCCTTACTCATTCCAATCATGAAAATATCATTCACTAGGCCTAGAAGTTCTTTTAATCCACGATATATCGAAAAGGAACAAATGGGCTTATAACACTTAAACCATGATAGCTTGAGTCTTCAATCTCCTTAGGTGCATGGCGAACATCTATTGACACTCTCATACATTCTCTTACTCATTCCAATCTTGAAAATATCATTCACTAGGCCTAGAAGTTCTTTTAATCAATGATATACCGAAAAGGAATAAATGGGCTTATAAATCTTAGACCATGATAGCTTGAGTCTTCAACCTGCCTAGGGGCAGGGCGAACATCTATTGACACTCTCAGACATTCCATTACTCATTTCAATCATGAAAACATCATTCACTAGGCCTAGAAGTTCTTTTAATCCACGATATACCGAAAAGGAACAAATGGGCTTGCAACTCTTAAATCATGATAGCTTGAGTGTTCAGCCACCTTAGGTGCATGGCGAACATCTATTGACACTCTCACACATTCCCTTACTCATTCCAATCATGAGAATAACATTCACTTGGCCTAGAAGTTCTTTTAATCCACGATATACCGAAAAGGAACAATTGCGCTTATAACACTTCGACCATGATAGCTTGAGTCTTCAACCTCCTTAGGTTCATGGCGAACATCTATTGACACTCTCATACATTCTCTTTCTAATTCCAATCATGAAAATATCATTCACTAGGCCTAGAAGTTCTTTTAATGAATGATATACCGAAAAGGAATAAATGGGCTTATAACATTTCGACCATGATAGCTTGAGTCTTCAACCTGCCTAGGGGCATGGCGAACATCTATTGACACTCTCAGACATTCCATTACTCATTTCAATCATGAAAACATCATTCACTAGGCCTAGAAGTTCTTTTAATCCACGATATACCGAAAAGGAACAAATTGACTTATAACACTTAAACCATGATAACTTGACTGTTCAACCACCTTAGGTGCATGGCGAACATCTATTGACACTCTCATACATTCTCTTTCTCATTCCAATCATGAAAATATCATTCACTTGGCCTAGAAGTTCTTTTAATCCACGATATACCGAAAAGGAACAAATGGGCTTATAACACTTAAACCATGATAGCTTGAGTCTTCAATCTCCTTAGGTGCATGGCGAACATCTATTGACACTCTCAGACATTCTCTTACTCATTCCAATCATGAAAATATCATTCACTAGGCATAGAAGTTCTTTTAATCCACGATATACCGAAAAGGAACAAATGGTCTTGTAACTCTTAAACCATGATAGCCTGAGTCTTCAATCTCCTTAGGTGTATGGCGAACATCTATTGACACTCTCATACATTCTCTTACTCATTCCAATCATGAAAATATCATTCACTAGGCCTAGAAGTTCTTTTAATCCACGATATACCGAAAAGGAACAAATGGGCTTACAACTCTTAAACCATGATAGCTTGAGTGTTCAACCACATTAGGTGCATGGCGAACATCTATTGACACCCTTACACATTCCCTTACTCATTCCAATCATGAAAATATCATTCACTAGGCCTAGAAGTTCTTTTAATCCACGAAATATCGAAAAGGAACAAATGGGCTTATAACACTTAAACCATGATAGCTTGAGTCTTCAATCTCCTTAGGTGCATGGCGAACATCTATTGACACTCTCATACATTCTCTTACTCATTCCAATCATGAAAATATCATTCACTAGGCCTAGAAGTTCTTTTCATCAATGATATACCGAAAAGGAACAAATGGGTTTACAACTCTTAAACCATGATAACTTGACTGTTCAACCACCTTAGGTGCATGGCGAACATCTATTGACACTCTCAGACATTCCATTACTCATTTCAATCATGAAAATATCATTCACTTAGCATAGAAGTTCTTTTAATCCTCGATATACCGAAAAGGAACAAATGGGCTTATAACTCTTAAACCATGATAGCCTGAGTCTTCAATCTCCTTAGGTGCATGGCGATCATCTATTGACACTCTCACACATTCCCTTACTCATTCCAATCATGAGAATAACATTCACTTGGCCTAGAAGTTCTTTTAATCCACGATATACCGAAAAGGAACAATTGCGCTTATAACACTTCGACCATGATAGCTTGAGTCTTCAACCTCCTTAGGTTCATGGCGAACATCTATTGACTCTCTCATACATTCTCTTACTAATTCCAATCATGAAAATATCATTCACTTGGCCTAGAAGTTCTTTTAATCCACGATATACCGAAAAGGAACAAACGAGCTTATAACTCTTAGACCATGATAGCTTGAGTCTTCAACCTGCCTAGGGGCATGGCGAACATCTATTGACACTCTCAGACATTCCATTACTCATTTCAATCATGAAAACATCATTCACTAGGCCTAGAAGTTCTTTTAATCCACGATATACCGAAAAGGAACAAATGGGCTTATAATTCTTAGACCATGATAGCTTGAGTCTTCAACCTCCTTAGGTGCATGGCGAACATCTATTGACACTCTCATACATTCTCTTACTCATTCCAATCATGAAAATATCATTCACTTGGCCTAGAAGTTCGTTTAATCCACGATATACCGAAAAGGAACAAATGGGCTTATAACACTTAAACCATTATAGCTTGAGTCTTCAATCTCCTTAGGTTCATGGCGAACATCTATTGACACTCTCATACATTCTCTTACTCATTCCAATCATGAAAATATCATTCACTAGGCATAGAAGTTCTTTTAATCCACGATATACCGAAAAGGAGCAAATGGTCTTATAACTCTTAAACCATGATAGCCTGAGTCTTCAATCTCCCTAGGTGAATGGCGAACATCTATTGACACTCTCATACATTCTCTTACTCATTCCAATCATGAAAATTCATTCACTAGGCCTAGTAGTTCTTTTAATTCACGATATACCGAAAAGGAACAAATGGGCTTACAACTCTTAAACGATGATAGGTTGAGTGTTCAACCACATTAGGTGCATGGCGAACATCTATTGACACCCTTACACATTCCCTTACTCATTCCAATCATGAAAATATCATTCACTAGGCCTAGAAGTTCTTTTAATCCACGATATATCGAAAAGGAACAAATGGGCTTATAACACTTAAACCATGATAGCTTGAGTCTTCAATCTCCTTAGGTGCATGGCGAACATCTATTGACACTCTCATACATTCTCTTACTCATTCCAATCTTGAAAATATCATTCACTAGGCCTAGAAGTTCTTTTAATCAATGATATACCGAAAAGGAATAAATGGGCTTACAACTCTTAAACCATGATAACTTGACTGTTCAACCACCTTAGGTGCGTGGCGAACATCTATTGACACTCTCATACATTCTCTTACTCATTCCAATCATGAAAATATCATTCACTAGGCCTAGAAGTTCCTTTAATCCACGATATACCGAAAAGGAACAAATGGGCTTATAACTCTTAGACCATGATAGCTTGAGTCTTCAACCTCCTTAGGTGCATGGCGAACATCTATTGACACTCTCACACATTCCCTTACTCATTCCAATCATGAGAATAACATTCACTTGGCCTAGAAGTTCTTTTAATCCACGATATACCGAAAAGGAACAATTGCGCTTATAACACTTCGACCATGATAGCTTGAGTCTTCAACCTCCTTAGGTTCATGGCGAACATCTATTGACACTCTCATACATTCTCTTACTCATTCCAATCATGAAAATATCATTCACTAGGCCTAGAAGTTCTTTTAATCAATGATATACCGAAAAGGAATAAATGGGCTTACAATTCTTAAACCATGATAACTTGACTGTTCAACCACCTTAGGTGCGAGGCGAACATCTATTGACACTCTCAGACATTCCATTACTCATTTCAATCATGAAAACATCATTCACTAGGCCTAGAAGTTCTTTTAATCCACGATATACCGAAAAGGAACAAATGGGCTTGCAACTCTTAAACTATGATAACTTGACTGTTCAACCACCTTAGGTGCATGGCGAACATCTATTGACACTCTCATACATTCTCTTACTCATTCCAATCATGAAAATATCATTCACTAGGCATAGAAGTTCTTTTAATCCACGATATACCGAAAAGGAACAAATGGTCTTATAACTCTTAAACCATGATAGCCTGAGTCTTCAATCTCCTTAGGTGTATGGCGAACATCTATTGACACTCTCATACATTCTCTTACTCATTCCAATCATGAAAATATCCTTCACTAGGCCTAGAAGTTCTTTTAATCCACGATATACCGAAAAGGAACAAATGGGCTTATAACTCTTAAACCATGATAGCTTGAGTCTTCAATCTCCTTAGGTGCATGGCGAACATCTATTGACACCCTTACACATTCCCTTACTCATTCCAATCATGAAAATATCATTCACTAGGCCTAGAAATTCTTTTAATCCACGATATATCGAAAAGGAACAAATGGGCTTATAACTCTAAAACCATGATAGCTTGAGTCTTCAATCTCCTTAGGTGCATGGCGAACATCTATTGACACTTTCATACATTCTCTTACTCATTCCAATCATGAAAATATCATTCACTAGGCCTAGAAGTTCCTTTAATCCATGATATACCGAAAAGGAACAAATGGGCTTATAACTCTTAGACCATGATAACTTGAGTCTTCAATCTCCTTAGGTGCGTGGCGAACATCTATTGACACTCTCAGACATTCCATTACTCATTTCAATCATGAAAATATCATTCACTAGGCCTAGAAGTTCCTTTAATCCACGATATACCGAAAAGGAACAAATGGGCTTATAACTCTTAGACCATGATAGCTTGAGTCTTCAACCTCCTTAGGTGCATGGCGAACATCTATTGACATTCTCACACATTCCCTTACTCATTCCAATCATGAGAATAACATTCACTTGGCCTAGAAGTTCTTTTAATCCACGATATACCGAAAAGGAACAATTGCGCTTATAACACTTCGACCATGATAGCTTGAGTCTTCAACCTCCTTAGGTTCATGGCGAACATCTATTGACACTCTCGTACATTCTCTTACTCATTCCAATCATGAAAATATCATTCACTAGGCCTAGAAGTTCTTTTAATCCATGATATTCCGGAAAGGAACAAATGGGCTTACAACTCTTAAACCATGATAGCTTGAGTGTTCAACCACCTTAGGTGCGAGGGGAACATCTATTGACACTCTCAGACATTCCATTACTCATTTCAATCATGAAAACATCATTCACTAGGCCTAGAAGTTCTTTTAATCCACGATATACCGAAAAGGAACAAATGGGCTTGCAACTCTTAAACCATGATAACTTGACTGTTCAACCACCTTAGGTGCATGGCGAACATCTATTGACACTCTCATACATTCTCTTACTCATTCCAATCATGAAAATATCATTCACTTGGCCTAGAAGTTCTTTTAATACACGATATACCGAAAAGGAACAAATGGGCGTATAACACTTAAACCATGATAGCTTGAGTCTTCAATCTCCTTAGGTGCATGGTGAACATCTATTGACACTCTCATACATTCTCTTACTCATTCCAATCATGAAAATATCATTCACTAGGCCTAGAAGTTCTTTTAATCAATGATATACCGAAAAGGAACAAATGGGCTTACAACTCTTAAACCATGATAACTTGACTGTTCAACCACCTTAGGTGCATGGCGAACATCTATTGACACTCTCATACATTCTGTTACTCATTCCAATCATGAAAATATCATTCACTAGGCATAGAAGTTCTTTTAATCCACGATATTCCGAAAAGGAACAAATGGGCTTATAACTCTTAAACCATGATAGCCTGAGTCTTCAATCTACTAAGGTGCATGGTGAACATCTATTGACACTCTCATACATTCACTTACTCATTCCAATCATGAAAATATCATTCACTTGGCCTAGAAGTTTTTTTAATCCACGATATACCGAAAAGGAACAAATGGGCTTATAACACTTAACCCATGATAGCTTGAGTCTTCAATCTCCATAGGTGCATGGTGAACATCTATTGACACTCTCATACATTCTCTTACTCATTCCAATCATGAAAATATCATTCACTAGGCCAAGAAGTTCTTTTAATCAATGATATACCGAAAAGGAATAAATGGGCATACAACTCTTAAACCATGATAACTTGACTGTTCAACCACCTTAGGTGCATGGCGAACATCTATTGACACTCTCATACATTCTCTTACTCATTCCAATCATGAAAATATCATTCACTTGGCCTAGAAGTTCTTTTAATCCACGATATACCGAAAAGGAACAAATGGGCTTATAACACTTAAACCATGATAGCTTGAGTCTTCAATCTCCTTAGGTGCATGGCGAACATCTATTGACACTCTCATACATTCTCTTACTCATTCCAATCATGAAAATATCATTCACTTGGCCTAGAAGTTCTTTTAATCCACGATATACCGAAAAGGAACAAATGGGCTTATAACACTTAAACCATGATAGCTTGAGTCTTCAATCTCCATAGGTGCATGGTGAACATCTATTGACACTCTCATACATTCTCTTACTCATTCCAATCATGAAAATATCATTCACTAGGCCAAGAAGTTCTTTTAATCAATGATATACCGAAAAGGAATAAATGGGCTTACAACTCTTAAACCATGATAACTTGACTGTTCAACCACCTTAGGTGCATGGCGAACATCTATTGACACTCTCAGACATTCCATTACTCATTTCAATCATGAAAACATCATTCACTAGGCCTAGAAGTTCTTTTAATCCACGATATACCGAAAAGGAACAAATGGGCTTGCAACTCTTAAACCATGATAGCTTGAGTGTTCAGCCACCTTAGGTGCATGGCGAATATCTATTGACACTCTCACACATTCCTTTACTCATTCCAATCATGAAAATATCATTCAGTTGGCCTAGAAGTTTTTTTAATCCACGATATACCGAAAAGGAACAAATGGGCTTATAAGACTTAAACCATGATAGCTTGAGTCTTCAATCTCCATAGGTGCATGGTGAACATCTATTGACACTCTCATACATTCGCTTACTCATTCCAATCATGAAAATATCATTCACTAGGCCAAGAAGTTCTTTTAATCAATGATATACCGAAAAGGAATAAATGGGCATACAACTCTTAAACCATGATAACTTGACTGTTCAACCACCTTAGGTGCATGGCAAACATCTATTGACACTCTCATACATTCTCTTACTCATTCCAAACATGAAAATATCATTCACTTGGCCTAGAAGTTCTTTTAATCCACGATATACCGAAAAGGAACAAATGGGCTTATAACACTTAAACCATGATAGCTTGAGTCTTCAATCTCCTTAGGTGCATGGCGAACATCTATTGACACTCTCAGACATTCTCTTACTCATTCCAATCATGAAAATATCATTCACTAGGCATAGAAGTTCTTTTAATCCACGATATACCGAAAAGGAACAAATGGACTTATAACTCTTAAACCATGATAGCCTGAGTCTTCAATCTCCTTAGGTGCTTGGCGAACATCTATTGACACTCTCATACATTCTCTTACTCATTCCAATCATGAAAATATCATTCACTAGGCCTAGAAGTTCTTTTAATCCACGATATACCGAAAAGGAACAAATTGGCTTATAAATCTTAGACCATGATAGCTTGAGTCTTCAACCTGCCTAGGGGCAGGGCGAACATCTATTGACACTCTCAGACATTCCATTACTCATTTCAATCATGAAAACATCATTCACTAGGCCTAGAAGTTCTTTTAATCCACGATATACCGAAAAGGAACAAATGGGCTTATAACTCTTAGACCATGATAGCTTGAGTCTTCAACCTCCTTAGGTGCATGGCGAACATCTATTGACACTCTCACACATTCCCTTACTCATTCCAATCATGAAAATATCATTCACTTGGCCTAGAAGTTCTTTTAATCCACGATATACCGAAAAGGAACAAATGGGCTTATAACTCTTAAACCATGATAGCTTGAGTCTTCAATCTCCTTAGGTGCATGGTGAACATCTATTGACACTCTCATACATTCTCTTACTCATTCCAATCATGAAAATATCATTCACTAGGCCTAGAAGTTCTTTTAATCCACGATATACCGAAAAGGAACAAATGGGCTTATAACTCTTAGACCATGATAGCTTGAGTCTTCAACCTCCTTAGGTGCATGGCGAACATCTATTGACACTCTCACACATTCCCTTACTCATTCCAATCATGAGAATAACATTCACTTGGCCTAGAAGTTCTTTTAATCCACGATATACCGAAAAGGAACAATTGCGCTTATAACACTTCGACCATGATAGCTTCAGTCTTCAACCTCCTTAGGTTCATGGCGAACATCTATTGACACTCTCATACATTCTCTTACTCATTCCAATCATGAAAATATCATTCACTAGGCCTAGAAGTTCTTTTAATCCATGATATACCAAAAGGAACAAATGGGCTTATAACTCTAAAACCATGATAGCTTGAGTCTTCAATCTCCTTAGGTGCATGGCGAACATCTATTGACACTTTCATACATTCTCTTACTCATTCCAATCATGAAAATATCATTCACTAGGCCTAGAAGTTCTTTTAATCCACGATATACCGAAAAGGAACAAATGGGCTTATAACTCTTAAACCATGATAGCCTGAGTCTTCAATCTCCTAAGGTGCATGGTGAACATCTATTGACACTCTCATACATTCTCTTACTCATTCCAATCATGAAAATATCATTCACTAGGCCTAGAAGTTCTTTTAATCCACGATATACCGAAAAGGAACAAATGGGCTTATAACACTTAAACCATGATAGCTTGAGTCTTCAATCTCCTTAGGTGCATGGCGAACATCTATTGACACTCTCACACATTCCCTTACTCATTCCAATCATGAAAATATCATTCACTAGGCCTAGAAGTTCTTTTAATCCACGATATACCGAAAAGGAACAAATGGGCTTATAACTCTAAAACCATGATAGCTTGAGTCTTCAATCTCCTTAGGTGCATGGCGAACATCTATTGACACTTTCATACATTCTCTTACTCATTCCAATCATGAAAATATCATTCACTAGGCCTAGAAGTTCTTTTAATCCACGATATACCGAAAAGGAACAAATGAGCTTATAACTCTTAGACCATGATAGCTTGAGTCTTCAACCTGCCTAGGGGCATGGCGAACATCTATTGACACTCTCAGACATTCCATTACTCATTTCAATCATGAAAATATCATTCACTAGGCCTAGAAGTTCTTTTAATCCACGATATACCGAAAAGGAACAAATGGGCTTATAACTCTTAGACCATGATAGCTTGAGTCTTCAACCTCCTTAGGTGCATGGCGAACATCTATTGACACTCTCATACATTCTCTTACTCATTCCAATCATGAAAATATCATTCACTAGGCCTAGAAGTTCTTTTAATCCACGATATACCGAAAAGGAACAATTGCGCTTATAACACTTCGACCATGATAGCTTCAGTCTTCAACCTCCTTAGGTTCATGGCGAACATCTATTGACACTTTCATACATTCTCTTACTCATTCCAATCATGAAAATATCATTCACTAGGCCTAGAAGTTCCTTTAATCCACGATATACCGAAAAGGAACAAATGGGCTTATAATTCTTAGACCATGATAGCTTGAGTCTTCAACCTCCTTAGGACCATGGCGAACATCTATTGACACTCTCATACATTCTCTTACTCATTCCAATCATGAAAATTTCATTCACTAGGCATAGAAGTACTTTTAATCCACGATATACCGAAAAGGAACAAATGGGCTTATAACTCTTAAACCATGATAGCCTGAGTCTTCAATCTCCTAAGGTGCATGGTGAACATCTATTGACACTCTCATACATTCTCTTACTCATTCCAATCATGAAAATATCATTCACTAGGCCTAGAAGTTGTTTTAATCCATGATATACCAAAAGGAACAAATGGGCTTATAACTCTAAAACCATGATAACTTGAGTCTTCAATCTCCTTAGGTGCATGGCGAACATCTATTGACACTTTCATACATTCTCTTACTCATTCCAATCATGAAAATATCATTCACTAGGCCTAGAAGTTGTTTTAATCCATGATATACCAAAAGGAACAAATGGGCTTATAACTCTAAAACCATGATAGCTTGAGTCTTCAATCTCCTTAGGTGCATGGCGAACATCTATTGACACTTTCATACATTCTCTTACTCATTCCAATCATGAAAATATCATTCACTAGGCCTAGAAGTTCTTTTAATCCACGATATACCGAAAAGGAACAATTGCGCTTATAACACTTCGACCATGATAGCTTGAGTCTTCAATCTCCTATGGTGCATGGCGAACATCTATTGACACTCTCATACATTCTCTTACTCATTCCAATCATGAAAATATCATTCACTAGGCCTAGAAGTTCTTTTAATCCACGATATACCGAAAAGGAACAAATGGTCTTATAACTCTTAAACCACGATAGCCTGAGTCTTCAATCTCCTTAGGTGCATGGCGAACATCTATTGACACTCTCATACATTCTCTTACTCATTCCAATCATGAAAATATCATTCACTAGGCCTAGAAGTTCTTTTAATCCACGATATACCGAAAAGGAACAAATGGGCTTATAACTCTTAAACCATGATAGCTTGAGTCTTCAATCTCCTTAGGTGCATGGCGAACATCTATTGACACTCTCATACATTCTCTTACTCATTCCAATCATGAAAATATCATTCACTAGGCCTAGAAGTTCTTTTAATCCACGATATACCGAAAAGGAACAAATGGGCTTATAACACTTCGACCATGATAGCTTGAGTCTTCAATCTCCTATGGTGCATGGTGAACATCTATTGACACTCTCATACATTCTCTTACTCATTCCAATCATGAAAATATCATTCACTAGGCCTAGAAGTTCTTTTAATCCACGATATACCGAAAAGGAACAAATGGGCTTATAACACTTAAACCTTGATAGCTTGAGTCTTCAATCCCCTTAGGCGCATGGTGAACATCTATTGACACTCTCATACATTCTCTTACTCATTCCAATCATGAAAATATCATTCACTAGGCCTAGAAGTTCCTTTAATCCACGATATACCGAAAAGGAACAAATGGGCTTATATCTCTTAGACCATGGTAGCTTGAGTCTTCAACCTCCTTAGGTGCATGGCGAACATCTATTGACACTTTCACACATTCCTTTACTCATTCCAATCATGAAAATATCATTCACTTGGCCTAGAAGTTCTTTTAATCCACGATATACCGAAAAGGAACAAATGGGCTTATAACACTTAAACCATGATAGCTTGAGTCTTCAATCTACTTAAGTTCATGGCGAACATCTATTGACACTCTGATACATTCTCTTACTCATTCCAATCATGAAAATATCATTCACTAGGCCTAGAAGTTCTTTTAATCCACGATATACCGAAAAGGAACAAATGGGCTTATAACACTTAAACCATGATAGCTTGAGTCTTCAATCTCCTTAGGTGCATGGCGAACATCTATTGACACTCTCACACATTCCCTTACTCATTCCAATCATGAAAATATCATTCACTTGGCCTAGAAGTTCTTTTAATCCACGATATACCGAAAAGGAACAAATGGGCTTATAACACTTAAACCATGATAGCTTGAGTCTTCAATCTCTTTAGGTGCATGGTGAACATTTATTGACACTCTCAAACATTCTCTTACTCATTCCAATCATGAAAATATCATTCACTAGGCCTAGAAGTTCTTTTAATCCATGATATACCGAAAAGAACAAGTGGGCTTATAACTCTAAAACCATGATAGCTTGAGTCTTCAATCACCTTAGGTGCATGGCGAACATCTATTGACACTCTCACACATTCCCTTACTCATTCCAATCATGAAAATATCATTCACTTGGCCTAGAAGTTCTTTTAATCCCCGATATACCGAAAAGGAACAAATGGACTTATAACACTTAAACCATGATAGCTTGAGTCTTCAATCTCCTTAGGTGCATGGCGAACATCTATTGACACTCATACATTCTCTTACTCATTCCAATCATGAAAATATCATGCACTAGCCCAAGAAGTTCTTTTAATCCATGATATACCGAAAGGAACAAATGGGCTTATAACTCTAAAACCATGATAGCTTGAGTCTTCGATCTCCTTAGGTGCATGGCGAACATCTATTGACACTCTTTCACATTCCACTACTCATTCCAATCATGAAAATATCATTCACTAGGCCTCGAAGTTGTTTTAATCCATGATATACCGAAAGGAACAAATGGGCTTATAACTCTAAAACCATGATAGCTTGAGTCTTCAATCTCCTTAGGTGCATGGCGAACATCTATTGACACTTTCATACATTCTCTTACTCATTCCAATCATGAAAATATCATTCACTAGGCCTAGAAGTTCCTTTAATCCACGATATACCGAAAAGGAACAAATGGGCTTATAATTCTTAGACCATGATAGCTTGAGTCTTCAACCTCCTTAGGACCATGGCGAACATCTATTGACACTCTCATACATTCTCTTACTCATTCCAATCATGAAAATATCATTCACTAGGCCTAGAAGTTCTTTTAATCCACGATATACCGAAAAGGAACAAATGGGCTTATAACTCTTAAACCATGATAGCCTGAGTCTTCAATCTCCTAAGGTGCATGGTGAACATCTATTGACACTCTCATACATTCTCTTACTCATTCCAATCATGAAAATATCATTCACTAGGCCTAGAAGTTGTTTTAATCCATGATATACCAAAAGGAACAAATGGGCTTATAACTCTAAAACCATGATAGCTTGAGTCTTCAATCTCCTTAGGTGCATGGCGAACATCTATTGACACTTTCATACATTCTCTTACTCATTCCAATCATGAAAATATCATTCACTAGGCCTAGAAGTTCTTTTAATCCACGATATACCGAAAAGGAACAAATGGGCTTACAACTCTTAAACCATGAAAACTTGACTGTTCAACCACCTTAGGTGCATGGCGATTATCTATTGACACTTTCATACATTCTCTTACTCATTCCAATCATGAAAATATCATTCACTAGGCCTAGAAGTTCCTTTAATCCACGATATACCGAAAAGGAACAAATGGGCTTATAACTCTTAGACCATGGTAGCTTGAGTCTTCAACCTCCTTAGGTGCATGGCGAACATCTATTGACACTTTCACACATTCCTTTACTCATTCCAATCATGAAAATATCATTCACTTGGCCTAGAAGTTTTTTTAATCCACGATATACCGAAAAGGAACAAATGGGCTTATAACACTTAAACCATGATAGCTTGAGTCATCAATCTCCTTAGGTGCATGGCAAACATCTATTGACACTCTTATACATTCTCTTACTCATTCCAATCATGAAAATATCATGCATTAGGCCTAGAAGTTCTTTTAATCCATGATATACCGAAAGGAACAAATGGGCTTATAACTCTAAAACCATGATAGCTTGATTCTTCAATCTACTTAGGTTCATGGCGAACATCTATTGACACTCTGATACATTCTCTTACTCATTCCAATCATGAAAATATCATTCACTAGCCCTAGAAGTTCTTTTAATCCATGATATACCGAATGGAACAAATGGGCTTATAACTCTAAAACCATGATAGCTTGAGTCTTCAATCTCCTTAGGTGCATGGCGAACATCTATTGACACTCTTTCACATTCCACTACTCATTCCAATCATGAAAATATCATTCACTAGGCCTCGAAGTTGTTTTAATCCATGCTATACCGAAAGGAACAAATGGGCTTATAACTCTAAAGCCATGATAGCTTGAGTCTTCAATCACCTTAGGTGCATGGCGAACATCTATTGACACTTTCACACATTCCCTTACTCATTCCAATCATGAAAATATCATTCACTTGGCCTAGAAGTTCTTTTAATCCACGAAATACCGAAAAGGAACAAATGGACTTATAACACTTAAACCATGATAGCTTGAGTCTTCAATCTCCTTAGGTGCATGGCGAACATCTATTGACACTCATACATTCTCTTACTCATTCCAATCATGAAAATATCATTCACTAGCCCTAGAAGTTCTTTTAATCCATGATATACCGAAAGGAACAAATGGGCTTATAACTCTAAAACCATGATAGCTTGAGTCTTCAATCTCCTTAGGTGCATGGCGAACATCTATTGACACTCATTCACATTCCACTACTCATTCCAATCGTGAAAATATCATTCACTAGGCCTAGAAGTTCTTTTAATCCACGATATACCGAAAAGGAACAAATGGGCTGATAACACATATATCATGATAGCTTGAGTCTTCAATCTCCTTAGGTGCATGGTGCACATCTATTGACACTCTCATACATTCTCTTACTCATTCCAATCATGAAAATATCATTCACTAGGCCTAGAAGTTCTTTTAATCCACAATATACCGAAAATGAACAAATGGGCTTATAACACTTAAATCATGATAGCTTGAGTCTTCAATCTCCTTAGGTGCATGGTGAACATCTATTGACACTCTCATACATTCTCTTACTCATTCCAATCATGAAAATATCATTCACAATGCCTAGCAGTTCTTTTAATCCATGATATACTGAAAGGAACAAATGGGCTTATAACTCTAAAACCATGATAGCTGGAGTCTTCAACCTCCTTAGGTGCATGGCGAACATCTATTGACACTCTCACGCATTCCTTTACTCATTCCAATCAGGAAAATATCATTCACTTGGCCTAGAAGTTCTTTTAAACCACGATATACCGAAAAGGAACAAATGGGCTTATAACACTTAAACCATGATAGCTTGAGTCATCAATCTCCTTAGGTGCATGGCAAACATCTATTGACACTCTTATACATTCTCTTACTCATTCCAATCATGAAAATATCATGCATTAGGCCTAGAAGTTCTTTTAATCCATGATATACCGAAAGGAACAAATGGGCTTATAACTCTAAAACCATGATAGCTTGAGTCTTCAATCTCCTTAGGTACATGGCGAACATCTATTGACACTCTTTCACATTCCACTACTCATTCCAATCATGAAAATATCATTCACTAGGCCTCGAAGTTGTTTTAATCCATGGTATACCGAAAGGAACAAATGGGCTTATAACTCTAAAACCATGATCGCTTGAGTCTTCAATCACCTTAGGTGCATGGCGAACATCTATTGACACTCTCACACATTCCCTTACTCATTCCAATCATGAAAATATCATTCACTTGGCTTAGAAGTTCTTTTAATCCACGATATACCGAAAAGGAACAAATGGACTTATAACACTTAAACCATGATAGCTTGAGTCTTCATTCTCCTTAGGTGTATGGTGAACATCTATTGACACTCATACATTCTCTTACTCATTCCAATCATGAAAATATCATTCACTAGCCTTAAAAGTTCTTTTAATCCATGATATACCGAAAGGAACAAATGGACTTATAACTCTAAAACCATGATAGCATGAGTGTTCAATCTCCTTAGGTGCATGGCGAACATCTATTGACACTCTTTCACATTCCACTACTCATTCCAATCATCAAAATATCATTCACTAGGCCTAGAAGTTCTTTTAATCCACCATATACCGAAAAGGAACAAATGGGCTAATAACACATATATCATGATAGCTTGAGTCTTCAATCACCTTAGGTGCATGGTGAACATCTATTGACACTCTCATACATTCTCTTACTCATTCCAATCATGAAAATATCATTCACTAGGCCTAGAAGTTCTTTTAATCCACAATATATCGAAAAGGAACAAATGGGCTTATAACACTTAAATCATGATAGCTTGAGTCTTCAATCTCCTTAGGTGCATGGTGAACATCTATTGACACTCTCATACATTCTCTTACTCATTCCAATCATGAAAATATCATTCACTAGGCCTAGAAGTTCTTTTAATCCATGATATACTGAAAGGAACAAATGGGCTCATAACTCTAAAACCATGATAGCTTGAGTCTTCAATCTCCTTAGGTGCATGGCGAACCTCTATTGACACTCTCACGCATTCCCTTACTCATTCCAATCATGAAAATATCATTCACTTGGCCTAGAAGTTCTTTTAATCCACGATATACCGAAAAGGAACAAATGGGCTTATAACACTTAAACCATGATAGCTTGAGTCTTCAACCTCCTTAGGTGCATGGCGAACATCTATTGACACTTTCACACATTCCTTTACTCATTCCAATCATGAAAATATCATTCACTTGGCCTAGAAGTTTTTTTAATCCACGATATACCGAAAAGGAACAAATGGGCTTATAACACTTAAACCATGATAGCTTGAGTCTTCAATCTCCTTAGGTGTATGGCGAACATCTATTGACACTCTCACGCATTCCCTTACTCATTCCAATCATGAAAATATCATTCACTTGGCCTAGAAGTTCTTTTAATCCACGATATACCGGAAAGGAACAATTGCGCTTATAACACTTCGACCTCGATAGCTTGAGTCTTCAACCTCCTTAGGTGCATGGCGAACATCTATTGACACTTTCACACATTCCTTTACTCATACCAATCATGAAAATATCATTCACTTGGCCTAGAAGGTTTTTTAATCCACGATATACCGAAAAGGAACAAATGGGCTTATAACACTTAAACAATGATAGCTTGAGTCTTCAATCTCCTTATGTGCATGGCAAACATCTATTGACACTCTCATACATTCTGTTACACATTCCAATCATGAAAAAATCTTTCACTAGCCCTATAAGTTCTTTTAATCCACGATATACCGAAACGGAACAAATAGGCATATAACTCTTAAACCATGATAGCCTGAGTCTTCAATCTCCTTAGGTGCATGGCGAACATCTATTGACACTCTTTCACATTCCACTACTCATTCCAATCACGAAAATATCATTCACTAGGCCTAGAAGTTCTTTTAATCCACGATATACCGAAAAGAAACAAATGGGCTTATAACACTTAAATCATGACAGCTTGAGTCTTCAATCTCCTTAGGTGCATGGTGAACATCTATTGACACTCTCATACATTCTGTTACTCATTCTAGTCATGAAAATATCTTTCACTAGCCCTAGAGGTTCTTTTAATCCACGATATATCGAAAAGGAACAAATGGGCTTCTAACACATAAATCATGATAGCTTGAGTCTTCAATCTCCTTAGGTGCATAGTGAACATCTATTGACACTCTCATACATTCTCATACTCATTCCGATCATGAAAATATCATTCACTTGGCCTAGATGTTCTTTTCATCCACGATATACCGAAAATCAACAAATGGGCTTATAACACTTAAATCATGATAGCTTGAGTCTTCAATCTCCTTAGGTGCATGGTGAACATCTATTGACACTCTCATACATTCTCTTACTCATTCCAATCATGAAAATATCATTCACTAGGCCTAGAAGTTCTTTTAATCCATGATATACCGAAAGGAACAAATGGGCTTATAACTCTAAAACCATGATAGCTTGAGTCTTCAATCTCCTTAGGTGCATGGCGAACATCTATTGACACTCTCACACATTCCCTTACTCATTCCAATCATGAAAATATCATTCACTTGGCCTAGAAGTTCTTTTAATCCACGATATACCGAAAAGGAACAAATGGGCTTATAACACTTAAACCATGATAGCTTGTGTCTTCAATCTCCTTAGGTGCATGGTGAACATCTATTGACATTCTCATACATTCTATTACTCATTCCAATCATGAAAATATCATTCACTAGGCCTAGAAGTTCTTTTAATCCACGATATACCGAAAAGGAACAAATGGGCTTATAACTCTTAGACCAAGATAGCTTGAGTGTTCAACCACCTTTGGTGCACGGCGAACATCTATTGACACTTTCATTCATTCTCTTACTCATTCCAATCATGAAAATATCATTCACTAGGCCTAGAAGTTCCTTTAATCCATGATATACCGAAAGGAACAAATGGGCTTATAACTCTAAAACCATGATAGCTTGAGTCTTCAATCTCCTTAGGTGCATGGTGAACATCTATTGACATTCTCATACATTCTATTACTCATTCCAATCATGAAAATATCATTCACTAGGCCTAGAAGTTCTTTTAATCCACGATATACCGAAAAGGAACAAATGGGCTTATAACTCTTAGACCAAGATAGCTTGAGTTTTCAATCTCCTTAGGTGCATGGTGAACATCTATTGACACTCTCATACATTCTCTTACTCATTCCAATTATGAAAATATCATTCACTAGGCCTAGAAGTTCTTTTAATCCACGATATACCGAAAAGGAACAAATGGGCTTATAACACTTAAACCATGATAGCTTGAGTCTTCAATCTCCTTAGGTGCATGGCGAACATCTATTGACACTCTCACACATTCCCTTACTCATTCCAATGATGAAAATATCATTCACTTGGCCTAGAAGTTCTTTTAATCCACGATATACCGAAAAGGAACAAATGGGCTTATAACACTTTAACCATGATAGCTTGAGTCTTCAATCTCCTTAGGTGCATGGTGAACATCTATTGACATTCTCATACATTCTATTACTCATTCCAATTATGAAAATATCATTCACTTGGCCTAGAAGTTCTTTTGATCCACGATATACCGAAACGGAACAAATGGGCTTAGAACACTTAAACCATGATAACTTGAGTCTTCAATCTCCTTAGGTGCATAACGAACATCTATTGACACTCTCATACATTCTGTTACTCATTCCAAACATGAAAATATCATTCAATAGGCCTAGAAGTTCTTTTAATCCACGATATACCGAAAAGGAACAAATGGGCTTATAACTCTTAGACCAAGATAGCTTGAGTTTTCAATCTCCTTAGGTGCATGGTGAACATCTATTGACACTCTCATACATTCTCTTACTCATTCCAATCATGAAAATATCATTCACTAGGCCTAGAAGTTCTTGTAATCCATGATATACCGAAAGGAACAAATGGGCTTATAACTCTAAAACCATGATAGCTTGAGTCTTCAATCTCCTTAGGTGCATGGCGAACATCTATTGACACTCTCACACATTCCCTTACTCATTCCAATCATGAAAATATCATTCACTAGGCCTAGAAGTTCTTGTAATCCATGATATACCGAAAGGAACAAATGGGCTTATAACTCTAAAACCATGATAGCTTGAGTCTTCAATCTCCTTAGGTGCATGGCGAACATCTATTGACACTCTCACACATTCCCTTACTCATTCCAATCATGAAAATATCATTCACTTGGCCTAGAAGTTCTTTTAATCCACGATATACCGAAAAGGAACAAATGGGCTTATAACACTTTAACCATGATAGCTTGAGTCTTCAATCTCCTTAGGTGCATGGTGAACATCTATTGACACTCTCATACATTCTCTTACTCATTCCAATCATGAAAATATCATTCACTAGGCCTAGAAGTTCTTGTAATCCATGATATACCGAAAGGAACAAATGGGCTTATAACTCTAAAACCATGATAGCTTGAGTCTTCAATCTCCTTAGGTGCATGGCGAACATCTATTGACACTCTCACACATTCCCTTACTCATTCCAATCATGAAAATATCATTCACTTGGCCTAGAAGTTCTTTTAATCCACGATATACCGAAAAGGAACAAATGGGCTTATAACACTTTAACCATGATAGCTTGAGTCTTCAATCTCCTTAGGTGCATGGTGAACATCTATTGACATTCTCATACATTCTATTACTCATTCCAATTATGAAAATATCATTCACTAGGCCTAGAAGTTCTTTTAATCCACGATATACCGAAAAGGAACAAATGGGCTTATAACACTTAAACCATGATAGCTTGAGTCTTCAATCTCCTTAGGTGCATGGTGAACATCTATTGACATTCTCATACATTCTATTACTCATTCCAATCATGAAAATAACATTCACTTGGCCAAGAAGTTCTTTTAATCCACGATATATCAAAAAGGAACAATTGGGCTTATAACACTTCGACCATGATAGCTTGAGTCTTCATCCTCCTTAGGTTCATGGCGAACATCTATTGACACTCTCATACATTCTCTTACTCATTCCAATCATGAAAATATCATTCACTAGGCAAAGAAGTTCTTTTAATCCCCGATATACCAAAAAGGATCAAATGGGCTTACAACTCTTAAACCATGATAACTTGACTGTTCAAGCACCTTAGGTGCATGGCGAACTTCTATTGACACTCTCAGAGATTCCATTACGCATTTCAATCATGAAAATATCACTTACTTGGCATAGAAGTTCTTTTAGTCCATGATAGACCAAAAAGGAACAAATGGGCTTATAACTCTGACATTTGCAGGGAAATACTTCTGCAGAAATGCCGTCTTAAATGTTTCCCAAGTGATGGGATCCTCACGTATGAGTAATCCAGGATGAGTAGCTTCCCACCAATGTTCAGCTTCATCCTCCAACTTATAAGCAGCAAAGATGACTTTCTGCTCATCAGTACACTGCATGGCCCTAAAGATCTTCTCAAGGTGTTTCACCCACCTCTCAGCGGCCATTGGGTCATAATTCCCATGAAAAGATGGGGGATCCCTTTACGTAACTCCGTCGGCCCCAATCGCTGAGGAACGACAAGTCCCGCATTAGGATTGCCATCATGCTGGGGTCCAGGCATACGGTCTATGGCTTGAGCCAAATGTGCAAGCACAGCCACCAGACCATCACCTTCATTCGCATTTGCAGTGGGTTGGCTTCGGCCTCTGCCTCGGCCTCCACTACGTGTTCGCCCTAGTCCACTCATAACTCTGTATACAGCACAGAAAATATCGGGTTGATCAGTCCCAACTCCCCACATGCAATATATCAGAAGTATATGAAAAGCTATAGGCATACATCCTAAGTGCTCAGTATAACTCTAGACCCATATATTACAGTCCTCTAGGAAGAACTGCTCTGATACCAAAAATGTAAGACCTATTAGTTACTATGTTAATTACCAACCATAAGCCTTACGTGGAATGTATAAATATAGAAAATTCGGCAGCGTTTCATTTGTTTCTTAAACATTACCACAAACTATAACATAAGCAGCGGATTTCCAACAACCATTTCAAACCAACCAGAGTACATATATTATATATATACAAATACACATATAACAAAAAAGAGATCTCAGATCTCAACCAATACATTATCAGAGTATGCAACGTTATACAAGTGTATTCTAAACACTATCCTGACTGAGCACACTAGACATATACAGAACCGAGTACATCAAAAGTAGTAGTCAGTTCCCTGTAACATCTACATCAGAATAATACACATCCTGTTATAGTTACATCACGGAGCTTAACTCCACCAAAAATATAAATCCCAAAATAACCAACAGAATCCTCCGTACTTAACCCGTAGAGGGTCCGGGGTGTTCTGCGAATACGAGAAAGAGGTGGTGAGAACAACTTCCCAGTGAATATGAATAACTTGCAGATAAAGTATAAATGTAAGTAGAGAGCAAGTATAACATAATTCACAATATGTCAAGTAACACCAACCAACCAATGCAATGAATGAATGCACATGATGTTCACACCTTTTATTCACACTTTTTCTTTCTCCACTCCTCTTGTTGTGCACTAACCCCTTTCGGTTAGGCCCTCGCAATATGCATATGAATGTGTTATGCCAATTCCGTTTCCTTCTAGCTAATAAGCTAGGCACCCTCTGCTTTGTACACTAACCCATTCCTAAGTTAGGCCACCTCGCAATGCAATGCAATTAGGTATGCTATTTCATTTCCATCTAGCTCATCGCCTAGGCACCCTCTGCTTTTGTACACTAACCCCTTCCGGTTAGGCCATCTCGCTATGCAATGCAATGTTCTCATACTCATATCATGCTCATTCATAATATCATCATAATAGCATTACATGTAATCAATTCAAGCATATACAACACATGACCATCATACTCAACTCTATCAAGCATTCTTACTTAGTTACATATCTCGTTCTAATGCTAAGTCATTCTTCATCCTAAACCTAGCATATGGTATCAAGACCCTAGGCATAAGCATCACAATATCACAAACAGAGTCAACCACGGCCAGCCCGTGGTGGTAACCACGGCCACGGTTCAGAAATCAAAACTCAACAAATTGGGAACAGAGACAACCACGGCCTGCCCCTGGTTGGCACCACGCCCGTGGTCACGGACCACGGCCCACCCAGGTGGCCACCACACCCGTGGGTCGATTTCAGATACAACATTTTTCTTTCCCGAGCCAACCACGGCCGGCCGTGGTGGGGACCACGGCCGTGGTTGGGCACGAGACACCAACATTTCCTATCCAGAGGACCACGGCCGGCCGTGGTGGGGACCACGCCCGTGGTTGGTCTTCTCGGGCGTGAATAGTGCCACGCCCAACTTCAAATCAAAACCCTAATTTCTCTATGGAATCATGTCCTCAAATCCATCAAGTATACCAATCATTCCACTCATTTTTCCTAAACCCTAATCCTTGAAAACATGTAATAAGAACACATCCAACCTCAAGCATAGGTGAAAACCCTAGATTCAAGCTTAATCCTACATCATACACTTTCACTCTAAGAACATCATACAATAGCACAAGTAAATCCACACTCACCTTGAAGTGCTCCTATCTTGATTCCAAGATGGGATTGTTAGTCAAGACAACCTTCCCTTCAATTTCCTTCAAAACATTCAACCAAAACAACCAACTTTTAGACATGGGTGTTCTTGA
This sequence comes from Styphnolobium japonicum, assembly GCA_023212625.1. Lineage (NCBI taxonomy): Eukaryota > Viridiplantae > Streptophyta > Magnoliopsida > Fabales > Fabaceae > Styphnolobium > Styphnolobium japonicum. The sequence continues at coordinate 926,881 of JALBWW010000073.1, forward strand.
TTCTTAGGGATGAAAATGAGTTTCTCAAGAAACTAATACCATAGGATTGAAGAGGAGATCATAGTGATCAATAACCATCAAAGGACTTAAGCCAAAAGGTGCATAAAAACACTTACTTTGGACCCTTGAACTTGGAGCAAGCTTTGGCTATGGAACTTAGCAATTTGGAGAAGATGACCAAATGGTCTCTCCCCCCCTAGGACCGGTTCACTTAAGCAAGAGGGAGGGGGTGTGAATTGTCCATTTTGCCCCTCACTCAAATGATAAAATACCAAATTGCCACTGAGGTGTAAAAAGACTAAAATATCCTTGTGATTTCTAAGAATTCCCAATAGGTCCTGAAGAAAATTAAATTTACCAAGAGGGTCCTAACTTAGCCGCACTAAATCTAAGAGTTTAGACTTCGCCTATTTCTTCCTTAGGTTCTACCGAGTTCACCTGATAGCCGTAATCTCAAATCAATCATTCTAACTCAATCTATTACCTTTTCTGTAACAGAACATACAACTTATTCAAAGAATTCGGCTAAATCATAACATATGAAATTTAGGGATGTTACATTCTCCCCCCCTTAAAAGAATTTTTGCCCACAAAATTGAGTTAAAGATATACCTGATCAGAATAGATCGGGATGCAGCTTGTGCAAATCTTCCTCCAATTCCCACGTAGCCTCTTCAGGTGACTGTCCATCCCAAAGCACCTTCACCAGGGAAATAGTCTTGTTCCTCAGGGACTTCACACTACGGTCAATGATCTTAGCTGGCTTAGCCTGAAATGTAAGGTCAGCTCTCAATTGTACCGACTCAACCTCAATGATGTGTGAAAGGTCCGGAACATACTTTCTCAACTGGGATACATGAAACACAGGATGGAGATTGGACAGATGAGGAGGAAGAGCTATATGGTAAGCTACAAGTCCAATACGCTTTAAAATTTGAAACGGACCAATGAAACGAGGATTTAACTTCTTAGCCCGAATGGCTCTACCAATTCCTGTCATGGGTGAGACTCTAAGAAATACATGTTCACCCTCTTCAAACTCTAGAGGACGCCTTCTTTTGTCAGCATAACTCTTTTGCCGACTCTGAGCAATTCTTATTTTCTCCTGTATAACCCTAATCTTTTCGGTAGTTTCTTGAACTAACTCAGGTCCTAATAGGTTCCGCTCACCTACCTCATACCAACACAGAGGTGACCTACATTTTCTACCATAGAGTGCCTCATATGGTGCCATCCCAATGCTGGAATGGAAACCGTTGTTGTAAGCAAACTCTACTAACGGTAAGTATCTATCCCAACTACCCTTATCCTCAAGAACACAAGCTCTCAACATATCTTCTAAAGTTTGGATAGTCCTCTCGGACTGACCATCAGACTGTGGGTGATAAGCAGTGCTGAAATTTAGCTTAGTCCCGAAAGACTGATGTAAGGCATTCCAAAATCTAGAGGTAAATCTGGGATCTCTATCTGACACAATGCTCAATGGCACACCGTGCAATCGAACAATCTCTCCAACAAATAACTCAGCAAGTTTATCTAGGGAATAAGAAATCCTTATGGGAAGGAAATGGGCAGACTTAGTCAGTCTATCCACAATGACCCATATAGCATCATAACCCTTCTGTACCCTAGGCAAACTGGTCACAAAGTCCATGGTTATTTTGTCCCACTTCCACTCTGGAATTTCTAAAGGTTGGAGCATTCCGGCTGGTTTCTGGTGTTCAATCTTGACTTTCTGACAAGTCAAACATTTGGCCACATACTCAGCCACATCTCTTTTCATTCCCGGCCACCAAAATCTTTCTTTCAGATCTTGATACGTCTTAGTCGCACCAGGATGTATCGAGAACTTACTTTTATGAGCTTCCTCCAGAATTTGTCCCTTGAGGTTTCCCCCTTTAGGAACACAAATCCTTTGTCTAAACCTAATCAATCCATCATCCTCTAAGGAAAAAGCTATTGAGACCCTACGATCTTGTAGTTCCTTATCCAGACTTTGTTCATGTCTAATCTGATCCTTAAGGTCACACGAGATTTCCAACAAAGCTAATCTCAGTGTCACACTACTCATATCCACTTGTATACTAAGGTCTCGAAATTGTTCTACCAAATCTAACTCATGCACCATCATCTGAGATACATGCAGAGATTTCCTACTAAGGGCATCAGCCACAACGTTGGCCTTGCCAGGATGGTACTTCAGCTCGAAGTCATAATCTTTTAAGTATTCCATCCACCTTCTTTGTCTCATGTTCAGTTCCTTCTGATCAAATAGATACTTCAAGCTCTTATGATCACTGAACACCTCAAACTTCACACCATACAAATAATGTCTCCAGATCTTAAGTGCAAAAACTATGGCTGCAAGTTCCAGGTCATGGGTCGGATAATTCTTCTCATGAGTTCTAAGTTGTCTAGACGCGTAAGCCACTACCTTCCTATCCTGCATTAAGACACATCCTAAGCCCAATTTAGAGGCATCACAATACACCTCCAAATCTTTGGATAGGTCAGCAATAACTAAAACTGGAGCTGTGGTCAATCTATGTTTGAGTTCCTGAAAACTCTCCTCACACTTTTCACTCCATACCATGGCTTGTCCTTTCCTGTCAATTCAGTTAAAGGAAGTGCCAACTGAGAAAAACCCCGAATGAACTTCCGGTAATATCCGGCTAACCCTAGGAAACTTCTAATCTCAGTAACCGACTTTGGTCGTTCCCACTGTACAACCGCCTCAACCTTACTAGAGTCCACTGCTACCCCGTCCTAGGATATAGTGTGCCCTAGAAATTTCACTTCATTCCTCCAGAATTCATACTCCTCTGGTTTAACATACAGTGATCTGCACACAGCTAATTATCATCACAAACAGCAATCCCCACGAAGTTTTATCATCGCACATAGCGATCCGCACACAGCAACATCATCGCACACAGCGATATAATCGCACACAGCGATCCACACACAGCAATATAATCGCACACAGCGATCCGCACACAGCAATATCATCGCATTACGCCGATCCGCACACAAAGAATATCATCGCACACAGCGATCCGCACACAGCAATATAATCGCACACAGCGATCCGCACACAGCAATATCATCGCACACAGCGATCCGCACACAGCAATATCATCGCACACAGCGATCCGCACACAGCAATATCATCGCACACAGCGATCCGCACACAGCAATATCATCGCACACAGCGATCCGCACACAGCAATATCATCGCACACAGCGATCCGCACACAGCAATATCATCAAAATAACCACTTCAAAACACAATCAATTTACACATTTCGCATTTAATTCATTCATAGTCAATTCTCAACTCATGTCCCCAAAACCACGTAAATTTCTTTTCCCCTTATTTCCATACAAGGTCATCATACAATCCAATTCCCTATTTCGACCCTGATTCTAGGGCCTGGGTATCGGAACAAGTGCTTCCAGAGCAAACGAACAATCCTTGGATAGGTGCCCCTGTCGTCGGCACCGATAGCACACAACTGTCCCTCCGGTCCTGCATGAGTGTTGGAATTTGCCCTTCGAGACTCGTGAGCAATCTCTAGATAGGTGTCCTTCTTTGTCGCACCTGTAGCATACCACTGTCCTCCGAGGACATTCCCTCGCCACATGTCTCGTACCACCACATACGAAACACCCTCCAATAATTCCTTGGCATGGACCCAGGTGTGGACTTTCGCACTTCCGGCAGGGTTCCACTCCGGTCCCTACTGTACCCGGTGCCCTCTTAGTGTTCCGTGGCCGCCGGCTATTCTCCGCCTTCCTCTTTCCAGCTTCCTCGATCGCTCTCGATGAATCGGATTCATGCACTCTTCCATAATTAAACATTTCTCAACCAGGGAAGCAAACTCCCTAATCTCAAAACCGCATTCTGACCTTTCTCAATTCAAACTCAAGTCCCCTCTCAAACTGAATGGACTTCCAAATCTCATTCGGTCCATTTTGAAGGTAACTAGAGTATTTAGATAACTCATCAAACTTAGCTGCATATTGACCAGCTGTGAGATCTCCCTGTGTTAAATGCATAAACTCTTGTTCCTTTTGAATCCTGACATTTGCAGGGAAATACTTCGCGTAAATGCCGTCTTAAATGTTTCCCAAGTGATGGGATCCTCACGTATGAGTAATCCAGATGAGTAGCTTCCCACCAATGTTCACTTCATCCTCCAACTTATAAGCAAGAAAGATGACTTTACGCTCATCAAGACATCGCATGGCCCTAAAGATCTTCTCAAGGTGTTTCACCCACCTCTCACGCCATTGGGTCATAATTCCCATGAAAAGATGGGGGATCCCTTTACGTAACTCCGTCGGGCCCCAAGTTGAGGAACGACAAGTCCCGCATTAGGATTGCCATCATGCGGGGTCCAGGCATACGGCCTATGGCTTGAGCCAAATGTGCAAGCACAAACCACCGCACCATCACCTTCATTCGCATTTGCAATGGGTTGGCTTGCCTCGCCTCGGCCTCCACTACGTGTTCGCCCTAGTCCACTCATAACTCGTATACAAGACAGAAAATATCGGGTTGATCACCCCAACTCCCCACATGCAATATATCGAAGTATATGAAAAGCTATAGGCATACATCCTAAGTGCTCAAGTATAACTCTAGACCCATATATTACAATTCTCTAGGAAGAATCGCCTCGATACCAAAAATGTAAGACCTATTAGTTACTATGTTAATTACCAACCATAAGCCTTACGTGGAATGTATAAATATAGAAAATTCGGCAATAAGCTTTCATTTGTTTCTTAAACATTACCACAAACTATAACATAAGCAAATGATTTCCAACAACCATTTCAAACCAACCAGAGTACATATATTATATATATACAAATACACATATAACAAAAAAGAGATCTCAGATCTCAACCAATACATTATCAGAGTATGCAACGTTATACAAGTGTATTCTAAACACTATCCTGACTGAGCACACTAGACATATACAGAACCGAGTACATCAAAAGTAGTAGTCAGTTCCTCGTAACATCTACATCGTAATAATACACATCCTCAAGTTATAGTTACATCACTGAGCTTAACTCCACCAAAAATATAAATCCCAAAATAACCAATGTAATCCTCCGTACTTAACCCGTAGAGGGTCCTGGTGTTCTGCGAATGAGAAAGAGGTGGTGAGAACAACTTCCCAGTGAATATGAATAACTTGCAGATAAAGTATAAATGTAAGTAGAGAGCAAGTATAACATAATTCACAATATGTCAAGTAACACCAACCAACCAATGCAATGAATGAATGCACATGATGTTCACACCTTTTATTCACACTTTTTCTTTCTCCACTCCTCTTGTTGTGCACTAACCCCTTTCGGTTAGGCCCTCGCAATATGCATATGAATGTGTTATGCCAATTCCGTTTCCTTCTAGCTAATAAGCTAGGCACCCCTCTGTTTTGTACACTAACCCATTCCGGTTAGGCCACCTCGCAATGCAATGCAATTAGGTATGCTATTTCATTTCCATCTAGCTCATCAGCTAGGCACCCCTCTGTTTTGTACACTAACCCCTTCCGGTTAGGCCATCTCGCTATGCAATGCAATGTTCTCATACTCATATCATGCTCATTCATAATATCATCATAATAGCATTACATGTAATCAATTCAAGCATATACAACACATGACCATCATACTCAACTCTATCAAGCATTCTTACTTAGTTACATATCTCGTTCTAATGCTAAGTCATTCTTCATCCTAAACCTAGCATATGGTATCAAGACCCTAGGCATAAGCATCACAATATCACAAACAGAGTCAACCACGGCCAGCCCGTGGTGGTAACCACGGCCACGGTTCAGAAATCAAAACTCAACAAATTGGGAACAGAGACAACCACGGCCTGCCCCTGGTTGGCACCACGCCCGTGGTCTGGACCACGGCCAGCCCCTGGTGGCCACCACACCCGTGGTCAGATTTCAGCATACAACATTTTTCTTTCCAGAGCCAACCACGGCCAGCCCGTGGTGGGGACCACGGCCGTGGTTGGGCACGAGACACCAACATTTCCTATCCAGAGAGGACCACGGCCGGGCCGTGGTGGGGACCACGCCCGTGGTTGGTCTTCTGGGCAGGAATAGTGCCACGCCCAACTTCAAATCAAAACCCTAATTTCTCTATGGAATCATGTCCTCAAATCCATCAAGTATACCAATCATTCCACTCATTTTTCCTAAACCCTAATCCTTGAAAACATGTAATAAGAACACATCCAACCTCAAGCATAGGTGAAAACCCTAGATTCAAGCTTAATCCTACATCATACACTTTCACTCTAAGAACATCATACAATAGCACAAGTAAATCCACACTCACCTTGAAGTGCTCCTATCTTGATTCCAAGATGGGATTGTTAGTCAAGACAACCTTCCCTTCAATTTCCTTCAAAACATTCAACCAAAACAACCAACTTTTAGACATGGGTGTTCTTGATTCTTAGGGATGAAAATGAGTTTCTCAAGAAACTAATACCATAGGATTGAAGAGGAGATCATAGTGATCAATAACCATCAAAGGACTTAAGCCAAAAGGTGCATAAAAACACTTACTTTGGACCCCTTGAACTTGGAGCAAGCTTTGGCTATGGAACTTAGCAATTTGGAGAAGATGACCAAATGGTCTCTCCCCCCCTAGGACCGGTTCACTTAAGCAAGAGGGAGGGGGTGTGAATTGTCCATTTTGCCCCTCACTCAAATGATAAAATACCAAATTGCCACTGAGGTGTAAAAAGACTAAAATATCCTTGTGATTTCTAAGAATTCCCAATAGGTCCTGAAGAAAATTAAATTTACCAGTAGGTCCTAACTTAGCCAGACTAAATCTAAGAGTTTAGACTTCGCCTATTTCTTCCTTAGGTTCTACCGAAGTTCACCTAAGATAGCCAGAATCTCAAATCAATCATTCTAACTCAATCTATTACCTTTTCTGTAACAGAACATACAACTTATTCAAAGAATTCGGCTAAATCATAACATATGAAATTTAGGGATGTTACATCAACCACCTTTGGTGCATGGCGAACATCAATTGACACTCTCACACCTTCCCTTACTCATTCCAATCATGAAAATATCATTCACTTGGCCTAGAAGTTCTTTTAATCCACGATATACCGAAAAGGAACAAATGGGCTTATAACTCTTAGGCCATTATAGCTTGAGTCTTCAACCTCCATAGGTGCATGGCGAACATCTATTGACACTCTTTCACATTCCATTACCCATTCCAATCACGAAAATATCATTCACTTGGGCTAGAAGTTCTTTTAATCCACGATATTCCGAAAAGGAACAAATGGGCTTACAACTCTTAAACAATGATAGCTTGAGTCTTCAACATCCATAGGTGCATGGTGAACATCTATTGACACTCTCACACATTCCATTACTCATTCCAATCATGAAAATGTCATTCACTAGGCCTAGAAGTTTTTTTAATCCACGATATACCGAAAAGGAACAAATGGGCTTATAACTCTTAGACCATGATAGCTTGAGTCTTCAACCACCATAGGTGCATGGCGAACATCTATTGACATTCTCATACATTCTATTACTCATTCCAATCATGAAAATATCATTCACTAGGCCTAGAAGTTCTTTTAATCCAGGATATACCGAAAAGGAACAAATGGGCTTATAACTCTTAGACCACGATAGCTTGAGTCTTCAACCTGCCTAGGGGCATGGCAAACATCTATTGACACTCTCACACATTCCATTACTCATTCTAATCATGAAAATATCATTCACTTGGCCTAGAAGTTCTTTTAATGCACGATATACCGAAAAGGAACAAATGGGCTTACAACTCTTAAACCATGATAGCTTGAGTGTTCAACCACCGTATGTGCATGGCGAATATCTATTGACACTCTCAGACAATCCCTTACTCATTCCAATCATGAAAATATCATTCACTTGGCCTAGAAGTTCTTTTGATCCTCGATATACCGAAACGGAACAAATGAGCTTAGAACACTAAAACCATGATAACTTGAGTCTTCAATCTCCTTAGGTGCATGGCGAACATCTATTGACACTCTCATACATTCTCTTACTCATTCCAAGCATGAAAATATCATTCACTAGGCCTAGAAGTTCTTTTGATCCACGATATACCGAAAAGGAACAAATGGGCTTAAAACTCTTAAACCATGATAACTTGACTGTTCAAGCACCATAGGTGCATGGCGAACTTCTATTGACACTCTCAGACATTCCATTACTCATTTCAATCATGAAAATATCACTCACTTGGCATAGAAGTTCTTTTAGTCCATGAAAGACCAAAAAGGAACAAATGGGTTTATAACTCTTCGACCATGATAGCTTGAGTGTTCAACCACCTTAGGTGCATTGCGAACATCTATTGACACTCTCACGTATTCTGTTACTCATTGCAATCATGAAAATATCAGTCACTAGACCTAGAAGTTCTTTTAATCCACGATATTCCGAAAATGAACAAATGGGCTTACAACTCTTAAACCATGATAGCTTGAGTGTTCAACCACCTTTGGTGCATGGCGAACATCTATTGACACTTTCATTCATTCTCTTACTCATTCCAATCATGAAAATATCATTCACTAGGCCTAGAAGTTCCTTCAATCCACGATATACCGAAAAGGAACAAATGGGCTTATAAATCTTAGACCATGATAGCTTGGGTCTTCAATCTCCTTAGGTGCATGGCGAACGTCTATTGACATTCTCACACATTCTCTTACTCATTCCAATCATGAAAATAACATTCACTTGGCCTAGAAGTTCTTTTAATCCACGATATACTGAAAAGGAACAATTGCGCTTATAACACTTCGACCATGATAGCTTGAGTCTTCAACCTCCTTAGGTTCATGGCGAACAACTATTGACACTCTCATACATTCTCTTACTCATTCCAATCATGAAAATATCATTCACTAGGCAAAGAAGTTCTTTTAATCCACGATATACCCAAAGGATCAAATGGGCTTATAACTCTAAAACCATGATAGCTTGAGTCTTCAATCTCCTTAGGTGCATGGCGAACATCTATTGACACTCTCACACATTGCCTTACTCATTTCAATCATGAAAATAACATTCACTTGGCCTAGAAGTTCTTTTAATCCACGATATACTGAAAAGGAACAATTGCGCTTATAACACTTCGACCATGATAGCTTGAGTCTTCAACCTCCTTAGGTTCATGGCGAACAACTATTGACACTCTCATACATTCTCTTACTCATTCCAATCATGAAAATATCATTCACTAGGCAAAGAAGTTCTTTTAATCCACGATATACCGAAAAGGAACAAATGGGCTTATAACTCTTAGACCAAGATAGCTTGAGTCTTCAACCTCCATAGGTGCATGGCGAACAACTATTGACACTCTCACAGATTCCATTACTCATTCCAATCATGAAAATATCATTCACTTGGCCTAGAAGTTCTTTTAATCCACGATATACCGAAATGGAACAAATGGCTTATAACTCTTACACCATGTAGCTTGAGTCTTCAACCTCCATAGGTGCATGGCGAACATCTATTGACACTCTTTCAAATTCCATTGCCCATTCCAATCTTGAAAATATCATTCACTTGGCCTAAAAGTTCTTTTAATCCACGATATACCGAAAAGGAATAAATGGGCTTACAACTCTTAAACCATGATAGCTTGAGTCTTCAACCACCATAGGTGCATGGCGAACATCTATTGTCATTCTCATACATTCTATTACTCGTTCCAATCATGAAAATATCATTCACTAGGCCTAGAAGTTCTTTTCATACAGGATATACCGAAAAGGAACCAATGGGCTTATAACTCTTAGACCATGATAGCTTGAGTCTTCAACCTGCCTAGGGGCATGGCGAACATCTATTGACACTCTCAGACATTCCATTACTCATTTCAATCATGAAAACATCATTCACTAGGCCTAGAAGTTCTTTTAATCCACGATATACCGAAAAGGAACAAATGGGCTTATAACTCTTAGACCATGATTGCTTGAGTCTTCAACCTCCATAGGTGCATGCCGAACATCTATTGACACTCTTTCACATTCCATTACCCATTCCGATCATGAAAATATCATTCACTTGGCCTAGAAGTTCTTTTAATCCACAATATACCGAAAAGGAACAAATGGGCTTACAACTCTTAAACCATGATAGCTTAAGTGTTCAACCACCTTATGTGTATGGCGAATATCTATTGACACTCTCACACATTCCCTTACTCATTCCAATCATGAAAATATCATTCACTTTGCCTAGAAGTTCTTTTGATCCACGATATATCGAAACGGAACAAATGGGCTTAGAACACTTAAACCATGATAATTTGAGTCTTCAACCACCTTTGGTGCATGGTGAACATCTATTGACACTTTCATTCATTCTCTTACTCATTCCAATCATGAAAATATCATTCACTAGACCTAGAAGTTCCTTTAATCCACGATATACCGAAAAGGAACAAATGGGCTTATAAATCTTAGACCATGATAGCTTGGGTCTTCAACCTCCTTAGGTGCATGGTGAACCTCTATTTACACTCTCACACATTCCCTTACTCATTCCAATCATGAAAATAACATTCACTTGGCCTAGAATTTCTTTTAATCCACGATATACCGAAAAGGAACAATTGCGCTTATAACACTTCGACCATGATAGCTTGAGTCTTCAACCTCCTTAGGTTCATGGCGAACATCTATTGACACTCTCATACATTCTCTAACTCATTCCAATCATGAAAATATCATTCACTAGGCATAGAAGTTCTTTTAATCCACGATATACCGAAACGGAACAAATGGGCTTACAACTCTTAAACCATGATAGCTTGAGTGTTCAACCACCTTATGTGCATGGCGAATATCTATTGACACTCTCACGCATTCCCTTTCTCATTCCAATCATGAAAATATCATTCACTTGGCCTAGAAGTTCTTTTGATCCACGATATACCGAAACGGAACAAATGGGCTTAGAACACTTAAACCATGATAACTTGAGTCTTCAATCTCCTTAGGTGCATAACGAACATCTATTGACACTCTCATACATTCTGTTACTCATTCCAAACATGAAAATATCATTCAATAGGCCTAGAAGTTCTTTTAATCCACGATATTCCGAAAAGGAACAAATGGGCTTATAACACTTAAATCATGATAGCTTGAGTCTTCAATCTCCTTAGGTGCATGGTGAACATCTATTGACACTCTCATACATTCTCTTACTCATTCCAATCATGAAAATATCATTCACTAGGCCTAGAAGTTCTTTTAATCCATGATATACCAAAAGGAACAAATGGGCTTATAACTCTAAAACCATGATAGCTTGAGTCTTCAATCTCCTTAGGTGCATGGTGAACATCTATTGACACTCTCATACATTCTCTTACTCATTCCAATCATGAAAATATCATTCACTAGGCCTAGAAGTTCTTTTAATCCATGATATACCGAAAGGATCAAATGGGCTTATAACTCTAAAACCATGATAGCTTGAGTCTTCAATCTCCTTAGGTGCATGGCGAACATCTATTGACACTCTCACACATTGCCTTACTCATTTCAATCATGAAAATATCATTCACTTGGCCTAGAAGTTCTTTTAATCCACGATATACCGAAAAGGAACAAATGGGCTTATAACACTTAAACCATGATAGCTTGAGTCTTCAATCTCCTTAGGTGGATGGTGAACATCTATTGACATTCTCATACATTCTATTACTCATTCCAATCATGAAAATATCATTCACTAGGCCTAGAAGTTCTTTTAATCCAAGATATACCGAAAAGGAACAAATGGGCTTAAAACTCTTAGACCATGATAGCTTGAGTGTTCAACCACCTTAGGTGGATAGCGAACATCTATTGACACTCTCACGTATTCTGTTACACATTGCAATCATGAAAATATCAGTCGTTAGTCCTAGAAGTTCTTTTAATCCACGATATTCCGAAAATGAACAAATGGGCTTACAACTCTTAAACCATGATAGCTTGAGTGTTCAACCTCCTTTGGTGCATGGCGAACATCTATTGACACTTTCATTCATTCTCTTACTCATTCCAATCATGAAAATAACATTCACTTGGCCTAGAAGTTCTTTTAATCCACGATATACCGAAAAGGAACAATTGCGCTTATAACACTTCGACCATGATAGCTTGAGTCTTCAACCTCCTTAGGTTCATGGCGAACATCTATTGACACTCTCATACATTCTCTTATTCATTCCAATCATGAAAATATCATTCACTAGGCAAAGAAGTTCTTTTAATCCCCGATATACCAAAAAGGAACAAATGGGCTTACAACTCTTAAACCATGATAACTTGACTGTTCAAGCACCTTAGGTGCATGGCGAACTTCTATTGACACTCTCAGACATTCCATTACGCATTTCAATCATGAAGATATCACTTACTTGGCATAGAAGTTCTTTTAGTCCATGATAGACCAAAATGGGACAAATGGGCTTATAACTCTAAGACCATGATAGCTTGAGTGTTCAACCACCTTAGGTGCATGGCGAACATCTATTGACACTCTCACGTATTCTCTTACTCATTGCAATCATGAAAATATCAGTCACGAGACCTAGTAGTTCTTTTAATCCACGTTATTCCGAAAATGAACAAATGGGCTTACAACTCTTAAACCATGATAGCTTGATTGTTCAACCACCTTTGGTGCATGGCGAACATCTATTGACACTTTCATTCATTCTCTTACTCATTCCAATCATGAAAATAACATTCACTTGGCCTAGAAGTTCTTTTAATCCACGATATTCCGAAAATGAACAAATGGGCTTACAACTCTTAAACCATGATAGCTTGAGTGTTCAACCACCTTAGGTGCATGGCGAACATCTATTGACACTCTCACGTATTCTCTTACTCATTGCAATCATGAAAATATCAGTCACTAGACCTAGTAGTTCTTTTAATCCACGTTATTCCGAAAATGAACAAATGGGCTTACAACTCTTAACCATGATAGCTTGAGAGTTCAACCACCTTTGGTGCATGGCGAACATCAATTGACACTCTCACACCTTCCCTTACTCATTCCAATCATGAAAATATCATTCACTTGGCCTAGAAGTTCTTTTAATCCACGATATACCGAAAAGGAACAAATGGGCTTATAACTCTTAGGCCATGATAGCTTGAGTCTTCAACCTCCATAGGTGCATGGCGAACATCTATTGACACTCTTTCACATTCCATTACCCATTCCAATCACGAAAATATCATTCACTTGGGCTAGAAGTTCTTTTAATCCACGATATTCCGAAAAGGAACAAATGGGCTTACAACTCTTAAACAATGATAGCTTGAGTCTTCAACCTCCATAGGTGCATGGCGAACATCTATTGACACTCTCACAAATTCCATTACTCATTCCAATCATGAAAATATCATTCACTAGGCCTAGAAGTTTTTTTAATCCACGATATACCGAAAATGAACAAATGGGCTTTTAACTCTTAGACCATGATAGCTTGAGTCTTCAACCACCATAGGTGCATGGCGAACATCTATTGACATTCTCATACATTCTATTACTCATTCCAATCATGAAAATATCATTCACTAGGCCTAGAAGTTCTTTTAATCCAGGATATACCGAAAAGGAACAAATGGGCTTATAACTCTTAGACCACGATAGCTTGAGTCTTCAACCTGCCTAGGGGCATGGCAAACATCTATTGACACTCTCACACATTCCATTACTCATTCCAATCCTGAAAATATCATTCACTTGGCCTAGAAGTTCTTTTAATGCACGATATACCGAAAAGGAACAAATGGTCTTACAACTCTTAAACCATGATAGCTTGAGTGTTCAACCACCTTATGTGCATGGCGAACATCTATTGACATTCTCATACATTCTATTACTCATTCCAATCATGAAAATATCATTCACTTGGCCTAGAAGTTCTTTTGATCCTCGATATACCGAAACGGAACAAATGGGCTTAGAACACTTAAACCATGATAACTTGAGTCTTCAATCTCCTTAGGTGCATGGCGAACATCTATTGACACTCTCATACATTCTCTTACTCATTCCAATCATGAAAATATCATTCACTAGGCCTAGAAGTTCTTTTAATCCACGATATACCGAAAAGGAACAAATGGGCTTAAAACTCTTAAACAATGATAACTTGACTGTTCAACCACCATAGGTGCATGGCGAACTTTTATTGACACTCTCAGACATTCCATTACTCATTTCAATCATGAAAATATCACTCACTTGGCATAGAAGTTCTTTTAGTCCATGAAAGACAAAAAAGGAACAAATGGGCTTATAACTCTTAGACCATGATAGCTTGAGTGTTCAACCACCTTAGGTGCATTGCGAACATCTATTGACACTCTCACGTATTCTGTTACTCATTGCAATCATGAAAATATCAGTCACTAGGCCTAGAAGTTCCTTTAATCCACGATATACCGAAAAGGAACAAATGGGCTTATAAATCTTAGACCATGATAGCTTGGGTCTTCAACCTCCTTAGGTGCATCGTGAACGTCTATTGACACTCTCACACATTCCCTTACTCATTCCAATCATGAAAATACCATTCACTTGGCCTACAAGTTCTTTTAATCCACGATATACCGAAAAGGAACAAATGGGCTTATGACACTTAAACAATGATAGCTTGAGTCTTCAATCTCCTTAGGTGCATGGTGAACATCTATTGACATTCTCATACATTCTAATACTCATTCCAATCATGAAAATATCATTCACTAGGCCTAGAAGTTCTTTTAATCCAGGATATACCGAAAAGGAACAAATGGGCTTATAACGTCTATTGACACTCTCACGTATTCTGTTACTCATTGCAATCATGAAAATATCAGTCGTTAGACCTAGAAGTTCTTTTAATCCACGATATTCCGAAAATGAACAAATGGACTTACAACTCTTAAACCATGATAGCTTGAGTGTTCAACCACCTTTGGTGCATGGCGAACATCTATTGACACTTTCATTCATTCTCTTACTCATTCCAATCATGAAAATAACATTCACTTGGCCTAGAAGTTCTTTTAATCCACGATATACCGAAAAGGAACAATTGCGCTTATAACACTTCGACCATGATAGCTTGAGTCTTCAACCTCCTTAGGTTCATGGCGAACATCTATTGACACTCTCATACATTCTCTTACTCATTCCAATCATGAAAATATCATTCACTAGGCAAAGAAGTTCTTTTAATCCCCGATATACCAAAAAGGAACAAATGGGCTTACAACTCTTAAACCATGATAACTTGACTGTTCAAGCACCTTAGTTGCATGGCAAACTTCTATTGACACTCTCAGACATTCCATTACGCATTTCAATCATGAAAATATCACTTACTTGGCATAGAAGTTCTTTTAGTCCTTGATAGACCAAAAAGGAACAAATGGGCTTATAACTCTAAGACCATGATAGCTTGAGTGTTCAACCACCTTAGGTGCATGGCGAACATCTATTGACACTCTCACGTATTCTCTTACTCATTGCAATCATGAAAATATCAGTCACTAGACCTGGTAGTTCTCTTAATCCACGTTATTCCGAAAATGAACAAATGGGCTTACAACTCTTAAACCATGATAGCTTGAGTGTTCAACCACCTTTGGTGCATGGCGAAAATCTATTGACACTTTCATTCATTCTCTTACTCATTCCAATCATGAAAATAACATTCACTTGGCCTAGAAGTTCTTTTAATCCACGATATTCCGAAAATGAACAAATGGGCTTACAACTCTTAAACCATGATAGATTGAGTGTTCAACCACCTTAGGTGCATGGCGAACATCTATTGACACTCTCACGTATTCTCTTACTCATTGCAATCATGAAAATATCAGTCACTAGAAATAGTAGTTCTTTTAATCCACGTTATTCCGAAAATGAACAAATGGGCTTACAACTCTTAAACCATGATAGCTTGAGAGTTCAACCACCTTTGGTGCATGGCGAACATCAATTGACACTCTCACACCTTCCCTTACTCATTCCAATCATGAAAATATCATTCACTTGGCCTATAAGTTCTTTTAATGCACGATATACCGAAAATGAACAAATGGGCTTATAACTCTTAGGCCATGATAGCTTGAGTCTTCAACCTCCATAGGTGCATGGCGAACATCTATTGACACTCTTTCACATTCCATTACCCATTCCAATCACGAAAATATCATTCACTTGGGCTAGAAGTTCTTTTAATCCACGATTTTCCGAAAAGGAACAAATGGGCTTACAACTCTTAAACAATGATAGCTTGAGTCTTCAACCTCCATAGGTGCATGGCGAACATCTATTGACACTCTCACAAATTCCATTACTCATTCCAATCATGAAAATATCATTCACTAGGCCTAGAAGTTTTTTTAATCCACGATATACCGAAAATGAACAAATGGGCTTATAACTCTTAGACCATGATAGCTTGAGTCTTCAACCACCATAGGTGCATGGCGAACATCTATTGACATTCTCATACATTCTATTACTCATTCCAATCATGAAAATATCATTCACTAGGCCTAGAAGTTCTTTTAATCCAGGATATACCGAAAAGGAACAAATGGGCTTATAACTCTTAGACCACGATAGCTTGAGTCTTCAACCTGCCTAGGGGCATGGCAAACATCTATTGACACTCTCACAGATTCCATTACTCATTCCAATCATGAAAATATCATTCACTTGGCCTAGAAGTTCTTTTAATGCACGATATACCGAAAAGGAACAAATGGGCTTACAATTCTTAAACCGTGATAGCTTGAGTGTTCAACCTCCTTTGGTGCATGGCGAACATCTATTGACACTTTCATTCATTCTCTTACTCATTCCAATCATGAAAATAACATTCACTTGGCCTAGAAGTTCTTTTAATCCACGATATACCGAAAAGGAACAATTGCGCTTATAACACTTCGACCATGATAGCTTGAGTCTTCAACCTCCTTAGGTTCATGGCGAACATCTATTGACACTCTCATACATTCTCTTATTCATTCCAATCATGAAAATATCATTCACTAGGCAAAGAAGTTCTTTTAATCCCCGATATACCAAAAAGGAACAAATGGGCTTACAACTCTTAAACCATGATAGCTTGAGTGTTCAACCACCTTTGGTGCACGGCGAACATCTATTGACACTTTCATTCATTCTCTTACTCATTCCAATCATGAAAATAACATTCACTTGGCCTAGAAGTTCTTTTAATCCACGATATTCCAAAAATGAACAAATGGGCTTACAACTCTTAAACCATGATAGATTGAGTGTTCAACCACCTTAGGTGCATGACGAACATCTATTGACAATCTCACGTATTCTCTTACTCATTGCAATCATGAAAATATCAGTCACTAGACCTGGTAGTTCTCTTAATCCACGTTATTCCGAAAATGAACAAATGGGCTGACAACTCTTAAACCATGATAGCTTGAGTGTTCAACCACCTTTGGTGCATGGCGAAAATCTATTGACACTTTCATTCATTCTCTTACTCATTCCAATCATGAAAATAACATTCACTTGGCCTAGAAGTTCTTTTAATCCACGATATTCCGAAAATGAACAAATGGGCTTACAACTCTTAAACCATGATAGCTTGAGTGTTCAACCACCTTTGGTGCATGGCGAACATCTATTGACACTTTCATTCATTCTCTTACTCATTCCAATCATGAAAATAACATTCACTTGGCCTAGAAGTTCTTTTAATCCACGATATTCCGAAAATGAACAAATGGGCTTACAACTCTTAAACCATGATAGATTGAGTGTTCAACCACCTTAGGTGCATGACGAACATCTATTGACACTCTCACGTATTCTCTTACTCATTGCAATCATGAAAATATCAGTCACTAGAAATAGTAGTTCTTTTAATCCACGTTATTCCGAAAATGAACAAATGGGCTTACAACTCTTAAACCATGATAGCTTGAGAGTTCAACCACCTTTGGTGCATGGCGAACATCAATTGACACTCTCACACCTTCCCTTACTCATTCCAATCATGAAAATATCATTCAGTTGGCCTATAAGTTCTTTTAATGCACGATATACCGAAAATGAACAAATGGGCTTATAACTCTTAGGCCATGATAGCTTGAGTCTTCAACCTCCATAGGTGCATGGCGAACATCTATTGACACTCTTTCACATTCCATTACCCATTCGAATCACGAAAATATCATTCACTTGGGCTAGAAGTTCTTTTAATCCACGATTTTCCGAAAAGGAACAAATGGGCTTACAACTCTTAAACAATGATAGCTTGAGTCTTCAACCTCCATAGGTGCATGGCGAACATCTATTGACACTCTCACAAATTCCATTACTCATTCCAATCATGAAAATATCATTCACTAGGCCTAGAAGTTTTTTTAATCCACGATATACCGAAAATGAACAAATGGGCTTATAACTCTTAGACCATGATAGCTTGAGTCTTCAACCACCATAGGTGCATGGCGAACATCTATTGACATTCTCATACATTCTATTACTCATTCCAATCATGAAAATATCATTCACTAGGCCTAGAAGTTCTTTTAATCCAGGATATACCGAAAAGGAACAAATGGGCTTATAACTCTTAGACCACGATAGCTTGAGTCTTCAACCTGCCTAGGGGCATGGCAAACATCTATTGACACTCTCACAGATTCCATTACTCATTCCAATCATGAAAATATCATTCACTTGGCCTAGAAGTTCTTTTAATGCACGATATACCGAAAAGGAACAAATGGGCTTACAACTCTTAAACCATGATAGCTTGAGTGTTCAACCTCCTTTGGTGCATGGCGAACATCTATTGACACTTTCATTCATTCTCTTACTCATTCCAATCATGAAAATAACATTCACTTGGCCTAGAAGTTCTTTTAATCCACGATATACCGAAAAGGAACAATTGCGCTTATAACACTTCGACCATGATAGCTTGAGTCTTCAACCTCCTTAGGTTCATGGCGAACATCTATTGACACTCTCATACATTCTCTTATTCATTCCAATCATGAAAATATCATTCACTAGGAAAAGAAGTTCTTTTAATCCCCGATATACCAAAAAGGAACAAATGGGCTTACAACTCTTAAACCATGATAACTTGACTGTTCAAGCACCTTAGGTGCATGGCGAACTTCTATTGACACTCTCAGACATTCCATTACGCATTTCAATCATGAAGATATCACTTACTTGGCATAGAAGTTCTTTTAGACCATGATAGACCAAAAAGGGACAAATGGGCTTATAACTCTAAGACCATGATAGCTTGAGTGTTCAACCACCTTAGGTGCATGGCGAACATCTATTGACACTCTCACGTATTCTCTTACTCATTGCAATCATGAAAATATCAGTCACGAGACCTAGTAGTTCTTTTAATCCACGTTATTCCGAAAATGAACAAATGGGCTTACAACTCTTAAACCATGATAGCTTGATTGTTCAACCACCTTTGGTGCATGGCGAACATCTATTGACACTTTCATTCATTCTCTTACTCATTCCAATCATGAAAATAACATTCACTTGGCCTAGAAGTTCTTTTCATCCACGATATTGCGAAAATGAACAAATGGGCTTACAACACTTAAACCATGATAGCTTGAGTGTTCAACCACGTTTGGTGCATGGCGAACATCTATTGACACTTTCATTCATTCTCTTACTCATTCCAATCATGAAAATAACATTCACTTGGCCTAGAAGTTCTTTTAATCCACGATATTCCGAAAATGAACAAATGGGCTTACAACACTTAAACCATGATAGCTTGAGTCTTCAACCTCCATAGGTGCATGGCGAACATCGATTGACACTCTCACACATTCCATTACTCATTCCAATCATGAAAATATCATTCACTAGGCCTAGAAGTTTTTTTAATCCACGATATACCGAAAAGGAACAAATGGGCTTATAACTCTTAGACCATGATAGCTTGAGTCTTCAACCACAATAGGTGCATGGCGAACATCTATTGACATTCTCATACATTCTATTACTCATTCCAATCATGAAAATATCATTCACTAGGCCTAGAAGTTCTTTTAATCCAGGATATACCGAAAAGGAACAAATGGGCTTATAACTCTTAGACCACGATAGCTTGAGTCTTCAACCTGCCTAGGGGCATGGCAAACATCTATTGACACTCTCACACATTCCATTACTCATTCCAATCATGAAAATATCATTCACTTGGCCTAGAAGTTCTTTTAATGCACGATATACCGAAAAGGAACAAATGGTCTTACAACTCTTAAACCATGATAGCTTGAGTGTTCAACCACCTTATGTGCATGGCGAACATCTATTGACATTCTCATACATTCTATTACTCATTCCAATCATGAAAATATCATTCACTTGGCCTAGAAGTTCTTTTGATCCTCGATATACCGAAACGGAACAAATGGGCTTAGAACACTTAAACCATGATAACTTGAGTCTTCAATCTCCTTAGGTGCATGGCGAACATCTATTGACACTCTCATACATTCTCTTACTCATTCCAATCATGAAAATATCATTCACTAGGCCTAGAAGTTCTTTTAATCCACGATATACCGAAAAGGAACAAATGGGCTTAAAACTCTTAAACAATGATAACTTGACTGTTCAACCACCATAGGTGCATGGCGAACTTTTATTGACACTCTCAGACATTCCATTACTCATTTCAATCATGAAAATATCACTCACTTGGCATAGAAGTTCTTTTAGTCCATGAAAGACCAAAAAGGAACAAATGGGCTTATAACTCTTAGACCATGATAGCTTGAGTGTTCAACCACCTTAGGTGCATTGCGAACATCTATTGACACTCTCACGTATTCTGTTACTCATTGTAATCATGAAAATATCAGTCACTAGGCCTAGAAGTTCCTTTAATCCACGATATACCGAAAAGGAACAAATGGGCTTATAAATCTTAGACCATGATAGCTTGGGTCTTCAACCTCCTTAGGTGCATGGTGAACGTCTATTGACACTCTCACACATTCCCTTACTCATTCCAATCATGAAAATACCATTCACTTGGCCTACAAGTTCTTTTAATCCACGATATACCGAAAAGGAACAAATGGGCTTATGACACTTAAACAATGATAGCTTGAGTCTTCAATCTCCTTAGGTGCATGGTGAACATCTATTGACATTCTCATACATTCTAATACTCATTCCAATCATGAAAATATCATTCACTAGGCCTAGAAGTTCTTTTAATCCAGGATATACCGAAAAGGAACAAATGGGCTTATAACGTCTATTGACACTCTCACGTATTTTGTTACTCATTGCAATCATGAAAATATCAGTCGTTAGACCTAGAAGTTCTTTTAATCCACGATATTCCGAAAATGAACAAATGGACTTACAACTCTTAAACCATGATAGCTTGAGTGTTCAACCACCTTTGGTGCATGGCGAACATCTATTGACACTTTCATTCATTCTCTTACTCATTCCAATCATGAAAATAACATTCACTTGGCCTAGAAGTTCTTTTAATCCACGATATACCGAAAAGGAACAATTGCGCTTATAACACTTCGACCATGATAGCTTGAGTCTTCAACCTCCTTAGGTTCATGGCGAACATCTATTGACACTCTCATACATTCTCTTTCTCATTCCAATCATGAAAATATCATTCACTAGGCAAAGAAGTTCTTTTAATCCCCGATATACCAAAAAGGAACAAATGGGCTTACAACTCTTAAACCAAGATAACTTGACTGTTCAAGCACCTTAGTTGCATGGCAAACTTCTATTGACACTCTCAGACATTCCATTACGCATTTCAATCATGAAAATATCACTTACTTGGCATAGAAGTTCTTTTAGTCCTTGATTGACCAAAAAGGAACAAATGGGCTTATAACTCTAAGACCATGATAGCTTGAGTGTTCAACCACCTTAGGTGCATGGCGAACATCTATTGACACTCTCACGTATTCTCTTACTCATTGCAGTCATGAAAATATCAGTCACTAGACCTGGTAGTTCTCTTAATCCACGTTATTCCGAAAATGAACAAATGGGCTTACAACTCTTAAACCATGATAGCTTGAGTGTTCAACCACCTTTGGTGCATGGCGAAAATCTATTGACACTTTCATTCATTCTCCTACTCATTCCAATCATGAAAATAACATTCACTTGGCCTAGAAGTTCTTTTAATCCACGATATTCCGAAAATGAACAAATGGGCTTACAACTCTTAACCATCATAGCTTCAGTGTTCAACCACCTTATGTGCATGGCGAATATCTATTGACACTCTCACACAATCCCTTACTCATTCCAATCATGAAAATATCATTCACTTGGCCTAGAAGTTCTTTTGATCCTCGATATACCGAAACGGAACAAATGGGCTTTGAACACTTAAACCATGATAACTTGAGTCTTCAACCTCCTTAGGTGCATGGCGAACATCTATTGACACTCTCATACATTCTCTTACTCATTCCAATCATGAAAATATCATTCACTAGGCCTAGAAGTTCTTTTAATCCACTATATACCGAAAAGGAACAAATGGGCTTAAAACTCTTAAACCATGATAACTTGACTGTTCAACCACCATAGGTGCATGGCGAACTTCTATTGACACTCTCAGACATTCCATTACTCATTTCAATCATGAAAATATCACTCACTTGGCATAGAAGTTCTTTTAGTCAATGAAAGACCAGAAAGGAACAAATGGGCTTATAACTCTTAGACCATGATAGCTTGAGTGTTCAACCACCTTAGGTGCATTGCGAACATCTATTGACACTCTCACGTATTCTGTTACTCATTGCAATCATGAAAATATCAGTCACTAGGCCTAGAAGTTCCTTTAATCCACGATATACCGAAATGGAACAAATGGGCTTATAAATCTTAGACCATGATAGCTTGGGTCTTCAACCTCCTTAGGTGCATGGTGAACGTCTATTGACACTCTCACACATTCCCTTACTCATTCCAATCATGAAAATAACATTCACTTGGCCTAGAAGTTCTTTTAATCCACGATATACCGAAAAGGAACAAATGGGCTTATAACTCTTAGACCATGATAGCTTGAGTCTTCAACCACCATAGGTGCATGGCGAACATCTATTGACATTCTCATACATTCTATTACTCATTCCAATCATGAAAATATCATTCACTAGGCCTAGAAGTTCTTTTAATCCAGGATATACCGAAAAGGAACAAATGGGCTTATAACTCTTAGACCACGATAGCTTGAGTCTTCAACCTGCCTAGGGGCATGGCAAACATCTATTGACACTCTCACAGATTCCATTACTCATTCCAATCATGAAAATATCATTCACTTGGCCTAGAAGTTCTTTTAATGCACGATATACCGAAAAGGAACAAATGGGCTTACAACTCTTAACCATCATAGCTTCAGTGTTCAACCACCTTATGTGCATGGCGAATATCTATTGACACTCTCACACAATCCCTTACTCATTCCAATCATGAAAATATCATTCACTTGGCCTAGAAGTTCTTTTGATCCTCGATATACCGAAACGGAACAAATGGGCTTTGAACACTTAAACCATGATAACTTGAGTCTTCAACCTCCTTAGGTGCATGGCGAACATCTATTGACACTCTCATACATTCTCTTACTCATTCCAATCATGAAAATATCATTCACTAGGCCTAGAAGTTCTTTTAATCCACTATATACCGAAAAGGAACAAATGGGCTTAAAACTCTTAAACCATGATAACTTGACTGTTCAACCACCATAGGTGCATGGCGAACTTCTATTGACACTCTCAGACATTCCATTACTCATTTCAATCATGAAAATATCACTCACTTGGCATAGAAGTTCTTTTAGTCAATGAAAGACCAGAAAGGAACAAATGGGCTTATAACTCTTAGACCATGATAGCTTGAGTGTTCAACCACCTTAGGTGCATTGCGAACATCTATTGACACTCTCACGTATTCTGTTACTCATTGCAATCATGAAAATATCAGTCACTAGGCCTAGAAGTTCCTTTAATCCACGATATACCGAAATGGAACAAATGGGCTTATAAATCTTAGACCATGATAGCTTGGGTCTTCAACCTCCTTAGGTGCACGGTGAACGTCTATTGACACTCTCACACATTCCCTTACTCATTCCAATCATGAAAATAACATTCACTTGGCCTAGAAGTTCTTTTAATCCACGATATACCGAAAAGGAACAAATGGGCTTATAACACTTAAACCATGATAGCTTGAGTCTTCAATCTCCTTAGGTGCATGGGGAACATCTATTGACATTCTCATACATTCTATTACTCATTCCAATCATGAAAATATCATTCACTAGGCCTAGAAGTTCTATTAATCCAGGATATACCGAAAAGGAACAAATGGGCTTATAACGTCTATTGACACTCTCACGTATTCTGTTACTCATTGCAATCATGAAAATATCAGTCGTTAGACCTAGAAGTTCTTTTAATCCACGATATTCCGAAAATGAACAAATGGGCTTACAACTCTTAAACCATGATAGCTTGAGTGTTCAACCACCTTTGGTGCATGGCGAACATCTATTGACACTTTCATTCATTCTCTTACTCATTCCAATCATGAAAATAACATTCACTTGGCCTAGAAGTTCTTTTAATCCACGATATACCGAAACGGAACAATTGCGCTTATAACACTTTGACCATGATAGCTTGAGTCTTCAACCTCTTTAGGTTCATGGCGAACATCTATTGACACTCTCATACATTATCTTACTCATTCCAATCATGAAAATATCATTCACTAGGCAAAGAAGTTCTTTTAATCCCCGATATACCAAAAAGGAGCAAATGGGCTTACAACTCTTAAACCATGATAACTTGACTGTTCAAGCACCTTAGTTGCATGGCGAACTTCTATTGACACTCTCAGACATTCCATTACGCATTTCAATCATGAAAATATCACTTACTTGGCATAGAAGTTCTTTTAGTCCTTGATAGACCAAAAAGGAACAAATGGGCTTATAACTCTAAGACCATGATAGCTTGAGTGTTCAACCACCTTAGGTGCATGGCGAACATCTATTGACACTCTCACGTATTCTTTTACTCATTGCAATCATGAAAATATCAGTCACTAGACCTAGTAGTTCTTTAAATCCACGTCATTCCGAAAATGAACAAATGGGCTTATAACACTTAAACCATGATAGCTTGAGTCTTCAATCTCCTTAGGTGCATGGTGAACATCTATTGACATTCTCATACATTCTATTACTCATTCCAATCATGAAAATATCATTCACTAGGCCTAGAAGTTCTTTTAATCCAGGATATACCGAAAAGGAACAAATGGGCTTATAACGTCTATTGACACTCTCACGTATTCTGTTACTCATTGCAATCATGAAAATATCAGTCGTTAGACCTAGAAGTTCTTTTAATCCACGATATTCCGAAAATGAACAAATGGGCTTATAACTCTAAAACCATGATAGCTTGAGTGTTCAACCACCTTAGGTGCATGGCGAACATCTATTGACACTCTCACGTATTCTTTTACTCATTGCAATCATGAAAATATCAGTCACTAGACCTAGTAGTTCTTTTAATCCACGTCATTCCGAAAATGAACAAATGGGCTTCCAAATCTTAAACCATGATAGCTTGAGTGTTCAACCACCTTTGGTGCATGGTGAACATCTATTGACACTTTCATTCATTCTCTTACTCATTCCAATAATGAAAATAACATTCACTTGGCCTAGAAGTTCTTTTAATCCACGATATTCCGAAAATGAACAAATGGGCTTACAACTCTTAAACCATGATAGCTTGAGTGTTCAACCACCTTTGGTGCATGGCAAACATCTATTGACACTTTCATTCATTCTCTTACTCATTCCAATCATGAAAATAACATTCACTTGGCCTAGAAGTTCTTTTAATCCACGATATTCCGAAAATGAACAAATGGGCTTACAACTCTTAAACCATGATAGCTTGAGTGTTCAACCACCTTTGGTGCATGGCAAACATCTATTGACACTTTCATTCATTCTCTTACTCATTCCAATCATGAAAATATCATTCACTAGGCCTAGAAGTTCTTTTAATCCACGATATACCGAAAAGGAACAAATGGGCTTAAAACTCTTAAACAATGATAACTTGACTGTTCAACCACCATAGGTGCATGGCGAACTTTTATTGACACTCTCAGACATTCTATTACTCATTTCAATCATGAAAATATCACTCACTTGGCATAGAAGTTCTTTTAGTCCATGAAAGACCAAAAAGGAACAAATGGGCTTATAACTCTTAGACCATGATAGCTTGAGTGTTCAACCACCTTAGGTGCATTGCGAACATCTATTGACACTCTCACGTATTCTGTTACTCATTGCAATCATGAAAATATCAGTCACTAGGCCTAGAAGTTCCTTTAATCCACGATATACCGAAAAGGAACAAATGGGCTTATAAATCTTAGACCATGATAGCTTGGGTCTTCAACCTCCTTAGGTGCATGGTGAACGTCTATTGACACTCTCACACATTCCCTTACTCATTCCAATCATGAAAATTCCATTCACTTGGCCTACAAGTTCTTTTAATCCACGATATACCGAAAAGGAACAAATGGGCTTATAACACTTAAACAATGATAGCTTGAGTCTTCAATCTCCTTAGGTGCATGGTGAACATCTATTGACATTCTCATACTTTCTAATACTCATTCCAATCATGAAAATAACATTCACTTGGCCTAGAAGTTCTTTTCATCCACGATATTGCGAAAATGAACAAATGGGCTTACAACTCTTAAACCATGATAGCTTGAGTGTTCAACCACCTTTGGTGCATGGCAAACATCTATTGACACTTTCATTCATTCTCTTACTCATTCCAATCATGAAAATAACATTCACTTGGCCTAGAAGTTCTTTTAATCCACGATATTCCGAAAATGAACAAATGGGCTTACAACTCTTAAACCATGATAGCTTGAGTGTTCAACCACCTTAGGTGCATGGCGAACATCTATTGACACTCTCACGTATTCTCTTACTCATTGCAATCATGAAAATATCAGTCACTAGACCTAGTAGTTCTTTTAATCCACGTTATTCCGAAAATGAACAAATGGGCTTACAACTCTTAAAACATGATAGCTTGAGAGTTCAACCACCTTTGGTGCATGGCGAACATCAATTGACACTCTCACACCTTCCCTTACTCATTCCAATCATGAAAATATCATTCACTTGGCCTAGAAGTTCTTTTAATCTACGATATACCGAAAAGGAACAAATGGGCTTATAACTCTTAGGCCATGATAGCTTGAGTCTTCAACCTCCATAGGTGCATGGCGAACATCTATTGACACTCTTTCACATTCCATTACCCATTCCAATCACGAAAATATCATTCACTTGGCCTAGAAGTTCTTTTAATCCACGATATTCCGAAAAGGAACAAATGGGCTTACAACTCTTAAACAATGATAGCTTGAGTCTTCAACCTCCATAGGTGCATGGCGAACATCGATTGACACTCTCACACATTCTATTACTCATTCCAATCATGAAAATATCATTCACTAGGCCTAGAAGTTCTTTTAATCCAGGATATACCGAAAAGGAACAAATGGGCTTATAACGTCTATTGACACTCTCACGTATTCTGTTACTCATTGCAATCATGAAAATATCAGTCGTTAGACCTAGAAGTTCTTTTAATCCACGATATTCCGAAAATGAACAAATGGGCTTATAACTCTAAAACCATGATAGCTTGAGTGTTCAACCACCTTAGGTGCATGGCGAACATCTATTGACACTCTCACGTATTCTTTTACTCATTGCAATCATGAAAATATCAGTCACTAGACCTAGTAGTTCTTTTAATCCACGTCATTCCGAAAATGAACAAATGGGCTTCCAAATCTTAAACCATGATAGCTTGAGTGTTCAACCACCTTTGGTGCATGGCGAACATCTATTGACACTTTCATTCATTCTCTTACTCATTCCAATAATGAAAATAACATTCACTTGGCCTAGAAGTTCTTTTAATCCACGATATTCCGAAAATGAACAAATGGGCTTACAACTCTTAAACCATGATAGCTTGAGTGTTCAACCACCTTTGGTGCATGGCAAACATCTATTGACACTTTCATTCATTCTCTTACTCATTCCAATCATGAAAATAACATTCACTTGGCCTAGAAGTTCTTTTAATCCACGATATTCCGAAAATGAACAAATGGGCTTACAACTCTTAAACCATGATAGCTTGAGTGTTCAACCACCTTAGGTGCATGGCGAACATCTATTGACACTCTCACGTATTCTCATACTCATTGAAATCATGAAAATATCAGTCACTAGACCTAGTAGTTCTTTTAATCCACGTTATTCCGAAAATGAACAAATGGGCTTACAAATCTTAAAACATGATAGCTTGAGAGTTCAACCACCTTTGGTGCATGGCGAACATCAATTGACACTCTCACACCTTCCCTTACTCATTCCAATCATGAAAATATCATTCACTTTGCCTAGAAGTTCTTTTGATCCACGATATATCGAAACGGAACAAATGGGCTTAGAACACTTAAACCATGATAACTTGAGTCTTCAACCACCTTTGGTGCATGGCGAACATCTATTGACACTTTCATACATTCTCTTACTCATTCCAATCATGAAAATATCATTCACTAGGCCTAGAAGTTCTTTTAATCCACGATATACCGAAAAGGAACAATTGCGCTTATAACACTTCGACCATGATAGCTTGAGTCTTCAACCTCCTTAGGTTCATGGCGAACATCTATTGACACTCTCATACATTCTCTTACTCATTCCAATCATGAAAATATCATTCACTAGGCATAGAAGTTCTTTTAATCCACGATATACCGAAACGGAACAAATGGGCTTTCAACTCTTAAACCATGATAGCTTGAGTGTTCAACCACCTTATGTGCATGGCGAATATCTATTGACACTCTCACGCATTCCCTTTCTCATTCCAATCATGAAAATATCATTCACTTGGCCTAGAAGTTCTTTTGATCCACGATATACCGAAACGGAACAAATGGGCTTAGAACACTTAAACCATGATAACTTGAGTCTTCAATCTCCTTAGGTGCATAACGAACATCTATTGACACTCTCATACATTCTGTTACTCATTCCAAACATGAAAATATCATTCAATAGGCCTAGAAGTTCTTTTAATCCACGATATTCCGAAAAGGAACAAATGGGCTTATAACACTTAAATCATGATAGCTTGAGTCTTCAATCTCCTTAGGTGCATGGTGAACATCTATTGACACTCTCATACATTCTCTTACTCATTCCAATCATGAAAATATCATTCACTAGGCCTAGAAGTTCTTTTAATCCCCAATATACCGAAAAGGAACAAATGGGCTTATAACACTTAAATCATGATAGCTTGAGTCTTCAATCTCCTTAGGTGCATGGTGAACATCTATTGACACTCTCATACATTCTCTTACTCATTCCAATCATGAAAATATCATTCACTAGGCCTAGAAGTTCTTTTAAACCATGATATACCGAAAGGATCAAATGGGCTTATAACTCTCAAACCATGATAGCTTGAGTCTTCAATCTCCTTAGGTGCATGGCGAACATCTATTGACACTCTCACACATTCCCTTACTCATTTCAATCATGAAAATATCATTCACTTGGCCTAGAAGTTCTTTTAATCCACGATATACAGAAAAGGAACAAATGGGCTTATAACACTTAAACCATGATAGCTTGAGTCTTCAATCTCCTTAGGTGGATGGTGAACATCTATTGACACTCTCAGACATTCCATTACGCATTTCAATCATGAAGATATCACTTACTTGGCATAGAAGTTCTTTTAGTCCATGATAGACCAAAAAGGGACAAATGGGCTTATAACTCTAAGACCATGATAGCTTGAGTGTTCAACCACCTTAGGTGCATGGCGAACATCTATTGACACTCTCACGTATTCTCTTACTCATTGCAATCATGAAAATATCAGT
The DNA here is from genome assembly GCA_023212625.1 of Styphnolobium japonicum. NCBI lineage: Eukaryota > Viridiplantae > Streptophyta > Magnoliopsida > Fabales > Fabaceae > Styphnolobium > Styphnolobium japonicum. Next base: position 957,111 of record JALBWW010000073.1, read on the forward strand.
CACGAGACCTAGTAGTTCTTTTAATCCACGTTATTCCGAAAATGAACAAATGGGCTTACAACTCTTAAACCATGATAGCTTGATTGTTCAACCACCTTTGGTGCATGGCGAACATCTATTGACACTTTCATTCATTCTCTTACTCATTCCAATCATGAAAATAACATTCACTTGGCCTAGAAGTTCTTTTCATCCACGATATTGCGAAAATGAACAAATGGGCTTACAACACTTAAACCATGATAGCTTGAGTGTTCAACCACCTTTGGTGCATGGCGAACATCTATTGACACTTTCATTCATTCTCTTACTCATTCCAATCATGAAAATAACATTCACTTGGCCTAGAAGTTCTTTTAATCCACGATATTCCGAAAATGAACAAATGGGCTTACAACTCTTAAACCATGATAGCTTGAGTGTTCAACCACCTTAGGTGCATGGCGAACATCTATTGACACTCTCACGTATTCTCTTACTCATTGCAATCATGAAAATATCAGTCACTAGACCTAGTAGTTCTTTTAATCCACGTTATTCCGAAAATGAACAAATGGGCTTACAACTCTTAACCATGATAGCTTGAGAGTTCAACCACCTTTGGTGCATGGCGAACATCAATTGACACTCTCACACCTTCCCTTACTCATTCCAATCATGAAAATATCATTCACTTGGCCTAGAAGTTCTTTTAATCCACGATATACCGAAAAGGAACAAATGGGCTTATAACTCTTAGGCCATGATAGCTTGAGTCTTCAACCTCCATAGGTGCATGGCGAACATCTATTGACACTCTTTCACATTCCATTACCCATTCCAATCACGAAAATATCATTCACTTGGGCTAGAAGTTCTTTTAATCCACGATATTCCGAAAAGGAACAAATGGGCTTACAACTCTGAAACAATGATAGCTTGAGTCTTCAACCTCCATAGGTGCATGGCGAACATCGATTGACACTCTCACACATTCCATTGCTCATTACAATCATGAAAATATCATTCACTAGGCCTAGAAGTTTTTTTAATCCACGATATACCGAAAAGGAACAAATGGGCTTATAACTCTTAGACCATGATAGCTTGAGTCTTCAACCACCATAGGTGCATGGCGAACATCTATTGACATTCTCATACATTCTATTACTCATTCCAATCATGCAAATATCATTCACTAGGCCTAGAAGTTCTTTTAATCCAGGATATACCGAAAAGGAACAAATGGGCTTATAACTCTTAGACCACGATAGCTTGAGTCTTCAACCTGCCTAGGGGCATGGCAAACATCTATTGACACTCTCACACATTCCATTACTCATTCCAATCATGAAAATATCATTCACTTGGTCTAGAAGTTCTTTTAATGCACGATATACCGAAAAGGAACAAATGGTCTTACAACTCTTAAACCATGATAGCTTGAGTGTTCAACCACCTTATGTGCATGGCGAACATCTATTGACATTCTCATACATTCTATTACTCATTCCAATCATGAAAATATCATTCACTTGGCCTAGAAGTTCTTTTGATCCTCGATATACCGAAACGGAACAAATGGGCTTAGAACACTTAAACCATGATAACTTGAGTCTTCAATCTCCTTAGGTGCATGGCGAACATCTATTGACACTCTCATACATTCTCTTACTCATTCCAATCATGAAAATATCATTCACTAGGCCTAGAAGTTCTTTTAATCCACGATATACCGAAAAGGAACAAATGGGCTTAAAACTCTTAAACAATGATAACTTGACTGTTCAACCACCATAGGTGCATGGCGAACTTTTATTGACACTCTCAGACATTCCATTACTCATTTCAATCATGAAAATATCACTCACTTGGCATAGAAGTTCTTTTAGTCCATGAAAGACCAAAAAGGAACAAATGGGCTTATAACTCTTAGACCATGATAGCTTGAGTGTTCAACCACCTTAGGTGCATTAATAACATCTATTGACACTCTCACGTATTCTGCTACTCATTGCAATCATGAAAATATCACACTAGGCCTAGAAGTTCCTTTAATCCACGATATACCGAAAAGGAACAAATGGGCTTATAAATCTTAGACCATGATAGCTTGGGTCTTCAACCTCCTTAGGTGCATGGTGAACGTCTATTGACACTCTCACACATTCCCTTACTCATTCCAATCATGAAAATACCATTCACTTGGCCTACAAGTTCTTTTAATCCACGATATACCGAAAAGGAACAAATGGGCTTATAACACTTAAACAATGATAGCTTGAGTCTTCAATCTCCTTAGGTGCATGGTGAACATCTATTGACATTCTCATACATTCTAATACTCATTCCAATCATGAAAATAACATTCACTTGGCCTAGAAGTTCTTTTCATCCACGATATTGCGAAAATGAACAAATGGGCTTACAACTCTTAAACCATGATAGCTTGAGTGTTCAACCACCTTTGGTGCATGGCAAACATTTATTGACACTTTCATTCATTCTCTTACTCATTCCAATCATGAAAATAACATTCACTTGGCCTAGAAGTTCTTTTAATCCACGATATTCCGAAAATGAACAAATGGGCTTACAACTCTTAAACCATGATAGCTTGAGTGTTCAACCACCTTAGGTGCATGGCGAACATCTATTGACACTCTCACGTATTCTCTTACTCATTGCAATCATGAAAATATCAGTCACTAGACCTAGTAGTTCTTTTAATCCACGTTATTCCGAAAATGAACAAATGGGCTTACAACTCTTAAAACATGATAGCTTGAGAGTTCAACCACCTTTGGTGCATGGCGAACATCAATTGACACTCTCACACCTTCCCTTACTCATTCCAATCATGAAAATATCATTCACTTGGCCTAGAAGTTCTTTTAATCTACGATATACCGAAAAGGAACAAATGGGCTTATAACTCTTAGGCCATGATAGCTTGAGTCTTCAACCTCCATAGGTGCATGGCGAACATCTATTGACACTCTTTCACATTCCATTACCCATTCCAATCACGAAAATATCATTCACTTGGCCTAGAAGTTCTTTTAATCCACGATATTCCGAAAAGGAACAAATGGGCTTACAACTCTTAAACAATGATAGCTTGAGTCTTCAACCTCCATAGGTGCATGGCGAACATCGATTGACACTCTCACACATTCCATTACTCATTCCAATCATGAAAATATCATTTACTAGGCCTAGAAGTTTTTTTAATCCACGATATACCGAAAAGGAACAAATGGGCTTATAACTCTTAGACCATGATAGCTTGAGTCTTCAACCACCATAGGTGCATGGCGAACATGTAACAGCCCGTGCTATAGGTTTGACGACTGGCCCCACAAACCAACACGAGTCTTTTCAGCATGCTTATGTCCTCACTCACACGCACCCTGAGAACTTCCCAGGGGGTCACCCATCCCAGAATTGCTCCAGGCCAAGCACGCTTAACCTTGGAGTTTCTAAGTTATGGGCTCCCGAAAAGAAGATGCATCTTGTTGATATAGGTAGTACCTATCAAATCCTATATGAGCTTCCTTAATTGCACAGTCCCATACCTACACAATCTCGGAATTCCCCTCTTCTTCTGGTGTGGGCTCGTTTCATCCATGTCTCCCTCCGCCTAGAAGCCTGCCAGGAGCATCTCATTGTCCGTGCCTCTTTGCACCGGCCATCACTCCCCGCCCTCTTCAGCCCCGGGTATTACATGCCCACCAGCTTCCGCTTGGTTCGTCCCCGAACCACACACCGTACTAGTAGAGGGTCGGCTCTGATACCAATTGTAACAGCCCGTGCTATAGGTTTGACGACTGGCCCCACAAACCAACACGAGTCTTTTCAGCATGCTTATGTCCTCACTCACACGCACCCTGAGAACTTCCCAGGGGGTCACCCATCCCAGAATTGCTCCAGGCCAAGCACGCTTAACCTTGGAGTTTCTAAGTTATGGGCTCCAGGCCAAGCACGCTTAACCTTGGTTTGTGGGGCCAGTCGTCAAACCTATAGCACGGGCTGTTACAGAACATCTATTGACATTCTCATACATTCTATTACTCATTCCAATCATGAAAATATCATTCACTAGGCCTAGAAGTTCTTTTAATCCAGGATATACCGAAAAGGAACAAATGGGCTTATAACTCTTAGACCACGATAGCTTGAGTCTTCAACCTGCCTAGGGGCATGGCAAACATCTATTGACACTCTCACACATTCCATTACTCATTCCAATCATGAAAATATCATTCACTTGGCCTAGAAGTTCTTTTAATGCACGATATACCGAAAAGGAACAAATGGGCTTACAACTCTTAAACAATGATAGCTTGAGTGTTCAACCACCTTATGTGCATGGCGAATATCTATTGACACTCTCACACAATCCCTTACTCATTCCAATCATGAAAATATCATTCACTTGGCCTAGAAGTTCTTTTGATCCTCGATATACCGAAACGGAACAAATGGGCTTAGAACACTTAAACCATGATAACTTGAGTCTTCAATCTCCATAGGTGCATGGCGAACATCTATTGACACTCTCATACATTATCTTACTCATTCCAATCATGAAAATATCATTCACTAGGCCTAGAAGTTCTTTTAATCCACGATATACCGAAAAGGAACAAATGGGCTTATAACTCTTAGACCACGATAGCTTGAGTCTTCAATCTCCATAGGTGCATGGCGAACATCTATTGACACTCTCATACATTATCTTACTCATTCCAATCATGAAAATATCATTCACTAGGCCTAGAAGTTCTTTTAATCCACGATATACCGAAAAGGAACAAATGGGCTTAAAACTCTTAAACCATGATAACTTGACTGTTCAACCACCATAGGTGCATGGCGAACTTCTATTGACACTCTCAGACATTCCATTACTCATTTCAATCATGAAAATATCACTCACTTGGCATAGAAGTTCTTTTAGTCCATGAAAGACCAAAAAGGAACAAATGGACTTATAACTCTTAGACCATGATAGCTTGAGTGTTCAACCACCTTAGGTGCATTGCGAACATCTATTGACACTCTCACGTATTCTGTTACTCATTGCAATCATGAAAATATCAGTCACTAGGCCTAGAAGTTCCTTTAATCCACGATATACCGAAAAGGAACAAATGGGCTTATAAATCTTAGACCATGATAGCTTGGGTCTTCAACCTCCTTAGGTGCATGGTGAACGTCTATTGACACTCTCACACATTCCCTTACTCATTCCAATCATGAAAATAACATTCACTTGGCCTAGAAGTTCTTTTAATCCAGGATATACTGAAAAGGAACAAATGGGCTTATAACTCTTAGACCATGATAGCTTGAGTGTTCAACCACCTTAGGTGGATGGCGAACATCTATTGACACTCTCACGTATTCTGTTACTCATTGCAATCATGAAAATATCAGTCGTTAGACCTAGAAGTTCTTTTAATCCACGATATTCCGAAAATGAACAAATGGGCTTACAACTCTTAAACCATGATAGCTTGAGTCTTCAACCTCCATAGGTGCATGGCAAACATCTATTGACACTCTCACACATTCCATTACTCATTCCAATCATGAAAATATCATTCACTTGGCCTAGAAGTTCTTTTAATCCACGATATACCGAAAAGGAACAAATGGGCTTATAACTCTTAGACCATGATAGCTTGAGTCTTCAACCTCCATAGGTGCATGGCGAACATCTATTGACACTCTTTCACATTCCATTACCCATTCCAATCACGAAAATATCATTCACTTGGCCTAGAAGTTCTTTTAATCCACGATATACCGAAAAGGAACAAATGGGCTTACAACTCTTAAACAATGATAGCTTGAGTCTTCAACCTCCATAGGTGCATGGCGAACATCTATTGACACTCTCACACATTCCATTACTCATTCCAATCATGAAAATATCATTCACTTGGCCTAGAAGTTCTTTTAATCCACGATATACCGAAAAGGAACAAATGGGCTTACAACTCTTAAACAATGATAGCTTGAGTCTTCAACCTCCATAGGTGCATGGCGAACATCTATTGACACTCTCACACATTCCATTACTCATTCCAATCATGAAAATATCATTCACTTGGCCTAGAAGTTCTTTTAATCCACGATATACCGAAAAGGAACAAATGGGCTTACAACTCTTAAACAATGATAGTTTGAGTCTTCAACCTCCATAGGTGCATGGCGAACATCTATTGACACTCTCACACATTCCATTACTCATTCCAATCATGAAAATATCATTCACTTGGCCTAGAAGTTCTTTTAATCCACGATATACCGAAAAGGAACAAATGGGCTTATAACTCTTAGACAATGATAGCTTGAGTGTTCAACCACCTTAGGTGGATGGCGAACATCTATTGACACTCTCACGTATTCTGTTACTCATTGCAATCATGAAAATATCAGTCGTTAGACCTAGAAGTTCTTTTAATCCACGATATTCCGAAAATGAACAAATGGGCTTACAACTCTTAAACCATGATAGCTTGAGTCTTCAACCTCCATAGGTGCATGGCGAACATCTATTGACACTCTTTCACATTCCATTACCCATTCCAATCATGAAAATATCATTCAGTTGGCCTAGAAGTTCTTTTAATCCACGATATTCCGAAAATGAACAAATGGGCTTACAACTCTTAAACCATGATAGCTTGAGTCTTCAACCTCCATAGGTGCATGGCAAACATCTATTGACACTCTCACACATTCCATTACTCATTCCAATCATGAAAATATCATTCACTTGGCCTAGAAGTTCTTTTAATCCACGATATACCGAAAAGGAACAAATGGGCTTATAACTCTTAGACCATGATAGCTTGAGTCTTCAACCTCCATAGGTGCATGGCGAACATCTATTGACACTCTTTCACATTCCATTACCCATTCCAATCACGAAAATATCATTCACTTGGCCTAGAAGTTCTTTTAATCCACGATATACCGAAATGGAACAAATGGGCTTATAACTCTTAGACCATGATAGCTTGAGTCTTCAACCTCCATAGGTGCATGGCGAACATCTATTGACACTCTTTCACATTCCATTACCCATTCCAATCACGAAAATATCATTCACTTGGCCTAGAAGTTCTTTCAATCCACGATATACCGAAAAGGAACAAATGGGCTTACAACTCTTAGACCATGATAGCTTGAGTCTTCAACCTCCATAGGTGCATGGCGAACATCTATTGACACTCTCACACATTCCATTACTCATTCCAATCATGAAAATATCATTCACTTGGCCTAGAAGTTCTTTTAATCCACGATATACCGAAAAGGAACAAATGGGCTTACAACTCTTAAACAATGATAGTTTGAGTCTTCAACCTCCATAGGTGCATGGCGAACATCTATTGACACTCTCACACATTCCATTACTCATTCCAATCATGAAAATATCATTCACTTGGCCTAGAAGTTCTTTTAATCCACGATATACCGAAAAGGAACAAATGGGCTTATAACTCTTAGACCATGATAGCTTGAGTGTTCAACCACCTTTGGTGGATGGCGAACATCTATTGACACTCTCACGTATTCTGTTACTCATTGCAATCATGAAAATATCAGTCGTTAGACCTAGAAGTTCTTTTCATCCACGATATTCCGAAAATGAACAAATGGGCTTACAGCTCTTAAACCAAGATAGCTTGAGACTTCAACCTCCATAGGTGCATGGCGAACATCTATTGACACTCTTTCACATTCCATTACCCGTTCCAATCATGAAAATATCATTCACTTGGCCTAGAAGTTCTTCTAATCCACGATATACCGAAAAGGAACAAATGGGCTTACAACTCTTAAACAATGATAGCTTGAGTCTTCAACCACCATAGGTGCATGGCGAACATCTATTGACACTCTCACACATTCCATTACGCATTCCAATCATGAAAATATCATTCAGTTGGCCTAGAAGTTCTTTTAATCCACGATATACCGAAATGGAACAAATGGGCTTATAACTCTTAGACCATGATAGCTTGAGTCTTCAACCTCCATAGGTGCATGGCGAACATCTATTGACACTCTTTCACATTCCATTACCCATTCCAATCACGAAAATATCATTCACTTGGCCTAGAAGTTCTTTTAATCCACGATATACCGAAATGGAACAAATGGGCTTATAACTCTTAGACCATGATACTTGAGTCTTCAACCTCCATAGGTGCATGGCGAACATCTATTGACACTCTTTCACATTCCATTACCCATTCCAATCACGAAAATATCATTCACTTGGCCTAGAAGTTCTTTTAATCCACGATATACCGAAAAGGAACAAATGGGCTTACAACTCTTAGACCATGATAGCTTGAGTCTTCAACCTCCATAGGTGCATGGCGAACATCTATTGACACTCTCACACATTCTATTACTCATTCCAATCATGAAAATATCATTCACTTGGCCTAGAAGTTCTTTTAATCCACGATATACCGAAAAGGAACAAATGGGCTTATAACTCTTAGACCATGATAGCTTGAGTGTTCAACCACCTTTGGTGGATGGCGAACATCTATTGACACTCTCACGTATTCTGTTACTCATTGCAATCATGAAAATATCAGTCGTTAGACTTAGAAGTTCTTTTAATCCACGATATTCCGAAAATGAACAAATGGGCTTACAACTCTTAGACCATGATAGCTTGAGTCTTCAACCTCCATAGGTGCATGGCGAACATCTATTGACACTCTTTCACATTCCATTACCCATTCCAATCACGAAAATATCATTCACTTGGCCTAGAAGTTCTTTTAATCCACGATATACCGAAAAGGAACAAATGGGCTTACAACTCTTAAACAATGATAGCTTGAGTCTTCAACCTCCATAGGTGCATGGCGAACATCTATTGACACTCTTTCACATTCCATTACCCATTCCAATCATGAAAATAACATTCACTTGGCCTAGAAGTTCTTTTAATCCACGATATTCCGAAAATGAACAAATGGGCTTACAACTCTTAAACCATGATAGCTTGAGTGTTCAACCACCTTAGGTGCATGGCGAACATCTATTGACACTCTCACGTATTCTCTTACTCATTGCAATCATGAAAATATCAGTTACTAGACCTAGTAGTTCTTTTAATCCAAGTTATTCCGAAAATGAACAAATGGGCTTACAACTCTTAAACCATGATAGCTTGAGAGTTCAACCACCTTTGGTGCATGGCGAACATCAATTGACACTCTCACACCTTCGCTTACTCATTCCAATCATGAAAATATCATTCACTTGGCCTAGAAGTTCTTTTAATCTACGATATACCGAAAAGGAACAAATGGGCTTATAACTCTTAGGCCATGATAGCTTGAGTCTTCAACCTCCATAGGTGCATGGCGAACATCTATTGACACTCTTTCACATTCCATTACCCATTCCAATCACGAAAATATCATTCACTTGGCCTAGAAGTTCTTTTAATCCACGATATTCCGAAAAGGAACAAATGGGCTGACAACTCTTAAACAATGATAGCTTGAGTCTTCAACCTCCATAGGTGCATGGCGAACATCTATTGACACTCTCACACATTCCATTACTCATTCCAATCATGAAAATATCATTTACTAGGCCTAGAAGTTTTTTTAATCCACGATATACCGAAAAGGAACAAATGGGCTTATAACTCTTAGACCATGATAGCTTGAGTCTTCAACCTGCCTAGGGGCAGGGCAAACATCTATTGACACTCTCACACATTCCATTACTCATTCCAATCATGAAAATATCATTCACTTGGCCCAGAAGTTCTTTTAATGCACGATATACCGAAAAGGAACAAATGGGCTTACAACTCTTAAACAATGATAGCTTGAGTGTTCAACCACCTTATGTGCATGGCGAATATCTATTGACACTCTCACACAATCCCTTACTCATTCCAATCATGAAAATATCATTCACTTGGCCTAGAAGTTCTTTTGATCCTCGATATACCGAAACGGAACAAATGGGCTTAGAACACTTAAACCATGATAACTTGAGTCTTCAATCTCCATAGGTGCATGGCGAACATCTATTGACACTCTCATACATTATCTTACTCATTCCAATCATGAAAATATCATTCACTTGGCCTAGAAGTTCTTTTGATCCTCGATATACCGAAAAGGAACAAATGGGCTTAAAACTCTTAAACCATGATAACTTGACTGTTCAACCACCATAGGTGCATGGCGAACTTCTATTGACACTCTCAGACATTCCATTACTCATTTCAATCATGAAAATATCACTCATTTGGCATAGAAGTTCTTTTAGTCCATGAAAGACCAAAAAGGAACAAATGGGCTTATAACTCTTAGACCATGATAGCTTGAGTGTTCAACCACCTTAGGTGCATTGCGAACATCTATTGACACTCTCACGTATTCTGTTACTCATTGCAATCATGAAAATATCAGTCACTAGGCCTAGAAGTTCCTTTAATCCACGATATACCGAAAAGGAACAAATGGGCTTATAAATCTTAGACCATGATAGCTTGGGTCTTCAACCTCCTTAGGTGCATGGTGAACGTCTATTGACACTCTCACACATTCCCTTACTCATTCCAATCATGAAAATAACATTCACTTGGCCTAGAAGTTCTTTTAATCCAGGATATACTGAAAAGGAACAAATGGGCTTATAACTCTTAGACCATGATAGCTTGAGTGTTCAACCACCTTAGGTGGATGGCGAACATCTATTGACACTCTCACTTATTCTGTTACTCATTGCAATCATGAAAATATCAGTCGTTAGACCTAGAAGTTCTTTTAATCCACGATATTCCGAAAATGAACAAATGGGCTTACAACTCTTAAACCATGATAGCTTGAGTCTTCAACCTCCATAGGTGCATGGCGAACATCTATTGACACTCTCACACATTCCATTACTCATTCCAATCATGAAAATATCATTCACTTGGCCTAGAAGTTCTTTTAATCCACGATATACCGAAATGGAACAAATGGGCTTATAACTCTTAGACCATGATAGCTTGAGTCTTCAACCTCCATAGGTGCATGGCGAACATCTATTGACACTCTTTCACATTCCATTACCCATTCCAATCACGAAAATATCATTCACTTGGCCTAGAAGTTCTTTTAATCCACGATATGCCGAAATGGAACAAATGGGCTTATAACTCTTAGACCATGATAGCTTGAGTCTTCAACCTCCAAAGGTGCATGGCGAACATCTATTGACACTCTTTCACATTCCATTACCCATTCCAATCACGAAAATATCATTCACTTGGCATAGAAGTTCTTTTAATCCACGATATACCGAAAAGGAACAAATGGGCTTACAACTCTTAGACCATGATAGCTTGAGTCTTCAACCTCCATAGGTGCATGGCGAACATCTATTGACACTCTCACACATTCCATTACTCATTCCAATCATGAAAATATCATTCACTTGGCCGAGAAGTTCTTTTAATCCACGATATACCGAAAAGGAACAAATGGGCTTACAACTCTTAAACAATGATAGTTTGAGTCTTCAACCTCCATAGGTGCATGGCGAACATCTATTGACACTCTCACACATTCCATTACTCATTCCAATCATGAAAATATCATTCACTTGGCCTAGAAGTTCTTTTAATCCACGATATACCGAAAAGGAACAAATGGGCTTATAACTCTTAGACCATGATAGCTTGAGTGTTCAACCACCTTTGGTGGATGGCGAACATCTATTGACACTCTCACGTATTCTGTTACTCATTGCAATCATGAAAATATCAGTCGTTAGACCTAGAAGTTCTTTTAATCCACGATATTCGAAAATGAACAAATGGGCTTACAACTCTTAAACCATGATAGCTTAAGTCTTCAACCTCCATAGGTGCATGGCGAACATCTATTGACACTCTTTCACATTCCATTACCCGTTCCAATCATGAAAATATCATTCACTTGGCCTAGAAGTTCTTCTAATCCACGATATACCGAAAAGGAACAAATGGGCTTACAACTCTTAAACAATGATAGCTTGAGTCTTCAACCTCCATAGGTGCATGGCGAACATCTATTGACACTCTCACACATTCCATTACTCATTCCAATCATGAAAATATCATTCACTTGGCCTAGAAGTTCTTTTAATCCACGATATACCGAAATGGAACAAATGGGCTTATAACTCTTAGACCATGATAGCTTGAGTCTTCAACCTCCATAGGTGCATGACGAACATCTATTGACACTCTTTCACATTCCATTACCCATTCCAATCACGAAAATATCATTCGCTTGGCCTAGAAGTTCTTTTAATCCACGATATACCGAAAAGGAACAAATGGGCTTACAACTCTTAAACAATGATAGCTTGAGTCTTCAACCTCCATAGGTGCATGGCGAACATCTATTGACACTCTCACACATTCCATTACTCATTCCAATCATGAAAATATCATTCACTTGGCCTAGAAGTTCTTTTAATCCACGATATACCGAAATGGAACAAATGGGCTTATAACTCTGAGACCATGATAGCTTGAGTCTTCAACCTCCATAGGTGCATGGCGAACATCTATTGACACTCTTTCACATTCCATTACCCATTCCAATCACGAAAATATCATTCACTTGGCCTAGAAGTTCTTTTAATCCACGATATACCGAAATGGAACAAATGGGCTTATAACTCTTAGACCATGATAGCTTGAGTCTTCAACCTCCATAGGTGCATGGCGAACATCTATTGACACTCTTTCACATTCCATTACTCATTCCAATCATGAAAATATCATTCACTTGGCCTAGAAGTTCTTTTAATCCACGATATACCGAAATGGAACAAATGGGCTTATAACTCTTAGACCATGATAGCTTGAGTCTTCAACCTCCATAGGTGCATGGCGAACATCTATTGACACTCTTTCACATTCCATTACCCATTCCAATCACGAAAATATCATTCACTTGGCCTAGAAGTTCTTTTAATCCACGATATACCGAAATGGAACAAATGGGCTTATAACTCTTAGACCAGGATAGCTTGAGTCTTCAACCTCCATAGGTGCATGGCGAACATCTATTGACACTCTTTCACATTCCATTACCCATTCCAATCACGAAAATATCATTCACTTGGCCTAGAAGTTCTTTTAATCCACGATATACCGAAATGGAACAAATGGGCTTATAACTCTTAGACCATGATAGCTTGAGTCTTCAACCTCCATAGGTGCATGGCGAACATCTATTGACACTCTTTCACATTCCATTACCCATTCCAATCACGAAAATATCATTCACTTGGCCTAGAAGTTCTTATAATCCACGATATACCGAAAAGGAACAAATGGGCTTACAACTCTTAGACCATGATAGCTTGAGTCTTCAACCTCCATAGGTGCATGGCGAACATCTATTGACACTCTCACACATTCCATTACTCATTCCAATCATGAAAATATCATTCACTTGGCCTAGAAGTTCTTTTAATCCACGATATACCGAAAAGGAACAAATGGGCTTACAACTCTTAAACAATGATAGTTTGAGTCTTCAACCTCCATAGGTGCATGGCGAACATCTATTGACACTCTCACACATTCCATTACTCATTCCAATCATGAAAATATCATTCACTTGGCCTAGAAGTTCTTTTAATCCACGATATACCGAAAAGGAACAAATGGGCTTATAACTCTTAGACCATGATAGCTTGAGTGTTCAACCACCTTTGGTGGATGGCGAACATCTATTGACACTCTCACGTATTCTGCTACTCATTGCAATCATGAAAATATCACTCGTTAGACCTAGAAGTTCTTTTAATCCACGATATTCGATAATGAACAAATGGGCTTACAACTCTTAAACCATGATAGCTTAAGTCTTCAACCTCCATAGGTGCATGGCGAACATCTATTGACACTCTTTCACATTCCATTACCCGTTCCAATCATGAAAATATCATTCACTTGGCCTAGAAGTTCTTCTAATCCACGATATACCGAAAAGGAACAAATGGGCTTACAACTCTTAAACAATGATAGCTTGAGTCTTCAACCTCCATAGGTGCATGGCGAACATCTATTGACACTCTCACACATTCCATTACTCATTCCAATCATGAAAATATCATTCACTTGGCCTAGAAGTTCTTTTAATCCACGATATACCGAAATGGAACAAATGGGCTTATAACTCTTAGACCATGATAGCTTGAGTCTTCAACCTCCATAGGTGCATGACGAACATCTATTGACACTCTTTCACATTCCATTACCCATTCCAATCACGAAAATATCATTCACTTGGCCTAGAAGTTCTTTTAATCCACGATATACCGAAAAGGAACAAATGGGCTTACAACTCTTAAACAATGATAGCTTGAGTCTTCAACCTCCATAGGTGCATGGCGAACATCTATTGACACTCTCACACATTCCATTACTCATTCCAATCATGAAAATATCATTCACTTGGCCTAGAAGTTCTTTTAATCCACGATATACCGAAATGGAACAAATGGGCTTATAACTCTGAGACCATGATAGCTTGAGTCTTCAACCTCCATAGGTGCATGGCGAACATCTATTGATACTCTTTCACATTCCATTACCCATTCCAATCACGAAAATATCATTCACTTGGCCTAGAAGTTCTTTTAATCCACGATATACCGAAATGGAACAAATGGGCTTATAACTCTTAGACCATGATAGCTTGAGTCTTCAACCTCCATAGGTGCATGGCGAACATCTATTGACACTCTTTCACATTCCATTACTCATTCCAATCATGAAAATATCATTCACTTGGCCTAGAAGTTCTTTTAATCCACGATATACCGAAATGGAACAAATGGGCTTATAACTCTTAGACCATGATAGCTTGAGTCTTCAACCTCCATAGGTGCATGGCGAACATCTATTGACACTCTTTCACATTCCATTACCCATTCCAATCACGAAAATATCATTCACTTGGCCTAGAAGTTCTTTTAATCCACGATATACCGAAATGGAACAAATGGGCTTATAACTCTTAGACCATGATAGCTTGAGTCTTCAACCTCCATAGGTGCATGGCGAACATCTATTGACACTCTTTCACATTCCATTACCCATTCCAATCACGAAAATATCATTCACTTGGCCTAGAAGTTCTTTTAATCCACGATATACCGAAATGGAACAAATGGGCTTATAACTCTTAGACCATGATAGCTTGAGTCTTCAACCTCCATAGGTGCATGGCGAACATCTATTGACACTCTTTCACATTCCATTACCCATTCCAATCACGAAAATATCATTCACTTGGCCTAGAAGTTCTTATAATCCACGATATACCGAAAAGGAACAAATGGGCTTACAACTCTTAGACCATGATAGCTTGAGTCTTCAACCTCCATAGGTGCATGGCGAACATCTATTGACACTCTCACACATTCCATTACTCATTCCAATCATGAAAATATCATTCACTTGGCCTAGAAGTTCTTTTAATCCACGATATACCGAAAAGGAACAAATGGGCTTACAACTCTTAAACAATGATAGTTTGAGTCTTCAACCTCCATAGGTGCATGGCGAACATCTATTGACACTCTCACACATTCCATTACTCATTCCAATCATGAAAATATCATTCACTTGGCCTAGAAGTTCTTTTAATCCACGATATACCGAAAAGGAACAAATGGGCTTATAACTCTTAGACCATGATAGCTTGAGTGTTCAACCACCTTTGGTGGATGGCGAACATCTATTGACACTCTCACGTATTCTGTTACTCATTGCAATCATGAAAATATCAGTCGTTAGACCTAGAAGTTCTTTTAATCCACGATATTCCGAAAATGAACAAATGGGCTTACAACTCTTAAACCATGATAGCTTAAGTCTTCAACCTCCATAGGTGCATGGCGAACATCTATTGACACTCTTTCACATTCCATTACCCGTTCCAATCATGAAAATATCATTCACTTGGCCTAGAAGTTCTTCTAATCCACGATATACCGAAAAGGAACAAATGGGCTTACAACTCTTAAACAATGATAGCTTGAGTCTTCAACCTCCATAGGTGCATGGCGAACATCTATTGACACTCTCACACATTCCATTACTCATTCCAATCATGAAAATATCATTCACTTGGCCTAGAAGTTCTTTTAATCCACGATATACCGAAATGGAACAAATGGGCTTATAACTCTTAGACCATGATAGCTTGAGTCTTCAACCTCCATAGGTGCATGCCGAACATCTATTGACACTCTTTCACATTCCATTACCCATTCCAATCACGAAAATATCATTCACTTGGCCTAGAAGTTCTTTTACTCCACGATATACCGAAATGGAACAAATGGGCTTATAACTCTTAGACCATGATAGCTTGAGTCTTCAACCTCCATAGGTGCATGACGAACATCTATTGACACTCTTTCACATTCCATTACCCATTCCAATCACGAAAATATCATTCACTTGGCCTAGAAGTTCTTTTAATCCACGATATACCGAAAAGGAACAAATGGGCTTACAACTCTTAAACAATGATAGCTTGAGTCTTCAACCTCCATAGGTGCATGGCGAACATCTATTGACACTCTCACACATTCCATTACTCATTCCAATCATGAAAATATCATTCACTTGGCCTAGAAGTTCTTTTAATCCACGATATACCGAAATGGAACAAATGGGCTTATAACTCTTAGACCATGATAGCTTGAGTCTTCAACCTCCATAGGTGCATGGCGAACATCTATTGACACTCTTTCACATTCCATTACCCATTCCAATCACGAAAATATCATTCACTTGGCCTAGAAGTTCTTTTAATCCACGATATACCGAAATGGAACAAATGGGCTTATAACTCTTAGACCATGATAGCTTGAGTCTTCAACCTCCATAGGTGCATGGCGAACATCTATTGACACTCTTTCACATTCCATTACCCATTCCAATCACGAAAATATCATTCACTTGGCCTAGAAGTTCTTTTAATCCACGATATACCGAAAAGGAACAAATGGGCTTACAACTCTTAGACCATGATAGCTTGAGTCTTCAACCTCCATAGGTGCATGGCGAACATCTATTGACACTCTCACACATTCTATTACTCATTCCAATCATGAAAATATCATTCACTTGGCCTAGAAGTTCTTTTAATCCACGATATACCGAAAAGGAACAAATGGGCTTACAACTCTTAAACAATGATAGTTTGAGTCTTCAACCTCCATAGGTGCATGGCGAACATCTATTGACACTCTCACACATTCCATTACTCATTCCAATCATGAAAATATCATTCACTTGGCCTAGAAGTTCTTTTAATCCACGATATACCGAAAAGGAACAAATGGGCTTATAACTCTTAGACCATTATAGCTTGAGTGTTCAACCACCTTTGGTGGATGGCGAACATCTATTGACACTCTCACGTATTCTGTTACTCATTGCAATCATGAAAATATCAGTCGTTAGACCTAGAAGTTCTTTCAATCCACGATATTCCGAAAATGAACAAATGGGCTTACAACTCTTAAACCATGATAGCTTGAGTCTTCAACCTCCATAGGTGCATGGCGAACATCTATTGACACTCTTTCACATTCCATTACCCGTTCCAATCATGAAAATATCATTCACTTGGCCTAGAAGTTCTTTTAATCCACGATATACCGAAAAGGAACAAATGGGCTTACAACTCTTAAACAATGATAGCTTGAGTCTTCAACCTCCATAGGTGCATGGCGAACATCTATTGACACTCTCACACATTCCATTACTCATTCCAATCATGAAAATATCATTCACTTGGCCTAGAAGTTCTTTTAATCCACGATATACCGAAATGGAACAAATGGGCTTATAACTCTTAGACCATGATAGCTTGAGTCTTCAACCTCCATAGGTGCATGCCGAACATCTATTGACACTCTTTCACATTCCATTACCCATTCCAATCACGAAAATATCATTCACTTGGCCTAGAAGTTCTTTTAATCCACGATATACCGAAATGGAACAAATGGGCTTATAACTCTTAGACCATGATAGCTTGAGTCTTCAACCTCCATAGGTGCATGGCGAACATCTATTGACACTCTTTCACATTCCATTACCCATTCCAATCACGAAAATATCATTCACTTGGCCTAGAAGTTCTTTTAATCCACGATATACCGAAAAGGAACAAATGGGCTTACAACTCTTAAACAATGATAGCTTGAGTCTTCAACCTCCATAGGTGCATGGCGAACATCTATTGACACTCTCACACATTCCATTACTCATTCCAATCATGAAAATATCATTCACTTGGCCTAGAAGTTCTTTTAATCCACGATATACAGAAATGGAACAAATGGGCTTATAACTCTTAGACCATGATAGCTTGAGTCTTCAACCTCCATAGGTGCATGGCGAACATCTATTGACACTCTTTCACATTCCATTACCCATTCCAATCACGAAAATATCATTCACTTGGCCTAGAAGTTCTTTTAATCCACGATATACCGAAATGGAACAAATGGGCTTATAACTCTTAGACCATGATAGCTTGAGTCTTCAACCTCCATAGGTGCATGGCGAACATCTATTGACACTCTTTCACATTCCATTACCCATTCCAATCACGAAAATATCATTCACTTGGCCTAGAAGTTCTTTTAATCCACGATATACCGAAAAGGAACAAATGGGCTTACAACTCTTAAACAATGATAGCTTGAGTCTTCAACCTCCATAGGTGCATGGCGAACATCTATTGACACTCTTTCACATTCCATTACCCATTCCAATCATGAAAATAACATTCACTTGGCCTAGAAGTTCTTTTAATCCACGATATTCCGAAAATGAACAAATGGGCTTACAACTCTTAAACCATGATAGCTTGAGTGTTCAACCACCTTAGGTGCATGGCGAACATCTATTGACACTCTCACGTATTCTCTTACTCATTGCAATCATGAAAATATCAGTCACTAGACCTAGTAGTTCTTTTAATCCACGTTATTCCGAAAATGAACAAATGGGCTTACAACTCTTAAACCATGATAGCTTGAGAGTTCAACCACCTTTGGTGCATGGCGAACATCAATTGACACTCTCACACCTTCCCTTACTCATTCCAATCATGAAAATATCATTCACTTGGCCTAGAAGTTCTTTTAATCCACGATATACCGAAAAGGAACAAATGGGCTTATAACTCTTAGACCATGATAGCTTGAGTCTTCAACCACCATAGGTGCATGGCGAACATCTATTGACATTCTCATACATTCTATTACTCATTCCAATCATGAAAATATCATTCACTAGGCCTAGAAGTTCTTTTAATCCAGGATATACCGAAAAGGAACAAATGGGCTTATAACTCTTAGACCACGATAGCTTGAGTCTTCAACCTGCCTAGGGGCATGGCAAACATCTATTGACACTCTCACACATTCCATTACTCATTCCAATCATGAAAATATCATTCACTTGGCCTAGAAGTTCTTTTAATGCACGATATACCGAAAAGGAACAAATGGGCTTAGAACACTTAAACCATGATAACTTGAGTCTTCAATCTCCATAGGTGCATGGCGAACATCTATTGACACTCTCATACATTATCTTACTCATTCCAATCATGAAAATATCATTCACTAGGCCTAGAAGTTCTTTTAATCCACGATATTCCGAAAAGGAACAAATGTGCTTAAAACTCTTAAACCATGATAACTTGACTGTTCAACCACCATAGGTGCATGGCGAACTTCTATTGACACTCTCAGACATTCCATTACTCATTTCAATCATGAAAATATCACTCACTTGGCATAGAAGTTCTTTTAGTCCATGAAAGACCAAAAAGGAACAAATGGGCTTATAACTCTTAGACCATGATAGCTTGAGTGTTCAACTACCATAGGTGCATTGCGAACATCTATTGACACTCTCACGTATTCTGTTACTCATTGCAATCATGAAAATATCAGTCACTAGGCCTAGAAGTTCCTTTAATCCACGATATACCGAAAAGGAACAAATGGGCTTATAAATCTTAGACCATGATAGCTTGGGTCTTCAACCTCCTTAGGTGGATGGTGAACGTCTATTGACACTCTCACACCTTCCCTTACTCATTCCAATCATGAAAATAACATTCACTTGGCCTAGAAGTTCTTTTAATCCAGGATATACTGAAAAGGAACAAATGGGCTTAGAACTCTTAGACCATGATAGCTTGAGTGTTCAACCACCTTAGGTGGATGGCGAATATCTATTGACACTCTCACGTATTCTGTTACTCATTGCAATCATGAAAATATCAGTCGTTAGACCTAGAAGTTCTTTTAATCCACGATATTCCGAAAATGAACAAATGGGCTTACAACTCTTAAACCATGATAGCTTGAGTCTTCAACCTCCATAGGTGCATGGCGAACATCTATTGACACTCTCACACATTCCATTACTCATTCCAATCATGAAAATATCATTCACTTGGCCTAGAAGTTCTTTTAATCCACGATATACCGAAAAGGAACAAATGGGCTTATAACTCTTAGACCATGATAGCTTGAGTCTTCAACCTCCATAGGTGCATGGCGAACATCTATTGCCACTCTTTCACATTCCATTACCCATTCCAATCACGAAAATATCATTCACTTGGCCTAGAAGTTCTTTTAATCCACGATATACCGAAAAGGAACAAATGGGCTTACAACTCTTAAACAATGATAGCTTGCGTCTTCAACCTCCATAGGTGCATGGCGAACATCTATTGACACTCTCACACATTCCATTACTCATTCCAATCATGAAAATATCATTCACTTGGCCTAGAAGTTCTTTTAATCCACGATATACCGAAAAGGAACAAATGGGCTTACAACTCTTAAACAATGATAGCTTGAGTCTTCAACCTCCATAGGTGCATGGCGAACATCTATTGACACTCTTTCACATTCCATTACCCATTCCAATCACGAAAATATCATTCACTTGGCCTAGAAGATCTTTTAATCCACGATATACCGAAAAGGAGCAAATGGGCTTACAACTCTTAAACAATGATAGTTTGAGTCTTCAACCTCCATAGGTGCATGGCGAACATCTATTGACACTCTTTCACATTCCATTACCCATTCCAATCACGAAAATATCATTCACTTGGCCTAGAAGTTCTTTTAATCCACGATATACCGAAAAGGAACAAATGGGCTTACAACTCTTAGACCATGATAGCTTGAGTCTTCAACCTCCATAGGTGCATGGCGAACATCTATTGACACTCTCACACATTCCATTACTCATTCCAATCATGAAAATATCATTCACTTGGCCTAGAAGTTCTTTTAATCCACGATATACCGAAAAGGAACAAATGGGCTTACAACTCTTAAACAATGATAGCTTGAGTCTTCAACCTCCATAGGTGCATGGCGAACATCTATTGACACTCTTTCACATTCCATTACCCATTCCAATCACGAAAATATCATTCACTTGGCCTAGAAGATCTTTTAATCCACGATATACCGAAAAGGAGCAAATGGGCTTACAACTCTTCAACAATGATAGTTTGAGTCTTCAACCTCCATAGGTGCATGGCGAACATCTATTGACACTCTTTCACATTCCATTACCCATTCCAATCACGAAAATATCATTCACTTCGCCTAGAAGTTCTTTTAATCCACGATATACCGAAAAGGAACAAATGGGCTTACAACTCTTAGACCATGATAGCTTGAGTCTTCAACCTCCATAGGTGCATGGCGAACATCTATTGACACTCTCACACATTCCATTACTCATTCCAATCATGAAAATATCATTCACTTGGCCTAGAAGTTCTTTTAATCCACGATATACCGAAAAGGAACAAATGGGCTTACAACTCTTAAACAATGATAGTTTGAGTCTTCAACCTCCATAGGTGCATGGCGAACATCTATTGACACTCTCACACATTCCATTACTCATTCCAATCATGAAAATATCATTCACTTGGCCTAGAAGTTCTTTTAATCCACGATATACCGAAAAGGAACAAATGGGCTTATAACTCTTAGACCATGATAGCTTGAGTGTTCAACCACCTTAGGTGGTTGGCGAACATCTATTGACACTCTCACGGATTCTGTTACTCATTGCAATCATGAAAATATCAGTCGTTAGACCTAGAAGTTCTTTTCATCCACGATATTCCGAAAATGAACAAATGGGCTTACAACTCTTAAACCAATGTAGCTTGAGTCTTCAACCTCCATAGGTGCATGGCGAACATCTATTGACACTCTTTCACATTCCATTTCCCGTTCCAATCATGAAAATATCATTCACTTGGCCTAGAAGTTGTTTTAATCCACGATATACCGAAAAGGAACAAATGGGCTTACAACTCTTAAACAATGATAGCTTGAGTCTTCAACCTCCATAGGTGCATGGCGAACATCTATTGACACTCTCACACATTCCATTACTCATTCCAATCATGAAAATATCATTCACTTGGCCTAGAAGTTCTTTTAATCCACGATATACCGAAATGGAACAAATGGGCTTACAACTCTTAGACCATGATAGCTTGAGTCTTCAACCTCCATAGGTGCATGGCGAACATCTATTGACACTCTTTCACATTCCATTACCCATTCCAATCACGAAAATATCATTCACTTGGCCTAGAAGTTCTTTTAATCCACGATATACCGAAAAGGAACAAATGGGCTTACAACTCTTAAACAATGATAGCTTGAGTCTTCAACCTCCATAGGTGCATGGCGAACATCTATTGACACTCTCACACATTCCATTACTCATTCCAATCATGAAAATATCATTCACTTGGCCTAGAAGTTCTTTTAATCCACGATATACCGAAAAGGAACAAATGGGCTTATAACTCTTAGACCATGATAGCTTGAGTCTTCAACCTCCATAGGTGGATGGCGAACATCTATTGACACTCTTTCACATTCCATTACCCATTCCAATCACGAAAATATCATTCACTTGGCCTAGAAGTTCTTTTAATCCACGATATACCGAAAAGGAACAAATGGGCTTACAACTCTTAAACAATGATAGCTTGAGTCTTCAACCTCCATAGGTGCATGGCGAACATCTATTGACACTCTCACACATTCCATTACTCATTCCAATCATGAAAATATCATTCACTTGGCCTAGAAGTTCTTTTAATCCACGATATACCGAAATGGAACAAATGGGCTTACAACTCTTAGACCATGATAGCTTGAGTCTTCAACCTCCATAGGTGCATGGCGAACATCTATTGACACTCTTTCACATTCCATTACCCATTCCAATCACGAAAATATCATTTACTTGGCCTAGAAGTTCTTTTAATCCACGATATACCGAAAAGGAACAAATGGGCTTACAACTCTTAAACAATGATAGCTTGAGTCTTCAACCTCCATAGGTGCATGGCGAACATCTATTGACACTCTCACACATTCCATTACTCATTCCAATCATGAAAATATCATTCACTTGGCCTAGAAGTTCTTTTAATCCACGATATACCGAAAAGGAACAAATGGGCTTATAACTCTTAGACCATGATAGCTTGAGTGTTCAACCACCTTAGGTGGTTGGCGAACATCTATTGACACTCTCACGTATTCTGTTACTCATTGCAATCATGAAAATATCAGTCGTTAGACCTAGAAGTTCTTTTCATCCACGATATTCGAAAATGAACAAATGGGCTTACAACTCTTAAACCAATGTAGCTTGAGTCTTCAACCTCCATAGGTGCATGGCGAACATCTATTGACACTCTTTCACATTCCATTTCCCGTTCCAATCATGAAAATATCATTCACTTGGCCTAGAAGTTGTTTTAATCCACGATATACCGAAAAGGAACAAATGGGCTTACAACTCTTAAACAATGATAGCTTGAGTCTTCAACCTCCATAGGTGCATGGCGAACATCTATTGACACTCTTTCACATTCCATTACCCGTTCCAATCATGAAAATATCATTCACTTGGCCTAGAAGTTCTTTTAATCCACGATATACCGAAAAGGAACAAATGGGCTTACAACTCTTAAACAATGATAGCTTGAGTCTTCAACCTCCATAGGTGCATGGCGAACATCTATTGACACTCTTTCACATTCCATTACCCATTCCAATCACGAAAATATCATTCACTTGGCCTAGAAGATCTTTTAATCCACGATATACCGAAAAGGAGCAAATGGGCTTACAACTCTTCAACAATGATAGTTTGAGTCTTCAACCTCCATAGGTGCATGGCGAACATCTATTGACACTCTTTCACATTCCATTACCCATTCCAATCACGAAAATATCATTCACTTCGCCTAGAAGTTCTTTTAATCCACGATATACCGAAAAGGAACAAATGGGCTTACAACTCTTAGACCATGATAGCTTGAGTCTTCAACCTCCATAGGTGCATGGCGAACATCTATTGACACTCTCACACATTCCATTACTCATTCCAATCATGAAAATATCATTCACTTGGCCTAGAAGTTCTTTTAATCCACGATATACCGAAAAGGAACAAATGGGCTTATAACTCTTAGACCATGATAGCTTGAGTGTTCAACCACCTTAGGTGGTTGGCGAACATCTATTGACACTCTCACGTATTCTGTTACTCATTGCAATCATGAAAATATCAGTCGTTAGACCTAGAAGTTCTTTTCATCCACGATATTCCGAAAATGAACAAATGGGCTTACAACTCTTAAACCAATGTAGCTTGAGTCTTCAACCTCCATAGGTGCATGGCGAACATCTATTGACACTCTTTCACATTCCATTACCCATTCCAATCACGAAAATATCATTCACTTGGCCTAGAAGTTCTTTTAATCCACGATATACCGAAAAGGAACAAATGGGCTTACAACTCTTAAACAATGATAGCTTGAGTCTTCAACCTCCATAGGTGCATGGCGAACATCTATTGACACTCTCACACATTCCATTACTCATTCCAATCATGAAAATATCATTCACTTGGCCTAGAAGTTCTTTTAATCCACGATATACCGAAAAGGAACAAATGGGCTTATAACTCTTAGACCATGATAGCTTGAGTCTTCAACCTCCATAGGTGGATGGCGAACATCTATTGACACTCTTTCACATTCCATTACCCATTCCAATCACGAAAATATCATTCACTTGGCCTAGAAGTTCTTTTAATCCACGATATACCGAAAAGGAACAAATGGGCTTACAACTCTTAAACAATGATAGCTTGAGTCTTCAACCTCCATAGGTGCATGGCGAACATCTATTGACACTCTCACACATTCCATTACTCATTCCAATCATGAAAATATCATTCACTTGGCCTAGAAGTTCTTTTAATCCACGATATACCGAAATGGAACAAATGGGCTTACAACTCTTAGACCATGATAGCTTGAGTCTTCAACCTCCATAGGTGCATGGCGAACATCTATTGACACTCTTTCACATTCCATTACCCATTCCAATCACGAAAATATCATTTACTTGGCCTAGAAGTTCTTTTAATCCACGATATACCGAAAAGGAACAAATGGGCTTACAACTCTTAAACAATGATAGCTTGAGTCTTCAACCTCCATAGGTGCATGGCGAACATCTATTGACACTCTCACACATTCCATTACTCATTCCAATCATGAAAATATCATTCACTTGGCCTAGAAGTTCTTTTAATCCACGATATACCGAAAAGGAACAAATGGGCTTATAACTCTTAGACCATGATAGCTTGAGTGTTCAACCACCTTAGGTGGTTGGCGAACATCTATTGACACTCTCACGTATTCTGTTACTCATTGCAATCATGAAAATATCAGTCGTTAGACCTAGAAGTTCTTTTCATCCACGATATTCCGAAAATGAACAAATGGGCTTACAACTCTTAAACCAATGTAGCTTGAGTCTTCAACCTCCATAGGTGCATGGCGAACATCTATTGACACTCTTTCACATTCCATTTCCCGTTCCAATCATGAAAATATCATTCACTTGGCCTAGAAGTTGTTTTAATCCACGATATACCGAAAAGGAACAAATGGGCTTACAACTCTTAAACAATGATAGCTTGAGTCTTCAACCTCCATAGGTGCATGGCGAACATCTATTGACACTCTTTCACATTCCATTACCCGTTCCAATCATGAAAATATCATTCACTTGGCCTAGAAGTTCTTTTAATCCACGATATACCGAAAAGGAACAAATGGGCTTACAACTCTTAAACAATGATAGCTTGAGTCTTCAACCTCCATAGGTGCATGGCGAACATCTATTGACACTCTTTCACATTCCATTACCCATTCCAATCACGAAAATATCATTCACTTGGCCTAGAAGATCTTTTAATCCACGATATACCGAAAAGGAGCAAATGGGCTTACAACTCTTCAACAATGATAGTTTGAGTCTTCAACCTCCATAGGTGCATGGCGAACATCTATTGACACTCTTTCACATTCCATTACCCATTCCAATCACGAAAATATCATTCACTTCGCCTAGAAGTTCTTTTAATCCACGATATACCGAAAAGGAACAAATGGGCTTACAACTCTTAGACCATGATAGCTTGAGTCTTCAACCTCCATAGGTGCATGGCGAACATCTATTGACACTCTCACACATTCCATTACTCATTCCAATCATGAAAATATCATTCACTTGGCCTAGAAGTTCTTTTAATCCACGATATACCGAAAAGGAACAAATGGGCTTACAACTCTTAAACAATGATAGTTTGAGTCTTCAACCTCCATAGGTGCATGGCGAACATCTATTGACACTCTCACACATTCCATTACTCATTCCAATCATGAAAATATCATTCACTTGGCCTAGAAGTTCTTTTAATCCACGATATACCGAAAAGGAACAAATGGGCTTATAACTCTTAGACCATGATAGCTTGAGTGTTCAACCACCTTAGGTGGTTGGCGAACATCTATTGACACTCTCACGTATTCTGTTACTCATTGCAATCATGAAAATATCAGTCGTTAGACCTAGAAGTTCTTTTCATCCACGATATTCCGAAAATGAACAAATGGGCTTACAACTCTTAAACCAATGTAGCTTGAGTCTTCAACCTCCATAGGTGCATGGCGAACATCTATTGACACTCTTTCACATTCCATTTCCCGTTCCAATCATGAAAATATCATTCACTTGGCCTAGAAGTTGTTTTAATCCACGATATACCGAAAAGGAACAAATGGGCTTACAACTCTTAAACAATGATAGCTTGAGTCTTCAACCTCCATAGGTGCATGGCGAACATCTATTGACACTCTCACACATTCCATTACTCATTCCAATCATGAAAATATCATTCACTTGGCCTAGAAGTTCTTTTAATCCACGATATACCGAAATGGAACAAATGGGCTTACAACTCTTAGACCATGATAGCTTGAGTCTTCAACCTCCATAGGTGCATGGCGAACATCTATTGACACTCTTTCACATTCCATTACCCATTCCAATCACGAAAATATCATTCACTTGGCCTAGAAGTTCTTTTAATCCACGATATACCGAAAAGGAACAAATGGGCTTACAACTCTTAAACAATGATAGCTTGAGTCTTCAACCTCCATAGGTGCATGGCGAACATCTATTGACACTCTCACACATTCCATTACTCATTCCAATCATGAAAATATCATTCACTTGGCCTAGAAGTTCTTTTAATCCACGATATACCGAAAAGGAACAAATGGGCTTATAACTCTTAGACCATGATAGCTTGAGTCTTCAACCTCCATAGGTGGATGGCGAACATCTATTGACACTCTTTCACATTCCATTACCCATTCCAATCACGAAAATATCATTCACTTGGCCTAGAAGTTCTTTTAATCCACGATATACCGAAAAGGAACAAATGGGCTTACAACTCTTAAACAATGATAGCTTGAGTCTTCAACCTCCATAGGTGCATGGCGAACATCTATTGACACTCTCACACATTCCATTACTCATTCCAATCATGAAAATATCATTCACTTGGCCTAGAAGTTCTTTTAATCCACGATATACCGAAATGGAACAAATGGGCTTACAACTCTTAGACCATGATAGCTTGAGTCTTCAACCTCCATAGGTGCATGGCGAACATCTATTGACACTCTTTCACATTCCATTACCCATTCCAATCACGAAAATATCATTTACTTGGCCTAGAAGTTCTTTTAATCCACGATATACCGAAAAGGAACAAATGGGCTTACAACTCTTAAACAATGATAGCTTGAGTCTTCAACCTCCATAGGTGCATGGCGAACATCTATTGACACTCTCACACATTCCATTACTCATTCCAATCATGAAAATATCATTCACTTGGCCTAGAAGTTCTTTTAATCCACGATATACCGAAAAGGAACAAATGGGCTTATAACTCTTAGACCATGATAGCTTGAGTGTTCAACCACCTTAGGTGGTTGGCGAACATCTATTGACACTCTCACGTATTCTGTTACTCATTGCAATCATGAAAATATCAGTCGTTAGACCTAGAAGTTCTTTTCATCCACGATATTCCGAAAATGAACAAATGGGCTTACAACTCTTAAACCAATGTAGCTTGAGTCTTCAACCTCCATAGGTGCATGGCGAACATCTATTGACACTCTTTCACATTCCATTTCCCGTTCCAATCATGAAAATATCATTCACTTGGCCTAGAAGTTGTTTTAATCCACGATATACCGAAAAGGAACAAATGGGCTTACAACTCTTAAACAATGATAGCTTGAGTCTTCAACCTCCATAGGTGCATGGCGAACATCTATTGACACTCTCACACATTCCATTACTCATTCCAATCATGAAAATATCATTCACTTGGCCTAGAAGTTCTTTTAATCCACGATATACCGAAATGGAACAAATGGGCTTACAACTCTTAGACCATGATAGCTTGAGTCTTCAACCTCCATAGGTGCATGGCGAACATCTATTGACACTCTTTCACATTCCATTACCCATTCCAATCACGAAAATATCATTCACTTGGCCTAGAAGTTCTTTTAATCCACGATATACCGAAAAGGAACAAATGGGCTTACAACTCTTAAACAATGATAGCTTGAGTCTTCAACCTCCATAGGTGCATGGCGAACATCTATTGACACTCTCACACATTCCATTACTCATTCCAATCATGAAAATATCATTCACTTGGCCTAGAAGTTCTTTTAATCCACGATATACCGAAAAGGAACAAATGGGCTTATAACTCTTAGACCATGATAGCTTGAGTCTTCAACCTCCATAGGTGGATGGCGAACATCTATTGACACTCTTTCACATTCCATTACCCATTCCAATCACGAAAATATCATTCACTTGGCCTAGAAGTTCTTTTCATCCACGATATACCGAAAAGGAACAAATGGGCTTACAACTCTTAAACAATGATAGCTTGAGTCTTCAACCTCCATAGGTGCATGGCGAACATCTATTGACACTCTCACACATTCCATTACTCATTCCAATCATGAAAATATCATTCACTTGGCCTAGAAGTTCTTTTAATCCACGATATACCGAAATGGAACAAATGGGCTTACAACTCTTAGACCATGATAGCTTGAGTCTTCAACCTCCATAGGTGCATGGCGAACATCTATTGACACTCTTTCACATTCCATTACCCATTCCAATCACGAAAATATCATTTACTTGGCCTAGAAGTTCTTTTAATCCACGATATACCGAAAAGGAACAAATGGGCTTACAACTCTTAAACAATGATAGCTTGAGTCTTCAACCTCCATAGGTGCATGGCGAACATCTATTGACACTCTCACACATTCCATTACTCATTCCAATCATGAAAATATCATTCACTTGGCCTAGAAGTTCTTTTAATCCACGATATACCGAAAAGGAACAAATGGGCTTATAACTCTTAGACCATGATAGCTTGAGTGTTCAACCACCTTAGGTGGTTGGCGAACATCTATTGACACTCTCACGTGATTCTCGCTACTCATTGCATTCATGAAAATATTAGTCGTTAGAAGTAGAATTACTTTTCATACACGATATTCAGAAAATGAACAAATGGGCTTACAACTCTTAAACCAATGTAGCTTGAGTCTTCAACCTCCATAGGTGCATGGCGAACATCTATTGACACTCTTTCACATTCCATTTCCCGTTCCAATCATGAAAATATCATTCACTTGGCCTAGAAGTTGTTTTAATCCACGATATACCGAAAAGGAACAAATGGGCTTACAACTCTTAAACAATGATAGCTTGAGTCTTCAACCTCCATAGGTGCATGGCGAACATCTATTGACACTCTCACACATTCCATTACTCATTCCAATCATGAAAATATCATTCACTTGGCCTAGAAGTTCTTTTAATCCACGATATACCGAAAAGGAACAAATGGGCTTACAACTCTTAAACAATGATAGCTTGAGTCTTCAACCTCCATAGGTGCGTGGCGAACATCTATTGACACTCTCACACATTCCATTACTCATTCCAATCATGAAAATATCATTTACTTGGCCTAGAAGTTCTTTTAATCCACGATATACCGAAATGGAACAAATGAGCTTATAACTCTTAGACCATGATAGCTTGAGTCTTCAACCTCCATAGGTGCGTGGCGAACATCTATTGACACTCTCACACATTCCATTACTCATTCCAATCATGAAAATATCATTCACTTGGCCTAGAAGTTGTTTTAATCCACGATATACCGAAAAGGAATAAATGGGCTTATAACTCTTAAACCATGATAGCTTGAGTCTTCAACCACCATAGGCGCATGGCGAACATCTATTGTCATTCTCATACATTCTATTACTCGTTCCAATCATGAAAATATCATTCACTAGGCCTAGAAGTTCTTTTAATCCACGATATACCGAAAAGGAACAAATGGGCTTATAACTCTTAGACCATGATAGCTTGAGTGTTCAACCACCTTAGGTGGTTGGCGAACATCTATTGACACTCTCACGTATTCTGTTACTCATTGCAATCATGAAAATATCAGTCGTTAGACCTAGAAGTTCTTTTCATCCACGATATTCCGAAAATGAACAAATGGGCTTACAACTCTTAAACCAATGTAGCTTGAGTCTTCAACCTCCATAGGTGCATGGCGAACATCTATTGACACTCTTTCACATTCCATTTCCCGTTCCAATCATGAAAATATCATTCACTTGGCCTAGAAGTTGTTTTAATCCACGATATACCGAAAAGGAACAAATGGGCTTACAACTCTTAAACAATGATAGCTTGAGTCTTCAACCTCCATAGGTGCATGGCGAACATCTATTGACACTCTCACACATTCCATTACTCATTCCAATCATGAAAATATCATTCACTTGGCCTAGAAGTTCTTTTAATCCACGATATACCGAAAAGGAACAAATGGGCTTACAACTCTTAAACAATGATAGCTTGAGACTTCAACCTCCATAGGTGCGTGGCGAACATCTATTGACACTCTCACACATTCCATTACTCATTCCAATCATGAAAATATCATTTACTTGGCCTAGAAGTTCTTTTAATCCACGATATACCGAAATGGAACAAATGAGCTTATAACTCTTAGACCATGATAGCTTGAGTCTTCAACCTCCATAGGTGCGTGGCGAACATCTATTGACACTCTCACACATTCCATTACTCATTCCAATCATGAAAATATCATTCACTTGGCCTAGAAGTTGTTTTAATCCACGATATACCGAAAAGGAATAAATGGGCTTATAACTCTTAAACCATGATAGCTTGAGTCTTCAACCACCATAGGCGCATGGCGAACATCTATTGTCATTCTCATACATTCTATTACTCGTTCCAATCATGAAAATATCATTCACTAGGCCTAGAAGTTCTTTTAATCCAGGATATACCTAAAAGGAACAAATGGGCTTATAACTCTTAGACCACGATAGCTTGAGTCTTCAACCTGCCTAGGGGCATGGCGAACATCTATTGACACTCTCACACATTCCATTACTCATTCCAATCATGAAAATATCATTCACTTGGCCTAGAAGTTCTTTTAATCCACGTTATACCGAAAAGGAACAAATGGGCTTATAACTCTTAGACCATGATAGCTTGAGTCTTCAACCTCCATAGGTGCATGGCGAACATCTATTGACACTCTTTCACATTCCATTACCCATTCCGATCATGAAAATATCATTCACTTGGCCTAGAAGTTCTTTTAATCTACAATATACCGAAAAGGAACAAATGGGCTTACAACTCTTAAACCATGATAGCTTAAGTGTTCAGCCACCTTATGTGTATGGCGAATATCTATTGACACTCTCTCACATTCCCTTACTCATTCCAATCATGAAAATATCAGTCACTTGGCCTAGAAGTTCTTTTGATCCACAATATACCGAAACGGAACAAACGGGCTTAGAACACTTAAACCATGATAACTTGAGTCTTCAACCACCTTTGGTGCATGGCGAACATCTATTGACACTTTCATTCATTCTCTTACTCATTCCAATCATGAAAATATCATTCACTAGGCGTAGAAGTTCCTTTAATCCACGATATACCGAAAGGGAACAACTGGGCTTATAAATCTTAGACCATGATAGCTTGAGTCTTCAACCTGCCTAGGGGCATGGCGAACATCTATTGACACTCTCACACATTCCATTACTCATTCCAATCATGAAAATATCATTCACTTGGCCTAGAAGTTCTTTTAATCCACGTTATACCGAAAAGGAACAAATGGGCTTATAACTCTTAGACCATGATAGCTTGAGTCTTCAACCTCCATAGGTGCATGGCGAACATCTATTGACACTCTTTCACATACCATTACCCATTCCGATCATGAAAATATCATTCACTTGGCCTAGAAGTTCTTTTAATCCACAATATACCGAAAAGGAACAAATGGGCTTACAACTCTTAAACCATGATAGCTTAAGTGTTCAACCACCTTATGTGTATGTCGAATATCTATTGACACTCTCACACATTCCCTTACTCATTCCAATCATGAAAATATCATTCACTTGGCCTAGAAGTTCTTTTGACCCACGATATACCGAAACGGAACAAATGGGCTTAGAACACTTAAACCATGATAACTTGAGTCTTCAACCACCTTTGGTGCATGGCGAACATCTATTGACACTTTCATTCATTCACTTACTCATTCCAATCATGAAAATATCATTCACTAGGCGTAGAAGTTCCTTTAATCCACGATATACCGAAAAGGAACAAATGGGCTTATAAATCTTAGACCATGATAGCTTGGGTCTTCAACCTCCTTAGGTGCATGGTGAACATCTATTGACACTCTCACACATTCCCTTACTCATTCCAATCATGAAAATAACATTCACTTGGCCTAGAAGTTCTTTTAATCCACGATATACCGAAACGGAACAATTGCGCTTATAACACTTCGACCATGATAGCTTGAGTCTTCAACCTCCTTAGGTTCTTGGCGAACATCTATTGACACTCTCATACATTCTCTTACTCATTCCAATCATGAAAATATCATTCACTAGGAAAAGAAGTTCTTTTAATCCACGATATACCGAAAAGGAACAAATGGGCTTACAACTCTTAAACCATGATAACTTGACTGTTCAACCACCTTAGGTGCATGGCGAACTTCTATTGACACTCTCAGACATTCCATTACGCATTTCAATCATGAAAATATCACTCAGTTGGCATAGGAGTTCTTTTAGTCCATGATAGACCAAAAAGGAACAAATGGGCTTATAACTCTTAGACCATGATAGCTTGAGTGTTCAACCACCTTAGGTGCATGGCGAACATCTATTGACACTCTCACGTATTCTCTTACTCATTGCAATCATGAAAATATCAGTCACTAGACCTAGAAGTTCTTTTAATCCACGTTATTCCGAAAATGAACAAATGGGCTTACAACTCTTAAACCATGATAGCTTGAGAGTTCAACCACCTTTGGTGCATGGCGAACATCAATTGACACTCTCACACCTTCCCTTACTCATTCCAATCATGAAAATATCATTCACTTGGCCTAGAAGTTCTTTTAATCCACGATATACCGAAAAAGAACAAATGGGCTTATAACTCTTAGACCATGATAGCTTGAGTCTTCAACCTCCATAGGTGCATGGCGAACATCTATTGACACTCTTTCACATTCCATTACCCATTCCAATCACGAAAATATCATTCACTTGGCCTAGAAGTTCTTTTAATCCACGATATACCGAAAAGGAACAAATGGGCTTACAACTCTTAAACAATGATAGCTTGAGTCTTCAACCTCCATAGGTGCATGGCGAACATCTATTGACACTCTCACACATTCCATTACTCATTCCAATCATGAAAATATCATTCACTTGGCCTAGAAGTTCTTTTAATCCACGATATACCGAAAAGGAACAAATGGGCTTACAACTCTTAAACCATGATAGCTTGAGTCTTCAACCACCATAGGTGCATGGCGAACATCTATTGTCATTCTCATACATTCTATTACTCGTTCCAATCATGAAAATATCATTCACTAGGCCTAGATGTTCTTTTAATCCAGGATATACCGAAAAGGAACAAATGGGCTTATAACTCTTAGACCACGATAGCTTGAGTCTTCAACCTGCCTAGGGGCATGGCGAACATCTATTGACACTCTCACACATTCCATTACTCTTTCCAATCATGAAAATATCATTCACTTGGCCTAGGAGTTCTTTTAATACACGATATACCAAAAAGGAACAAATGGGCTTATAACTCTTAGACCATGATAGCTTGAGTCTTCAACCTCCATAGGTGCATGGCGAACATCTATTGACACTCTTTCACATTCCATTACCCATTCCAATCATGAAAGTATCATTCACTTGGCCTAGAAGTTCTTTTAATCCACGATATACCGAAAAGGAACAAATGGGCTTACAACTCTTAAACCATGATAGCTTAAGTGTTCAACCACCTTATGTGTATGGCGAATATCTATTGACACTCTCACACATTCCCTTACTCATTCCAATCATGAAAATATCATTCACTTGGCCTAGAAGATCTTTTCATCCACGATATACCGAAACGGAACAAATGGGCTTAGAACACTTAAACCATGATAACTTGAGTCTTCAACCACCTTTGGTGCATGGCGAACATCTATTGACACTTTCATACATTCTCTTACTCATTCCAATCATGAAAATATCATTCACTAGGCCTAGAAGTTCCTTTAATCCACGATATACCGAAAAGGAACAAATGGGCTTATAACTCTTAGACCATGATAGCTTGAGTCTTCAACCTCCTTAGGTGCATGGTAAACGTCTATTGACACTCTCACACATTCCCTTACTCATTCCAATCATGAAAATAACATTCACTTGGCCTAGAAGTTCTTTTAATCCACGATATACCGAAAAGGAACAATTGCGCTTATAACACTTCGACCATGATAGCTTGAGTCTTCAACCTCCTTAGGTTCATGGCGAACATCTATTGACACTCTCATACATTCTCTTACTCATTCCAATCATGAAAATATCATTCACTAGGCATAGAAGTTCTTTTAATCCACGATATACCGAAAAGGAACAAATGGGCTTACAACTCTTCAACCATGAGAACTTGAGTCTTCAACCACCTTTGGTGCATGGCGAACATCTATGGACACTTTCATTCATTCTCTTACTCATTCCAATCATGAAAATATCATTCACTAGGCCTAGAAGTTCCTTTAATCCACGATATACCGAAAAGGAACAAATGGTCTTATAAATCTTAGACCATGATAGCTTGGGTCTTCAACCTCCTTAGGTGCATGGCGAACATCTATTGACACTCTCACGTATTCTCTTACTCATTGCAATCATGAAAATATCAGTCACTAGACCTAGAAGTTCTTTTAATCCACGTTATTCCGAAAATGAACAAATGGGCTTGCAACTCTTAAACCATGATAGCTTGAGAGTTCAACCACCTCTGGTGCATGGCGAACATCAATTGACACTCTCACACCTTCCCTTACTCATTCCAATCATGAAAATATCATTCACTTGGCCTAGAAGTTCTTTTAATCCACGATATACCGAAAAAGAACAAATGGGCTTATAACTCTTAGACCATGATAGCTTGAGTCTTCAACCTCCATAGGTGCATGGCGAACATCTATTGACACTCTCACACATTCCATTACTCATTCCAATCATGAAAATATCATTCACTTGGCCTAGGAGTTCGTTTAATCCACGATATAACAAAAAGGAACAAATGGGCTTATAACTCTTAGACCATGATAGCTTGAGTCTTCAACCTCCATAGGTGCATGGCGAACATCTATTGACACTCTTTCACATTCCATTACCCATTCCAATCATGAAAATATCATTCACTTGGCCTAGAAGTTCTTTTAATCCATGATATACCGAAAAGGAACAAATGGGATTACAACTCTTAAACCATGATAGCTTAAGTGTTCAACCACCTTATGTGTATGGCGAATATCTATTGACACTCTCACACATTCCCTTACTCATTCCAATCATGAAAATATCATTCACTTGGCCTAGAAGTTCTTTTCATCCACGATATACCGAAACGGAACAAATGGGCTTAGAACACTTAAACCATGATAACTTGAGTCTTCAACCACCTTTGGTGCATGGCAAACATCTATGGACACTTTCATTCATTCTCTTACTCATTCCAATCATGAAAATATCATTCACTAGGCCTAGAAGTTCCTTTAATCCACGATATACCGAAAAGGAACAAATGGGCTTATAAATCTTAGACCATGATAGCTTGGGTCTTCAACCTCCTTAGGTGCATGGTGAACGTCTATTGACACTCTCACACATTCCCTTACTCATTCCAATCATGAAAATAACATTCACTTGGCCTAGAAGTTCTTTTAATCCACGATATACCGAAAAGGAACAATTGCGCTTATAACACTTCGACCATGATAGCTTGAGTCTTCAACCTCCTTAGGTTCATGGCGAACATCTATTGACACTCTCATACATTCTCTTACTCATTCCAATCATGAAAATATCATTCACTAGGCATAGAAGTTCTTTTAATCCACGATATACCGAAAAGGAACAAATGGGCTTACAACTCTTCAACCATGATAACTTGAGTCTTCAACCACCTTTGGTGCATGGCGAACATCTATGGACACTTTCATTCATTCTCTTACTCATTCCAATCATGAAAATATCATTCACTAGGCCTAGAAGTTCCTTTAATCCACGATATACCGAAAAGGAACAAATGGGCTTATAAATCTTAGACCATGATAGCTTGGGTCTTCAACCTCCTTAGGTGCATGGCGAACATCTATTGACACTCTCACGTATTCTCTTACTCATTGCAATCATGAAAATATCAGTCACTAGACCTAGAAGTTCTTTTAATCCACGTTATTCCGAAAATGAACAAATGGGCTTGCAACTCTTAAACCATGATAGCTTGAGAGTTCAACCACCTTTGGTGCATGGCGAACATCAATTGACACTCTCACACCTTCCCTTACTCATTCCAATCATGAAAATATCATTCACTTGGCCTAGAAGTTCTTTTAATCCACGATATACCGAAAAAGAACAAATGGGCTTATAACTCTTAGACCATGATAGCTTGAGTCTTCAACCTCCATAGGTGCATGGCGAACATCTATTGACACTCTCACACATTCCATTACTCATTCCAATCATGAAAATATCATTCACTTGGCCTAGGAGTTCTTTTAATCCACGATATACCAAAAAGGAACAAATGGGCTTATAACTCTTAGACCATGATAGCTTGAGTCTTCAACCTCCATAGGTGCATGGCGAACATCTATTGACACTCTTTCACATTCCATTACCCATTCCAATCATGAAAATATCATTCACTTGGCCTAGAAGTTCTTTTAATCCATGATATACCGAAAAGGAACAAATGGGATTACAACTCTTAAACCATAATAGCTTAAGTTTTCAACCACCTTATGTGTATGGCGAATATCTATTGACACTCTCACACATTCCCTTACTCATTCCAATCATGAAAATATCATTCACTTGGCCTAGAAGTTCTTTTCATCCACGATATACCGAAACGGAACAAATGGGCTTAGAACACTTAAACCATGATAACTTGAGTCTTCAACCACCTTTGGTGCATGGCGAACATCTATGGACACTTTCATTCATTCTCTTACTCATTCCAATCATAAAAATATCATTCACTAGGCCTAGAAGTTCCTTTAATCCACGATATACCGAAAAGGAACAAATGGGCTTATAAATCTTAGACCATGATAGCTTCGGTCTTCAACCTCCTTAGGTGCATGGTGAACGTCTATTGACACTCTCACACATTCCCTTTCTCATTGCAATCATGAAAATATCAGTCACTAGACCTAGAAGTTCTTTTAATCCACGTTATTCCGAAAATGAACAAATGGGCTTACAACTCTTAAACCATGATAGCTTGAGAGTTCAACCACCTTTGGTGCATGGCGAACATCAATTGACACTCTCACACCTTCCCTTACTCATTCCAATCATGAAAATATCATTCACTTGGCCTAGAAGTTCTTTTAATCCACGATATACCGAAAAGGAACAAATGGGCTTAAAACTCTTAGACCATGATAGCTTGAGTCTTCAACCACCATAGGTGCATGGCGAACATCTATTGACATTCTCATACATTCTATTACTCATTCCAATCATGAAAATATCATTCACTAAGCCTAGAAGTTCTTTTAATGCAGGATATACCGAAAGGAACAAATGGGCTTATAACTCTTAGACCACGATAGCTTGAGTCTTCAACCTGCCTAGGGGCATGGCGAACATCTATTGACACTCTCACACACTCCATTACTCATTCCAATCATGAAAATATCATTCACTTGGCCTAGAAGTTCTTTTAATCCACGATATACCGAAAAGGAAAAAATTGGCTTACAACTCTTAGGCCATGATAGCTTGAGTCTTCAACCTCCATAGGTGCATGGCGAACATCTATTGACACTCTTTCACATTCCATTACCCATTCCAATCATGAAAATATCATTCACTTGGCCTACAAGTTGTTTTGATCCACGATATACCGAAATGGAACAAATGGGCTTAGAACACTTAAACCATGATAACTTGAGTCTTCAATCTCCTTAGGTGCATGGCGAACAACTATTGACACTCTGATACATTCTCTGACTCATTCCAATCATGAAAATAACATTCACTTGGCCTAGAAGTTCTTTTAATCCACGATATACCGAAAAGGAACAATTCCGCTTATAACACTTCGACCATGATAGCTTGAGTCTTCAACCTCCTTAGGTTCATGGCGAACAACTATTGACACTCTCATACATTCTCTTACTCATTCCAATCATGAAAATATCAGTCACTAGACCTAGAAGTTCTTTTAATCCACGATATACCGAAAAGGAACAAATGGGCTTATAACTCTTAGACCATGATAGCTTGAGTCTTCCACCTCCATAGGTGCATGGCGAACATCTATTGACACTCTTTCACATTCCATTACCCATTCCAATCATGAAAATATCATTCACTTGGCCTAGAAGTTCTTTTAATCCACGATATTCCGAAAAAGAACAAATGGGCTTACAACTCATAAACCATGATAGCTTGAGTCTTCAACCTCCATAGGTGCATGGCGAAAATCTATTGACACTCTCATACATTCTATTACTCATTGCAATCATGAAAATATCAGTCGCTAGGGCGAGAAGTTCTTTTAATCCACGATATTCCGAAAAAGAACAAATGGGCTTACAACTCTTAAACCATGATAGCTTGAGTCTTCAACCTCCATAGGTGCATGGCGAAAATCTATTGACACTCTCATACATTCTATTACTCATTCCAATCATGAAAATATCAGTCGCTAGGGCTTGAAGTTCTTTTAATCCACGATATTCCGAAAAAGAACAAATGGGCTTACAACTCTTAAACCATGATAGCTTGAGTCTTCAACCTCCATAGGTGCATGGCGAACATCTATTGACACTCTCATACTCATTCCAATCATGAAAATATCATTCACTTGGCCTAGAAGTTCTTTTACTCCTTGATATACCGAAAAGGAACAAATGAGCATACAACTCATAAACCAAGATAG
Organism: Styphnolobium japonicum; assembly: GCA_023212625.1. Classification (NCBI taxonomy): domain Eukaryota; kingdom Viridiplantae; phylum Streptophyta; class Magnoliopsida; order Fabales; family Fabaceae; genus Styphnolobium; species Styphnolobium japonicum. The sequence continues at coordinate 997,374 of JALBWW010000073.1, forward strand.
ATTGAGTCTTCAACCTCCTTAGGTGCATGGCGAACATCTATTGACACTCTCATACATTCTCTTACTCATTCCAGTCATGAAAATATCATTCTCTAGGCCTAGAAATTCTTTTAATCCTTGATATATCTAAAAGGAACAAATGGGCTTAAAACTCTTAAACCATGATAACTTGACTGTTCAACCACCTTAGGTGCATGGTGAACTTCTATTGACACTCTCAGACATTCCATTACTCATTTCAATCATGAAAATATCACTCACTTGGCATACAAGTTCTTTTAGTCCATGAAAGACCAAAAAGGAACAAATGGGCTTATAACTCTTAGACCATGATAGCTTGAGTGTTCAACCACTTTAGGTGCATGGCGAACATCTATTGACACTCTCACGTATTCTGTTACTCATTGCAATCATGAAAATATCAGTCACTAGACCTAGAAGTTCTTTTAGTCCACGACATTCCGAAAATGAACAAATGGGCTTACAACTCTTAAACCATGATAGCTTGAGTGTTCAACCAGCTTTGGTGCATGGCGAACATCTATTGACACTTTCATTCATTCTCTTACTCATTCCAATCATGAAAATATCATTCACTAGGCCTACAAGATCCTTTAATGCATGATGTAACATCCCTAAATTTCATATGTTATGATTTAGCTAAATTCTTTGAATAAGTTGTATGTTCTGTTACAGAAAAGGTAATAGATTGAGTTAGAATGATTGATTTGAGATTACGGCTATCTTAGGTGAACTCGGTAGAACCTAAGGAAGAGATAGGTAGAATCTAAACTCTTAGATTTACTCTGGCTAAGTTAGGACCTACTGGTAAATTTAATTTTCTTCAGGACCTATTGGGAATTATTAGAAATCACAAGGATGTTTTAGTCTTTTTACACCTCAGTGGCAAATTAGTGATTCTTCCTTTAAGTGAGGGGCAAGATAGACATTTCAACCTCCCTCCCTCTTGCATAAGGGGACCAGGCCAGCCTAGGGAGCCAAAGGGCTCATCCTCTCCAAAATCTCTAAGTTTCCATAGCCAAAGCTTGCTCCAAGTTCAAGGGTCCAAAGTAAGTGTTTTTATGCACCTTTTGGCTTAAGTCCTTTGATGGTTATTGATCACTATGATCTCTTCTTCAATCCTATGGTATTAGTTTCTTGAGAAACTCATTTTCATCCCCAAGAATCAAGAACACCCATGTCTAAAAGTTGGTTGTTTTGGTTGAATGTTTTGAAGGAAGTTGAAGGGAAGCTTGTCTTGACTACCAATCCCATCTTGGAATCAAGTTAGGAGCACTTCAAGGTGAGTGTGGATTTACTTGTGCTATTGTATGATGTTCTTAGAGTGAAAGTGTATGATGTAGGATTAAGCTTGAATCTAGGGTTTTCACCTATGCTTGAGGTTGGATGTGTTCTTATTACATGTTTTCAAGGATTAGGGTTTAGGGAAAATGAGTGGAATGATTGGTATACTTGATGGATTTGAGGACATGATTCCATAGAGAAATTAGGGTTTTGATTTGAAGTTGGGCGTGGCACTATTCCCCGCCGGAAGACCAACCACGGGCGTGGTCCCCACCACGGCCGGCCGTGGTCCTCTCTGGATAGGAAATGTTGGTGTCTCGTGCCCAACCACGGCCGTGGTCCCCACCACGGCCGGCCGTGGTTGGCTCTGGAAAGAAAAATGTTGTGTCTTTGAAATCGACCACGGGTGTGGTGGCCACCAGGGGCTGGCCGTGGTCCAGACCACGGGCGTGGTGCCAACCAGGGGCAGGCCGTGGTTGTCTCTGTTTTCAATTTGTTGAGTTTTGTTTTCTGAACCGTGGCCGTGGTTACCACCACGGGCTGGCCGTGGTTGACTCTGTTTGTGATATTGTGATGCTTATGCCTAGGGTCTTGATACCATATGCTAGGTTTAGGATGAAGAATGACTTAGCATTAGAATGAGATGTGTAGCTAAGTAAGAATGCTTGATAGAAGTGACTTAGCACTATTGCAACTAAGTAAGAATGCTTGCTAGAGTTGAGCATGATGGTTATGTGTTGTATTTGCTTGAATTGTTTACATGTAATGTTATTATGATGATATTATGAATGAGCATGATATGAGTATGAGAACATTGCATTGCATAGCGAGATGGCCTAACCTAAGGGGTTAGTGTACAAAGCAGAGGGTGCCTAGGCGATGAGCTAGATGGAAATGAAATAGCATACTTATTTGCATTGCATTGCGAGGTGACCTAACCGAAAGGGTTAGTGTACAAAAGCAGAGGGTGCCTAGCTTATTAGCTAGAAGGAAAGCGGAATTGGCATAATACATTCATATGCATATCGCAAGGGCCTAACCGAAAGGGGTTAGTGCACAACAAGAGGAGTGGAGAAAGAAAAAGTGTGAATAAAAGGTGTGAACATCATGTGCATTCATTCATTGCATTGGTTGGTAGGTGTTACTTGACATATTGTGAATTGTGTTATACTTGCTCTTTACTTACAATTATACTTTATCTCAAGTTATTCATATTCACCGAGAAGTTGTTCTCACCACCTCTTTCTCAGATTCGCAGGAACACCCCGGACCCTCTACGGGTTAAGTACGGAGGATTCTGTAGATTTATTTTGAGATTCATATTTTGGTGGAGTTAAGCTCCGTGATGTAACTATAATAGGAAGTGTATCACATTCTTTTGATGTAAATATGACAGGGAACTGAATACTACCTTTGATGTACTCGGTTCCGTATATGTTTAGTGTGCTCGGTCGGGATAGTGTTTAGAATACACTTGTATAACGTTGCATACTACGATAATGTATTTGGTTGAGATCGAGATCTCTTTTTGATATATGTGTATTTGTATATATATAATATATGTACTACGGTTGGTTTGAAATGGTTGTTGGAAATCCATTTGCTTATGTTATAGTTTGTGGTAATGTTTAAGAAACAAATGAAACGCTGCCAAATTTTCTATATTTATATATATTCCACGTAAGGCTTATGGTTGGTAAATAACATAGTGACTAATAGGTCTTACATTTTTGGTATCAGAGCAGTTCTTCCTAGAGGACTGTAATATATGGGTCTAGAGTTATACTGAGCACTTAGGATGTATGCCTATAGCTTTTCATATTCTTCTGATATATTGCATGTGGGGAGTTGGGACTGATCAACCCGATATTTTCTGTGCTGTATACAGAGTTATGAGTGGACTAGGGCGAACACGTAGTGGAGGCCGAGGCCAACCCACTGCAAATACTAATGAAGGTGATGGTCTGGTGGCTGTGCTTGCACATTTGGCTCAAGCCATAGACCGTATGCCTGGACCCCAGCATGATGGAAATCCTAATGCGGGACTTGTCGTTCCTCAACGATTGGGGCGACGGAGTTCTGCAAAAGGGATCCCCCATCTTTTCATGGGAATTATGACCCAATGGCCGCTAAGAGGTGGGTGAAACACCTTGAGAAGATCTTCAAGGCCATGCAGTGTACTGATGAGCAGAAAGTCATCTTTGCTGCTTATAAGTTGGAGGATGAAGCTGAACATTGGTGGGAAGCTTCTCATCCTGGATTACTCCTACGTGAGGATCCCATCACTTGGGAGACGTTTAAGATGGCATTTTTGCGCAAGTACTTCCCTGCTAATGTCAGAATCCAGAAGGAACAAGAGTTTATGCACTTAAGACAGGGAGATCTCACAGTTGGGCAATATGCAGCTAAGTTTGATGAACTATCTAAATACTCCAGTTACCTTCAAAATGGACCGAATGAGATTTGGAAGTCCATTCAGTTCGAGAGGGGACTTGAGTTTGAGTTGAGAAAGGTTGTAGCTGGTTTTGAGATTAGGGAGTTTGCTTCCCTGGTTGAGAAGTGTTTGATCATGGAAGAGTGCATGAACCCTGTTAGTCAGGGAACTGGAAAGAGAAAGGCGGAGAATAACCAGCCAGCACGGAACACTAAGAGGGCACCGGGTACAGTAGGGACCGGAGTGGAACCCTGCCGGAAGTGCGAAAGTCCACACCTGGGTCCATGCCAAGGAATTATTGGAGGGTGTTTCGTATGTGGTGGTACGAGACATGTGGCGAGGGAATGTCCTCGGAGGACAGTGGTATGCTACAGGTGCCGACAGCAAGGACACCTATCTAGAGATTGCTCACAGGTCTCGAAGGGGCAAATTCCAACACTCATGCCCCGGACCCGGAGGACAGTTGTGTGCTATCAGTGCCGACGACAGGGGCACCTATCCAAGGATTGTTCGTTTGCTCTGGAAGCGCTTGTTCCGATACCCAGGCCCTAGAATCAGGGTCGAAATAGGGAATTGGATTGTATGATGACCTTGTACGGAAATAAGGGGAAAAGAAGTTTATGTGGTTTTGGGGACATGAGTTGAGAATTGACTATGAATGAATTAAATGCGAAATGTGTAAATTGATTGTGTTTTGAAGTGGTTATTTTGATGACATCGCTGTGTACGATGATATTGCTGTGTGCGGATCGCTGTGTGCGATTATATTGCTGTGTGCGGATCGCTGTGTGCGATTATATTGCTGTGTGCGGATCGCTGTGTGCGATTATATTGCTGTGTGCGGATAGCTGTGTGCGATGATATTGCTGTGTGTGGATCGCTGTGTGCGATTATATCGCCGTGTGCGATTATATCGCTGTGTGCGATGATGTTGCTGTGTGCGGATCGCTATGTGCGATGATAATACTTCGTGGGGATTGCTGTTTGTGATGATAATTAGCTGTGTGCAGATCACTGTATGTTAAACCAGAGGAGTATGAATTCTGGTGGAATGAAGTGAAATTTCTAGGATACACTATATTCCAGAAAAAGGGTAGCAGTGGACTCTAGTAAGGTTGAGGCGGTAGTACAGTGGGAGCGACCAAAGTCGGTTACGGAGATTAGAAGTTTTCTAGGATTAGCTGGGTATTACCGGAAGTTCATTCGGGGTTTTCCTCAGTTGGCACTTCCTTTAACTGAATTAACCCGGAAGGGACAAGCCATGGTATGGAGTGAAAAGTGTGAGAAGAGTTTTCAAGAACTCAAACATAGATTGACCACAGCTCCAGTTTTAGTTATAGCTGACCTATCCAAAGATTTGGAGGTGTACTGTGATGCCTCTAAATTGGGTTTAGGATGTGTGTTGATGCAGGATAGGAAGGTAGTGGCTTATGCGTCTAGACAACTTAGAACTCATGAGAAGAATTATCCGACCCATGACCTAGAACTAGCAGCCATAGTTTTTGCACTTAAGATCTGGAGACATTATTTGTATGGTGTAAAGTTTGAGGTGTTCAGTGATCATAAGAGCTTGAAGTATCTGTTTGATCAGAAGGAACTAAACATGAGACAAAGAAGGTGGATGGAATACTTAAAGGATTATGAATTTGAACTTAAGTACCATCCTGGCAAGGCCAACGTTGTGGCTGATGCCCTTAGTAGGAAATCTCTGCATGTATCTCAGATGATGGTGCATGAGTTAGATTTGGTAGAGCAATTGCGAGACCTTAGTATCCAGGTGGATATGAGTAGTGTGACACTGAGATTAGCTTTGTTGGAAATCTCGTGTGACCTTAAGGATCAGATTAGACACGAACAAAGTCTGGATAAGGAACTACAAGATCGTAGGGTCTCAATAGCTTTTTCTTTAGAGGATGATGGATTGATTAGGTTTAGACAAAGGATTTGTGTTCCTAAAGGGGGAAACCTCAAGGGACAAATTCTGGAGGAAGCTCATAAAAGTAAGTTCTCGATACATCCTGGTGCGACTAAGATGTATCAAGATCTGAAAGAAAGATTTTGGTAGCCGGGAATGAAAAGAGATGTGGCCGAGTATGTGGCCAAATGTTTGACTTGTCAGAAAGTCAAGATTGAACACCAGAAACCAGCCGGAATGCTCCAACCTTTAGAAATTCCAGAGTGGAAGTGGGACAAAATAACCATGGACTTTGTAACCGGTTGCCTAGGTGCGGAAGGGTTATGATGCTATATGGGTCATTGTGGATAGGCGACTAAGTCTGCCCATTTTCTTCCCATTAAGTTTCTTATTCCCTAGATAAACTTCTTTGAGTTATTTGTTGGAGAGATTGTTCGATTGCACGGTGTGCCATTGAGCATTGTGTCGAGATAGAGATCCCGGTTACCTCTAGATTTTGGAATGCCTTACATCGTCTTTTGGGACTAAGCTCGGTTTCGATCGCTTATCACCCCATATCGATGGTCGATCAGGAAGGACTATCCAAACATTAGAAGATATGTTGAGAGCTTGTGTTCTTGAGGATAAGGGTAGTTGGGATAGATACTTACCATTGGTAGAGTTTGCTTACAACAACAGTTTCCATTCCAGTATCGGGATGGCACCATATGAGGCACTCTATGGTAGAAAATGTAGGTCACCTCTGTGTTGGTATGAGGTAGGTGAGCGGAACCTGTTAGGACCTGAGTTAGTTCAAGAAACTACCGAAAAGATTAGGGTTATACAGAGAAAATCGGAATTTCTCGAGTCGGCAAAGAGTTATCTTTGACAAAAGAAGGCGTCCTCTAGAGTTTGAAGAGGGTGATCATGTGTTTCTTAAAGTCTCACCCATGACAGGAATTGGTAGAGCCATTCGGGCTAAAAAGTTAAATCCTCGTTTCATTGGTCCGTTTCAAATTCTAAAGCGTATTGGACTTGTAGCTTACCATATAGCTCTTCCTCCACATCTGTCCAATCTTCATCCTGTGTTTCATGTATCCCAGTTGAGAAAGTATGTTCCGGATCTTTCACACATCATTGAGGTTGAGTCGGTACAATTGAGAGCTGACCTTACATTTCAGGCTAAGCCGGCTAAGATCATTGGCCGTAGTGTGAAGTCCACGAGGAACAAGACTATTTCCCTGGTGAAGGTACTTTGGGATGGACAGTCACCAGACGAGGCTACGTGGGAATTGGAGGAAGATTTGCGCAAGCTGCATCCCGATCTATTTTGATCAGGTATGTCTTTAACTCAATTTTGTGGGCAAAATTCTTTTAAGGGGGGGAGAATGTAACATCCCTAAATTTCATATGTTATGATTTAGCTAAATTCTTTGAATAAGTTGTATGTTCTGTTACAGAAAAGGTAATAGATTGAGTTAGAATGATTGATTTGAGATTCTGGCTATACCGGTGAACTCGGTAGAACCTAAGGAAGAGATAGGTAGAATCTAAACTCTTAGATTTACTCTGGCTAAGTTAGGACCTACTGGTAAATTTAATTTTCTTCAGGACCTATTGGGAATTATTAGAAATCACAAGGATGTTTTAGTCTTTTTACACCTCAGTGGCAAATTAGTGATTCTTCCTTTAAGTGAGGGGCAAGATAGACATTTCAACCTCCCCTCCCTCTTGCATAAGGGGACCAGAAGCCAGCCTAGGGAGCCAAAGGGCTCATCCTCTCCAAAATCTCTAAGTTTCCATAGCCAAAGCTTGCTCCAAGTTCAAGGGTCCAAAGTAAGTGTTTTTATGCACCTTTTGGCTTAAGTCCTTTGATGGTTATTGATCACTATGATCTCTTCTTCAATCCTATGGTATTAGTTTCTTGAGAAACTCATTTTCATCCCCAAGAATCAAGAACACCCATGTCTAAAAGTTGGTTGTTTTGGTTGAATGTTTTGAAGGAAGTTGAAGGGAAGCTTGTCTTGACTACCAATCCCATCTTGGAATCAAGTTAGGAGCACTTCAAGGTGAGTGTGGATTTACTTGTGCTATTGTATGATGTTCTTAGAGTGAAAGTGTATGATGTAGGATTAAGCTTGAATCTAGGGTTTTCACCTATGCTTGAGGTTGGATGTGTTCTTATTACATGTTTTCAAGGATTAGGGTTTAGGGAAAATGAGTGGAATGATTGGTATACTTGATGGATTTGAGGACATGATTCCATAGAGAAATTAGGGTTTTGATTTGAAGTTGGGCGTGGCACTATTAGCAGACCAACCACGGGCGTGGTCCCCACCACGGCCCGGCCGTGGTCCTCTCTGGATAGGAAATGTTGGTGTCTCGTGCCCAACCACGGCCGTGGTCCCCACCACGGGCTGGCCGTGGTTGGCTCTGGAAAGAAAAATGTTGTGTGCTGAAATCTGACCACGGGTGTGGTGGCCACTGTGGTCAAGCCGTGGTCCGCATCACGGGCGTGGTGCCAACCAGGGGCGGCCGTGGTTGTCTGCTTTTCAATTTGTTGAGTTTTGTTTTACGAACCGTGGTAGTGGTTACCACCACGGGCTGGCCGTGGTTGACTCTGTTTGTGATATTGTGATGCTTATGCCTAGGGTCTTGATACCATATGCTAGGTTTAGGATGAAGAATGACTTAGCATTAGAATGAGATGTGTAGCTAAGTAAGAATGCTTGATAGAAGTGACTTAGCACTATTGCAACTAAGTAAGAATGCTTGCTAGAGTTGAGCATGATGGTTATGTGTTGTATTTGCTTGAATTGTTTACATGTAATGTTATTATGATGATATTATGAATGAGCATGATATGAGTATGAGAACATTGCATTGCATAGCGAGATGGCCTAGCTTAGGAAGGGGTTAGTGTACAAAAGCAGGAGGGTGCCTAGGCGATGAGCTAGATGGAAATGAAATAGCATACTTATTTGCATTGCATTGCGAGGTGACCTAACCGGAAAGGGTTAGTGTACAAAACAGAGGGGTGCCTAGCTTATTAGCTAGAAGGAAACGGAATTGGCATAATACATTCATATGCATATCGCAAGGGCCTAACCGAAAGGGGTTAGTGCACAACAAGAGGAGTGGAGAAAGAAAAAGTGTGAATAAAAGGTGTGAACATCATGTGCATTCATTCATTGCATTGGTTGGTAGGTGTTACTTGACATATTGTGAATTGTGTTATACTTGCTCTTTACTTACAATTATACTTTATCTGCAAGTTATTCATATTCACTGAGAAGTTGTTCTCACCACCTCTTTCTCGCAGTTCGAGGAACACCGGACCCTCTACGGGTTAAGTACGGAGGATTACTGTAGATTTATTTTGAGATTCATATTTTGGTGGAGTTAAGCTCAGTGATGTAACTATAATAGGAAGTGTATCACATTCTTTTGATGTAAATATGACGAGGAACTGAATACTACCTTTGATGTACTCGGTTAGTATATGTTTAGTGTGCTCGATCGAGGATAGTGTTTAGAATACACTTGTATAACGTTGCATACTCTGATAATGTATTTGGTTGAGATCTGAGATCTCTTTTTGATATATGTGTATTTGTATATATATAATATATGTACTCTGGTTGGTTTGAAATGGTTGTTGGAAATCCGCTGCTTATGTTATAGTTTGTGGTAATGTTTAAGAAACAAATGAAACGCTGCCAAATTTTCTATATTTATATATATTCCACGTAAGGCTTATGGTTGGTAAATAACATAGTGACTAATAGGTCTTACACACGATATACCGATAAGGAACAAATGGGCCTATAAATCTTAGACCATGATAGCTTGGGTCTTCAACCTCCTTAGGTGCATGGTGAACGTCTATTGACACTCTCACACATTCCCTTACTCATTCCAAACATGAAAATATCATTCACTAGGCAAAGAAGTTCTTTTAATCCTCGATATCCCGAAAAGGAACAAATGGTCTTACAACTCTTAAACCATGATAACTTGACTGTTCAACCACCTTAGGTGCATGGCGAACTTCTATTGACACTCTCAGACATTCCATTACTCATTTCAATCATGAAAATATCACTCACTTGGCAAAGAAGTTCTTTTAGCCCATGATAGACCAAAAAGGAACAAATGGGCTTATAACTATTAGACGATGATAGCTTGAGTGTTCAACCACCTTAGGTGCATGGCGAACATCTATTGACACTCTCACGTATTCTCTTACTCATTGCAATCATGAAAATATCAATCACTAGACCTAGAAGTTCTTTTAATCCACGTTATTCCGAAAATGAACAAATGGGCTTACAACTCTTAAACCATGATAGCTTGAGTGTTCAACCACCTTTGGTGCATGGCGAACATCTATTGACACTCTCACACATTCCCTTACTCATTCCAATCATGAAAATATCATTCACTTGGCCTAGAAGTTCTTTTAATCCACGATATACCGAAAAGGAACAAATGGGCTTATAACTCTTAGACCATGATAGCTTGAGTCTTCAACCTCCATAGGTCCATGGCGAACATCTATTGACACTCTTTCACATTCCATTACCCATTCCAATCATGAAAATATCATTCACTTGGCCTAGAAGTTCTTTTAATCCACGATATTCGGAAAAAGAACAAATGGGCTTACAACTCTTAAACCATGATAGCTTGAGTCTTCAACCTCCATAGGTGCATGGCGAAAATCTATTGACACTCTCATACATTCTATTACTCATTCCAATCATGAAAATATCAGTCGCTAGGGCTAGAAGTTCTTTTAATCCACGATATTCCGAAAAAGAACAAATGGGCTTACAACTCTTAAACCATGATAGCTTGAGTCTTCAATCTCCTTAGGTGTATGGCGAACATCTATTGACACTCTCATACATTCTCTTACTCATTCCAGTCATGAAAATATCATTCTCTAGGCCTAGAAATTCTTTTAATCCACGATATACCGAAAAGGAACAAATGGGCTTAAAACTCTTAAACCATGATAACTTGACTGTTCAACCACCTTAGGTGCATGGCGAACTTCTATTGACACTCTCAGACATTCCATTACTCATTTCAATCATGAAAATATCACTCACTTGGCATACAAGTTCTTTTAGTCCATGAAAGACCAAAAAGGAACAAATGGGCTTATAACTCTTAGACCATGATAGCTTGAGTGTTCAACCACCTTAGGTGCATGGCGAACATCTATTGACACTCTCACGTATTCTGTTACTCATTGCAATCATGAAAATATCAGTCACTAGACCTAGAAGTTCTTTTAGTCCACGACATTCCGAAAATGAACAAATGGGCTTACACCTCTTAAACCATGATAGCTTGAGTGTTCAACCAGCTTTGGTGCATGGCGAACATCTATTGACACTTTCATTCATTCTCTTACTCATTCCAATCATGAAAATATCATTCACTAGGCCTAGAAGATCTTTTAGTCCACGACATTCCGAAAATGAACAAATGGGCTTACAACTCTTAAACCATGATAGCTTGAGTGTTCAACCACCTTTGGTGCATGGCGAACATCTATTGACACTTTCATTCATTCTCTTACTCATTCCAATCATGAAAATATCATTCACTAGGCCTAGAAGTTCTTTTAATCCACAATATACCGAAAAGGAACAAATGGGCTTATAACTCTTAGACCATGATAGCTTGAGTCTTCAACCTCCATAGGTCCATGGCGAACATCTATTGACACTCTTTCATATTCCATTACCCATTCCAATCATGAAAATATCATTCACTTGGCCTAGAAGTTCTTTTAATCCACGATATTCCGAAAAAGAACAAATGGGCTTACAACTCTTAAACCATGATAGATTGAGTCTTCAACCTCCATAGGTGCATGGCGAAAATCTATTGACACTCTCATACATTCTATTACTCATTCCAATCATGAAAATATCAGTCGCTAGGGCTAGAAGTTCTTTTAATCCCCGATATTCCGAAAAAGAACAAATGGGCTTACAACTATTAAACCATGATAGCTTGAGTCTTCAACCTCCATAGGTGCATGGCGAAAATCTATTGACACTCTCATACATTCTATTACTCATTCCAATCATGAAAATATCAGTCGCTAGGGCTTGAAGTTCTTTTAATCCACGATATTCCGAAAAAGAACAAATGGGCTTACAACTCTTAAACCATGATAGCTTGAGTCTTCAACCTCCGTAGGTGCATGGCGAAAATCTATTGACACTCTCATACATTCTATTACTCATTCCAATCATGAAAATATCACTCACTAGGCCTAGAAGTTCTTCTAATAAACGATATTCCGAAAAGGAACAAATAGGTTACAACTTTTAAACCATGATAGCTTGAGTGTTCAACCACCTTAGGTGCATGGCGAACATCTATTGACACTCTCATACTCATTCCAATCATGAAAATATAATTCACTTGGCCTAGAAGTTCTTTTACTCCTTGATATACCGAAAAGGAACAAATGAGCATACAACTCATAAACCAAGATAGATTGAGTCTTCAACCTCCTTAGGTGCATGGCGAACATCTATTGACACTCTCATACATTCTCTTACTCATTGCAATCATGGTATTATCATTCACTTGGCATAGAAGTTATTTTAGTCCATGATATACCGAAAAGGAACAAATGGGCTTATAACTCTTAGACCATGATAGCTTTAGTCTTCAACCTCCTTACGTGCAAGGCGAACATCTATTGACACTCTCATACATTCTCTTACTCAATCCAATCATGAAAATATCATTCACTTGGACTATACATGTTCTTTTAATCCACGATATACCGAAAAGGAACAAATGGGCTTATAACTCTTAAACAATGATAGCTTGGGTCTTCAACCTCCATTGGTGCATGGCGTACATCTGTAAACACTTTCATACATTCTATTACTCATTCCAATCATGAAAATATCAGTCACTAGGCCTAGAATTCTTCTAATCCACGATATTCCGAAAAGGAACAAATGGGTTTACAACTCTTAAACAATGATAGCTTGAGTCTTCAAACTCCTTAGGTGCATGGCAAACATCTAGTGACACTCTCATACATTCTCTTACTCATTGCAATCATGAAATTATCATTCACTTGGCATAGAAGTTCTTTTTGTCCACGATATACCGAAAAGGAACAAATGGGCTTAAAACTCTTAGACCATGATAGCTTGGGTCTTCAACCTCCTTAGGTGCATGGTGAACGTCTATTGACACTCTCACACATTCCCTTACTCATTCGAATCATGAAAATATCATTCACTAGGCAAAGAAGTTCTTTTAATCCTCGATATCCCGAAAAGGAACAAATGGGCTTACAACTCTTAAACCATGATAACTTGACTGTTCAACCACCTTAGGTGCATGGCGAACTTCTATTGACACTCTCAGACATTCCATTACTCATTTCAATCATGAAAATATCACTCACTTGGCAAAGAAGTTCTTTTAGTCCATGATAGACCAAAAAGGAACAAATGGGCTTATAACTATTAGACCATGATAGCTTGAGTGTTCAACCACCTTAGGTGCATGGCGAACATCTATTGACACTCTCACGTATTCTCTTACTCATTGCAATCATGAAAATATCAGTCACTAGACCTAGAAGTTCTTTTAATCCACGATATACCGAAAAGGAACAAATGGGCTTATAACTCTTAGACCATTATAGCTTGAGTCTTCAACCTCCATAGGTGCATGGCGAACATCTATTGACACTCTTTCACATTCCATTACCCATTCCAATCATGAAAATATCATTCACTTGGCCTAGAAGTTCTTTTAATCCACGATATTCCGAAAAAGAACAAATGGGCTTACAACTCTTAAACCATGATAGCTTCAGTCTTCAACCTCCATAGGTGCATGGCGAAAATCTATTGACACTCTCATACATTCTATTACTCATTCCAATCATGAAAATATCACTCACTAGGCCTAGAAGTTCTTCTAATAAACGATATTCCGAAAAGGAACAAATGGGTTACAACTTTTAAACCATGATAGCTTGAGTGTTCAACCACCTTAGGTGCATGGCGAACATCTATTGACACTCTCATACTCATTCCAATCAAGAAAATATCATTCACTTGGCCTAGAAGTTCTTTTACTCCTTGATATACCGAAAAGGAACAAATGAGCATAAAACTCATAAACCAAGATAGATTGAGTCTTCAACCTCCTTAGGTGCATGGCGAACATCTACTGACACTCTCATACATTCTCTTACTCATTCCAGTCATGAAAATATCATTCTCTAGGCCTAGAAATTCTTTTAATCCACGATATACCGAAAAGGAACAAATGGGCTTAAAACTCTTAAACCATGATAACTTGACTGTTCAACCACCTTAGGTGCATGGCGAACTTCTATTGACACTCTCAGACATTCCATTACTCATTTCAATCATGAAAATATCACTCACTTGGCATACAAGTTCTTTTAGTACATGAAAGACCAAAAAGGAACAAATGGGCTTATAACTCTTAGACCATGATAGCTTGAGTGTTCAACCACCTTAGGTGCATGGCGAACATCTATTGACACTCTCACGTATTCTGTTACTCATTGCAATCATGAAAATATCAGTCACTAGACCTAGAAGTTCTTTTAGTCCACGACATTCCGAAAATGAACAAATGGGCTTACAACTCTTAAACCATGATAGCTTGAGTGTTCAACCAGCTTTGGTGCATGGCGAACATCTATTGACACTTTCATTCATTCTCTTACTCATTCCAATCATGAAAATATCATTCACTAGGCCTAGAAGTTCTTTTAATCCTCGATATCCCGAAAAGGAACAAATGGGCTTACAACTCTTAAACCATGATAACTTGACTGTTCAACCACCTTAGGTGCGTGGCAAACTTCTATTGACACTCTCAGACATTCCGTTACTCATTTCAATCATGAAAATATCACTCACTTGGCAAAGAAGTTCTTTTAGTCCATGATAGACCAAAAAGGAACAAATGGGCTTATAACTATTAGACCATGATAGCTTGAGTGTTCGACCACCTTAGGTGCATGGCGAACATTTATTGACACTCTCACGTATTCTCTTACTCATTCCAATCATGAAAATATCATTCACTAGGCCTAGAAGATCCTTTAATCCACGATATACCGATAAGGAACAAATGGGCCTATAAATCTTAGACCATGATAGCTTGGGTCTTCAAACTCCTTAGGTGCATGGTGAACGTCTATTGACACTCTCACACATTCCCTTACTCATTCCAATCATGAAAATATCATTCACTAGGCAAAGAAGTTCTTTTAATCCTCGATATCCTGAAAAGGAACAAATGAGCTTACAACTCTTAAACCATGATAACTTGACTGTTCAACCACCTTAGGTGCATGGCGAACTTCTATTGACACTCTCAGACATTCCATTACTCATTTCAATCATGAAAATATCACTCACTTGGCAAAGAAGTTCTTTTAGTCCATGATAGACCAAAAAGGAACAAATGGGCTTAGAACTATTAGACCATGATAGCTTGAGTGTTCAACCACCTTAGGTGCATGGCGAACATCTATTGACACTCTCACGTATTCTCTTACTCATTGCAATCATGAAAATATCAGTCACTAGACCAAGAAGTTCTTTTAATCCACGTTATTCCGAAAATGAACAAATGGGCTTACAACTCTTAAACCATGATAGCTTGAGTGTTCAACCACCTTTGGTGCATGGCGAACATCTATTGACACTCTCACACATTCCCTTACTCATTCCAATCATGAAAATATCATTCACTTGGCCTAGATGTTCTTTTAATCCACAATATACCGAAAAGGAACAAATGGGCTTATA
The DNA here is from genome assembly GCA_023212625.1 of Styphnolobium japonicum. Classification (NCBI taxonomy): domain Eukaryota; kingdom Viridiplantae; phylum Streptophyta; class Magnoliopsida; order Fabales; family Fabaceae; genus Styphnolobium; species Styphnolobium japonicum. The sequence continues at coordinate 1,012,864 of JALBWW010000073.1, forward strand.
ACTCTTAGACCATGATAGCTTGAGTCTTCAACCTCCATAGGTCCATGGCGAACATCTATTGACACTCTTTCACATTCCATTACCCATTCCAATCATGAAAATATCATTCACTTGGCCTAGAAGTTCTTTTAATCCACGATATTCCGAAAAAGAACAAATGGGCTTACAACTCTTAAACCATGATAGATTGAGTCTTCAACCTCCATAGGTGCATGGCGAAAATCTATTGACACTCTCATACATTCTATTACTCATTCCAATCATGAAAATATCAGTCGCTAGGGCTAGAAATTCTTTTAATCCCCGATATTCCGAAAAAGAACAAATGGGCTTACAACTATTAAACCATGATAGCTTGAGTCTTCAACCTCCATAGGTGCATGGCGAAAATCTATTGACACTCTCATACATTCTATTACTCATTCCAATCATGAAAATATCAGTCGCTAGGGCTTGAAGTTCTTTTAATCCACGATATTCCGAAAAAGAACAAATGGGCTTACAACTCTTAAACCATGATAGCTTGAGTCTTCAACCTCCGTAGGTGCATGGCGAAAATCTATTGACACTCTCATACATTCTATTACTCATTCCAATCATGAAAATATCACTCACTAGGCCTAGAAGTTCTTCTAATAAACGATATTCCGAAAAGGAACAAATGGGTTACAACTTTTAAACCATGATAGCTTGAGTGTTCAACCACCTTAGGTGCATGGCGAACATCTATTGACACTTTCATTCATTCTCTTACTCATTCCAATCATGAAAATATCATTCAATAGGCCTAGAAGATCCTTTAATCCACGATATACCGATAAGGAACAAATGGGCCTATAAATCTTAGACCATGATAGCTTGGGTCTTCAACCTCCTTAGGTGCATGGTGAACGTCTATTGACACTCTCACACATTCCCTTACTCATTCCAATCATGAAAATATCATTCACTAGGCAAAGAAGTTCTTTTAATCCTCGATATCCCGAACAGGATCAAATGGGCTTACAACTCTTAAACCATGATAACTTGACTGTTCAACCACCTTAGGTACATGGCGAACTTCTATTGACACTCTCAGACATTCCATTACTCATTTCAATCATGAAAATATCACTCACTTGGCAAAGAAGTTCTTTTAGTCCATGATAGACCAAAAAGGAACAAATGGGCTTAGAACTATTAGACCATGATAGCTTGAGTGTTCAACCACCTTAGGTGCATGGCGAACATCTATTGACACTCTCACGTATTCTCTTACTCATTGCAATCATGAAAATATCAGTCACTAGACCTAGAAGTTCTTTTAATCCTCGTTATTCCGAAAATGAACAAATGGGCTTACAACTCTTAAACCATGATAGCTTGAGTGTTCAACCACCTTTGGTGCATGGCGAACATCTATTGACACTCTCACACATTCCCTTACTCATTCCAATCATGAAAATATCATTCACTTGGCCTAGAAGTTCTTTTAATCCACGATATACCGAAAAGGAACAAATGGGCTTATAACTCTTAGACCATGATAGCTTGAGTCTTCAACCTCCATAGGTGCATGGCGAACATCTATTGACACTCTTTCACATTCCATTACCCATTCCAATCATGAAAATATCATTCACTTGGCCTAGAAGTTCTTTTAATCCACGATATTCCGAAAAAGAACAAATGGGCTTACAACTCTTAAACCATGATAGATTGAGTCTTCAACCTCCATAGGTGCATGGCGAAAATCTATTGACACTCTCATACATTCTATTACTCATTCCAATCATGAAAATATCAGTCGCTAGGGCTAGAAGTTCTTTTAATCCCCGATATTCCGAAAAAGAACAAATGGGCTTACAACTCTTAAACCATGATAGCTTGAGTCGTCAACCTCCATAGGTGCATGGCGAAAATCTATTGACACTCTCATACATTCTATTACTCATTCCAATCATGAAAATATCAGTCGCTAGGGCTTGAAGTTCTTTTAATCCACGATATTCCGAAAAAGAACAAATGGGCTTACAACTCTTAAACCATGATAGCTTGAGTCTTCAACCTCCATAGGTGCATGGCGAAAATCTATTGACACTCTCATACATTCTATTACTCATTCCAATCATGAAAATATCACTCACTAGGCCTAGAAGTTCTTCTAATAAACGATATTCCGAAAAGGAACAACTGGGTTACAACTTTTAAACCATGATAGCTTGAGTGTTCAACCACCTTAGGTGCATGGCGAACATCTATTGACACTCTCATACTCATTCCAATCATGAAAATATCATTCACTTGCCCTAGAAGTTCTTTTACTCCTTGATATACCGAAAAGGAACAAATGAGCATACAACTCATAAACCAAGATAGATTGAGTCTTCAACCTCCTTACGTGCATGGCGAAAATCTATTGACACTCTCATACATTCTCTTACTCAATCCAATCATGAAAATATCATTCACTTGGACTAGATGTTCTTTTAATCCACGATATACCGAAAAGGAACAAATGGGCTTATAACTCTTAAACAATGATAGCTTGAGTCTTCAACCTCCATTGGTGCATGGCGTACATCTGTTAACACTCTCATACATTCTATTACTCATTCCAATCATGAAAATATCAGTCACTAGGCCTAGAAGTTCTTCTAATCCACGATATTCCGAAAAGGAACAAATGGGCTTACAACTCTTAAACAATGATAGCTTGAGTCTTCAAACTCCTTAGGTGCATGGCAAACATCTATTGACACTCTCATACATTCTCTTACTCATTGCAATCATGAAATTATCATTCACTTGGCATAGAAGTTCTTTTTGTCCACGATATACCGAAAAGGAACAAATGGGCTTATAACTCTTAGACCATGATAGCTTGGGTCTTCAACCTCCTTAGGTGCATGGTGAACGTCTATTGACACTCTCACACATTCCCTTACTCATTCCAATCATGAAAATATCATTCACTAGGCAAAGAAGTTCTTTTAATCCTCGATATCCCGAAAAGGAACAAATGGGCTTATAACTCTTAAACCATGATAACTTGACTGTTCAACCACCTTAGGTGCATGGCGAACTTCTATTGACACTCTCAGACATTCCATTACTCATTTCAATCATGAAAATATCACTCACTTGGCAAAGAAGTTCTTTTAGTCCATGATAGACCAAAAAGGAACAAATGGGCTTATAACTATTAGACCATGATAGCTTGAGTGTTCAACCACCTTAGGTGCATGGCGAACATCTATTGACACTCTCACGTATTCTGTTACTCATTGCAATCATGAAAATATCAGTCACTAGACCTAGAAGTTCTTTTAATCCACGATATACCGAAAAGGAACAAATGGGCTTATAACTCTTAGACCATGATAGCTTGAGTCTTCAACCTCCATAGGTGCATGGCGAACATCTATTGACACTCTTTCACATTCCATTACCCATTCCAATCATGAAAATATCAGTCGCTAGGGCTAGAAGTTCTTTTAATCCACGATATTCCGAAAAGGAACAAATGGGCTTATAACTCTTAGACCATGATAGCTTGAGTCTTCAACCTCCATAGGTGCATGGCGAACATCTATTGACACTCTTTCACATTCCATTACCCATTCCAATCATGAAAATATCAGTCGCTAGGGCTAGAAGTTCTTTTAATCCACGATATTCCGAAAAAGAACAAATGGGCTTATAACTCTTAGACCATGATAGCTTGAGTCTTCAACCTCCATAGGTGCATGGCGAACATCTATTGACACTCTTTCACATTCCATTACCCATTCCAATCATGAAAATATCATTCACTTGGCCTAGAAGTTCTTTTAATCCACGATATTCCGAAAAAGAACAAATGGGCTTACAACTCTTAAACCATGATAGATTGAGTCTTCAACCTCCATAGGTGCATGGCGAAAATCTATTGACACTCTCATACATTCTATTACTCATTCCAATCATGAAAATATCAGTCGCTAGGGCTAGAAGTTCTTTTAATCCCCGATATTCCGAAAAAGAACAAATGGGCTTACAACTCTTAAACCATGATAGCTTGAGTCGTCAACCTCCATAGGTGCATGGCGAAAATCTATTGACACTCTCATACATTCTATTACTCATTCCCATCATGAAAATATCTTTCGCTAGGGCTTGAAGTTCTTTTAATCCACGATATTCCGAAAAAGAACAAATGGGCTTACAACTCTTAAACCATGATAGCTTGAGTCTTCAACCTCCATAGGTGCATGGCGAAAATCTATTGACACTCTCATACATTCTATTACTCATTCCAATCATGAAAATATCACTCACTAGGCCTAGAAGTTCTTCTAATAAACGATATTCCGAAAAGGAACAACTGGGTTACAACTTTTAAACCATGATAGCTTGAGTGTTCAACCACCTTAGGTGCATGGCGAACATCTATTGACACTCTCATACTCATTCCAATCATGAAAATATCATTCACTTGCCCTAGAAGTTCTTTTACTCCTTGATATACCGAAAAGGAACAAATGAGCATACAACTCATAAACCAAGATAGATTGAGTCTTCAACCTCCTTACGTGCATGGCGAAAATCTATTGACACTCTCATACATTCTCTTACTCAATCCAATCATGAAAATATCATTCACTTGGACTAGATGTTCTTTTAATCCACGATATACCGAAAAGGAACAAATGGGCTTATAACTCTTAAACAATGATAGCTTGAGTCTTCAACCTCCATTGGTGCATGGCGTACATCTGTTAACACTCTCATACATTCTATTACTCATTCCAATCATGAAAATATCAGTCACTAGGCCTAGAAGTTCTTCTAATCCACGATATTCCGAAAAGGAACAAATGGGCTTACAACTCTTAAACAATGATAGCTTGAGTCTTCAAACTCCTTAGGTGCATGGCAAACATCTATTGACACTCTCATACATTCTCTTACTCATTGCAATCATGAAATTATCATTCACTTGGCATAGAAGTTCTTTTTGTCCACGATATACCGAAAAGGAACAAATGGGCTTATAACTCTTAGACCATGATAGCTTGGGTCTTCAACCTCCTTAGGTGCATGGTGAACGTCTATTGACACTCTCACACATTCCCTTACTCATTCCAATCATGAAAATATCATTCACTAGGCAAAGAAGTTCTTTTAATCCTCGATATCCCGAAAAGGAACAAATGGGCTTATAACTCTTAAACCATGATAACTTGACTGTTCAACCACCTTAGGTGCATGGCGAACTTCTATTGACACTCTCAGACATTCCATTACTCATTTCAATCATGAAAATATCACTCACTTGGCAAAGAAGTTCTTTTAGTCCATGATAGACCAAAAAGGAACAAATGGGCTTATAACTATTAGACCATGATAGCTTGAGTGTTCAACCACCTTAGGTGCATGGCGAACATCTATTGACACTCTCACGTGATACATTACTCATTGCAATCATGAAAATATCAGTCACTAGACCTAGAAGTTCTTTTAATCCACGATATACCGAAAAGGAACAAATGGGCTTATAACTCTTAGACCATGATAGCTTGAGTCTTCAACCTCCATAGGTGCATGGCGAACATCTATTGACACTCTTTCACATTCCATTACCCATTCCAATCATGAAAATATCAGTCGCTAGGGCTAGAAGTTCTTTTAATCCACGATATTCCGAAAAGGAACAAATGGGCTTATAACTCTTAGACCATGATAGCTTGAGTCTTCAACCTCCATAGGTGCATGGCGAACATCTATTGACACTCTTTCACATTCCATTACCCATTCCAATCATGAAAATATCAGTCGCTAGGGCTAGAAGTTCTTTTAATCCACGATATTCCGAAAAAGAACAAATGGGCTTATAACTCTTAGACCATGATAGCTTGAGTCTTCAACCTCCATAGGTGCATGGCGAACATCTATTGACACTCTTTCACATTCCATTACCCATTCCAATCATGAAAATATCATTCACTTGGCCTAGAAGTTCTTTTACTCCTTGATATACCGAAAAGGAACAAATGAGCATACAACTCATAAACCAAGATAGATTGAGTCTTCAACCTCCTTAGGTGCATGGCGAACATCTATTGACACTCTCATACATTCTCTTACTCATTCCAGTCATGAAAATATCATTCTCTAGGCCTAGAAATTCTTTTAATCCACGATATACCGAAAAGGAACAAATGGGCTTAAAACTCTTAAACCATGATAACTTGACTGTTCAACCACCTTAGGTGCATGGCGAACTTCTATTGACACTCTCAGACATTCCTTTACTCATTTCAATCATGAAAATATCACTCACTTGGCATACAAGTTCTTTTAGTCCAAGAAAGACCTAAAAGGAACAAATGGGCTTATAACTCTTAGACCATGATAGCTTGAGTGTTCAACCACCGTAGGTGCATGGCGAACATCTATTGACACTCTCACGTATTCTGTTACTCATTGCAATCATGAAAATATCAGTCACTAGACCTAGAAGTTCTTTTAGTCCACGACATTCCGAAAATGAACAAATGGGCTTACAACTCTTAAACCATGATAGCTTGAGTGTTCAACCAGCTTTGGTGCATGGCGAACATCTATTGACACTTTCATTCATTCTCTTACTCATTCCAATCATGAAAATATCATTCACTAGGCCTAGAAGATCCTTTAATCCACGATATACCGATAAGGAACAAATGGGCCTAGAAATCTTAGACCATGATAGCTTGGGTCTTCAACCTCCTTAGGTGCATGGTGAACGTCTATTGACACTCTCACACATTCCCTTACTCATTCCAATCATGAAAATATCATTCACTAGGCAAAGAAGTTCTTTTAATCCTCGATATCCCGAAAAGGAACAAATGGGCTTACAACTCTTAAACCATGATAACTTGACTGTTCAACCACCTTAGGTGCATGGCGAACTTCTATTGACACTCTCAGACATTCCATTACTCATTTCAATCATGAAAATATCACTCACTTGGCAAAGAAGTTCTTTTAGTCCATGATAGACCAAAAAGGAACAAATGGGCTTATAACTATTAGACCATGATAGCTTGAGTGTTCAACCACCTTAGGTGCATGGCGAACATCTATTGACACTCTCACGTATTCTCTTACTCATTGCAATCATGAAAATATCAGTCACTAGACCTAGAAGTTCTTTTAATCCACGTTATTCAGAAAATGAACAAATGGGCTTACAACTCTTAAACCATGATAGCTTGAGTGTTCAACCACCTTTGGTGCATGGCGAACATCTATTGACACTCTCACACATTCCCTTACTCATTCCAATCATGAAAATATCATTCACTTGGCCTAGAAGTTCGTTTAATCCACGATATACCGAAAAGGAACAAATGGGCTTATAACTCTTAGACCATGATAGCTTGAGTCTTCAACCTCCATAGGTGCATGGCGAACATCTATTGACACTCTTTCACATTCCATTACCCATTCCAATCATGAAAATATCATTCACTTAGCCTAGAAGTTCTTTTAATCCACGATATTCCGAAAAAGAACAAATGGGCTTACAACTCTTAAACCATGATAGCTTGAGTCTTCAGCCTCCATAGGTGCATGGCGAAAATCTATTGACACTCTCATACATTCTATTACTCATTCCAATCATGAAAATATCACTCACTAGGCCTATAAGTTCTTCTAATAAACGATATTCCGAAAAGGAACAAATGGGTTACAACTTTTAAACCATGATAGCTTGAGTGTTCAACCACCTTAGGTGCATGGCGAACATCTATTGACACTCTCATACATTCTCATACTCATTGCAATCATGAAATTATCATTCACTTGGCATAGAAGTTCTTTTTCTCCACTATATACCGAAAAGGAACAAATGGGCTTATAACTCTTAGACCATGATAGCTTGCGTCTTCAACCTCCTTAGGTGCATGGCGAACATCTATTGACACTCTCATACATTCTCTTACTCATTCCAATCATGAAAATATCATTCAGTTGGACTAGATGTTCTTTTAATCCACGATATACCGAAAAGGAACAAATGGGCTTATAAATCTTAAACCATGATAGCTTGAGTGTTCAACCACCTTAGGTGCATGGCGAACCTCTATTGACACTCTCATATATTCTCTTATTCATTGCAATCATGAAAATATCAGTCACTAGGCCTAGAAGTTCTATTAATCCACGATATTTCGAAAAGGAACAAATGGGCTCACAACTCTTAAACCATGATAGCTTGAGTGTTCAACCACCTTAGGTGCATGGCGAACATCTATTGACACTCGCATTCATTCTATTACACATTCCAATCATGAAAATATCATTCACTCCGCCTAGAAGTTCTTTTAATCCACGATATAATGAAAAGGAACAAATGGGCTTATAACTCTTAGACCATGATAGCTGGAGTCTTCAACCTGCCTAGGGGCATGGCGAACATCTATTGACACTCTCATACAGTCTATTACTCATTCCAATCATGAAAATATCAGTCCCTAGGTGTAAGACCTATTAGTCACTATGTTATTTACCAACCATAAGCCTTACGTGGAATATATATAAATATAGAAAATTCGGCAGCGTTTCATTTGTTTCTTAAACATTACCACAAACTATAACATAAGCAGCGGATTTCCAACAACCATTTCAAACCAACCAGAGTACATATATTATATATATACAAATACACATATATCAAAAAGAGATCTCAGATCTCAACCAAATACATTATCGTAGTATGCAACGTTATACAAGTGTATTCTAAACACTATCCCTGTTGAGCACACTAAACCTATACGAGCCGAGTACATCAAAAGTAGTATTCAGTTCCCAGTAACATCTGCATCAGAATAATGTGAAACACTTCCTATTATAGTTACATCACGGAGCTTAACTCCACCAAAATATGAATCTCAAAATAAATCTACAGAATCCTCCGTACTTAACCCGTAGAGGGTCCGGGGTGTTCTGCGAATACGAGAAAGAGGTGGTGAGAACAACTTCTCGGTGAATATGAATAACTACTTGAGATAAAGTATAATTGTAAGTAAAGAGCAAGTATAACACAATTCACAATATGTCAAGTAACACCTACCAACCAATGCAATGAATGAATGCACATGATGTTCACACCTTTTATTCACACTTTTTCTTTCTCCACTCCTCTTGTTGTGCACTAACCCCTTTCGGTTAGGCCCTTGCAATATGCATATGAATGTATTATGCCAATTCCGTTTCCTTCTAGCTAATAAGCTAGGCACCCCTCTGTTTTGTACACTAACCCTTTCCTAAGTTAGGTCACCTCGCAATGCAATGCAATTAAGTATGCTATTCATTTCCATCTAGCTCATCAGCTAGGCACCCCTCTGTTTTGTACACTAACCCCTTCCGGTTAGGCCATCTCGCTATGCAATGCAATGTTCTCATACTCATATCATTCTCATTCATAATATCATCATAATAGCATTACATGTAATCAATTCAAGCACATACAACACATGACCATCATACTCAACTCTATCAAGCATTCTTACTTAGTTACATTAGTGCTAAGTCACTTCTATCAAGCATTCTTACTTAGCTACACATCTCATTCTAATGCTAAGTCATTCTTCATCCTAAACCTAGCATATGGTATCAAGACCCTAGGCATAAGCATCACAATATCACAAACAGAGTCAACCACGGCCAGCCCGTGGTGGTAACCACGGCCACGGTTCAGAAAACAAAACTCAACAAATTGAAAACAGAGACAACCACGGCCTGCCCCTGGTTGGCACCACGCCCGTGGTCTGGACCACGGCCAGCCCCTGGTGGCCACCACACCCGTGGTCAGATTTCAGCACACAACATTTTTCTTTCCAGAGCCAACCACGGCCAGCCCGTGGTGGGGACCACGGCCGTGGTTGGGCACGAGACACCAACATTTCCTATCCAGAGAGGACCACGGCCGGGCCGTGGTGGGGACCACGCCCGTGGTTGGTCTTCTGGGCAGGAATAGTGCCACGCCCAACACATCCCTAAAACCCAAGTTTTCCCCTTAGAATTCATGTCCTCAAATCCATCAAGTATACCAACCATAACACTCATTTTTCCTAAACCCTAATCCTTGAAAACATGTAATAAAAACACATCCAACCTCAAGCATAGGTGAAAACCCTAGATTCAAGCTTAATCCTACATCATACACTTTCACTCTAAGAACATCATACAATAGCACAAGCAAATCCACACTCACCTTGAAGTGCTCCTATCTTGATTCCAAAATGAGATTGGTAGTCAAGACAACCTTCCCTTCAACTTCCTTCAAAACACTCAAGCAAAACAACCAACTTTTAGACATGGGTGTTCTTGATTCTTAGGGATGAAAATGAGTTTCTCAAGAAACTAATACCATAGGATTGAAGAAGAGATCATAGTGATCAATAACCATCAAAGGACTTAAGCCAAAAGGTGCATAAAAACACTTACTTTGGACCCTTGAACTTGGAGCAAGCTTTGGCTATGGAACTTAGCAAATTTGGAGAAGATGAGCCTTTGGCTCTCCTTAGGCTGGCCGGTCCTCTTAACCACAAGGGGGTGAAGTTGCTTTGTCAACTTTGCCCCCCACTTATGTGGAAAAATACCAAATTGCCACTGAGGTGTAAAAAGACTAAAATACCCTTGTGATTTCTAAGAATTCCCAATAGGTCCTGAAGAAAATTAAATTTACCAGTAGGTCCTAACTTAGCCAGAGTAAATATAAGAGTTTAGATTTCACCTATTTCTTCCTTAGGTTCTACCGAGTTCACCGGTATAGCCAGAATCTCAAATTAATCATTCTAACTCAATCTATTACCTTTTCTGTCATGCAATCTATTCAAAGAATTTAGCTAAATCATAACATATGAAATTTAGGGATGTTACACTAGGCCTAGATGTTCTTTTAATCCAAGATATTCCGAAAAAGAACAAATGGGCTTACAACTCTTAAACCATGATAGCTTGAGTGTTCAAGCACCTTAGGTGTATGGCGAACATCTATTGACACTCTCATACATTCTCTTACTCATTCCAATCATCAAAATATCATTCACTGGCCTAGAAGTTCTTTTAATCCTTGATATGCCGAAAAGGAACAAATGGGCTTACAACTCACAAACCAAGATAGATTGTGTCTTCAACCTCCTTAGGTGCATGGCGAACATCTATTGACACTCTCATACATTCTCTTACTCATTGCAATCATGAAATTATCATTCACTTGGCGTAGAAGTTCTTTTAGTCCATGATATACCGAGAAGAAACAAATGGGCTTACAACTCTTAAACCATGATAGCTTGAGTCTTCAACCTCCATAGGTGCATGGCGAACATCTATTGACACTCTCACACATTCTATTACTCATTCCAATCATGAAAATATCAGTCACTAGGCCTAGAAGTTCTTTTAATCCACGATATTCCGAAAAGGAACAAATGGGCTTACAACTCTTAAACCATGATAGCTTGAGTCTTCAACCTCCATAGGTGCATGGCGAACATCTATTGGCACTCTCATACATTCTCTAACTCATTGCAATCATGAAATTATCATTCACTTGGCATAGAAGTTCTTTTAGTCCATGATATACCGAAAAGGAACAAATGGGCTTATAACTCTTAGACCATGATAGCTTGAGTCTTCAACTTCCTTAGGTGCATGCCGAACATCTACTGACACTCTCATGCATTCTCTTACTCATTGCAGTCATAAAATTATCATTCACTCGGCGTAGAAGTTCTTTTAGTCCATGATATAGCGAAAAGGAACAAATGGGCTTATAACTCATAGACCATGATAGCTTGAGTGTTCAACCACCTTAGGTGCATGGCGAACATCTATTGACACTCTCATACATTCTCTTACTCATTCCAATCATGAAAATATCATTCAGTTGTACTAGATGTTCTTTTAATCCACGATATACCGAAAAGGAACAAATGGGCTTACAACCCTTAAACAATGATAGCTTGAGTCTTCAACCACCATAGGTGCATGGCAAACATCTATTGACATTCTCATACATTCTATTACTCATTCCAATCATGAAAATATCTTTCACTAGGCCTAGAAGTTCTTTTAAACCAGGATATACCGAAAAGGAACAAATGGGCTTATAACTCTAAGACCACGATAACTTGAGTCTTCAACCTGCCCAGGGGCATGGCGAACATCTATTGACACTCTCATACATTCTATTACTCATTCCAATCATGAAAATATCAGTCACTAGGCCTAGAAGTTCTTTTAATCCACGATATTCCGAAAAGGAACAAATGGGCTTACAACTCTTAAACCATGATAGCTTGAGTGTTCAACCACCTTAGGTGCATAGCGAATATCTATTGACACTCTCACACATTCCCTTACTCATTCCAATCATGAAAATATCAGTCACTAGGCCTAGAAGTTCTTTTAATCCACGATATTCCGAAAAAGAACAAATGGGCTTACGACTCTTAAACCATGATAGCTTGAGTCTTCAACCTCCATAGGTGCATGGCGAACATCTATTGACACTCTCATACATTCTATTACTCATTCCAATCATGAAAATATCAGTCACTAGGCCAAGAATTTCTTTTAATCCACGATATTCCGAAAAGGAACAAATGGGCTTACAACTCTTAAACCATGATAGCTTGAGTGTTCAACCACCTTAGGTGCATGGCGAACATCTATTGAAACTCTCATACATTCTCTTACTCATTCCAATCATGAAAATATCATTCACTTGGCCTAGAAGTTCTATTAATCCTTGATATACCGAAAAGGAACAAATGGGTTTACAACTCAAAAACCAAGACAGATTGAGTCTTCAACCTCCTTAGGTGCATGCCGAACATCTATTGACACTCTCATACATTCTCTTACTCATTGCAGTCATGAAATTATCATTCACTTGGTGTAGAAGTTCTTTTAGTCCATGATATACCGAAAAAGAACAAATGGGCTTATAACTCATAGACCATGATAGCTTGAGTGTTCAACCACCTTAGGTGCATGGCGAACATCTATTGACACTCTCATACATTCTCTTACTCATTCCAATCATGAAAATATCATTCAGTTGAACTAGATGTTCTTTTAATCCACGATATACCGAAAAGGAACAAATGGGCTTACAACTCTTAAACAATGATAGCTTGAGTCTTCAACCACCATAGGTGCATGGCGAACATCTATTGACATTCTCATACATTCTATTACTCATTCCAAACATGAAAATATCATTCACTAGGCCTAGAAGTTCTTTTAATCCACGATATACCGAAAAGGAACAAATGAGCTTACAATTCTTAAACCATGATAGCTTGAGTCTTCAACCTCCTTAGGTGCATGGCGAACATCTATTGACACTCTCACATATTCACTTACTCATTGCAATCATGAAAATATCAGTCACTAGGCCAAGAAGTTCTTTTAATCCACGATATTCCGAAAAGGAACAAATGGGCTTACAACTCTTAAACCATGATAGCTTGAGTGTTCAACCACCTTAGGTGCATTGCGAATATCTATTGACACTCTCAAACATTCCCTTACTCATTCCAATCATGAAAATATCATTCACTTGGCCTAGAAGTTCTATTAATCCACGATATACCGAAAAGGAACAAATGGGCTTACAACTCAAAAACCAAGATAGATTGAGTCTTCAACCTCCTTAGGTGCATGCCGAACATCTATTGACACTCTCATACATTCTCTTACTCATTGCAGTCAAGAAATTATCATTCACTTGGCCTAGAAGTTCTTTTAGTCCATGATATACCGAATAGGAACAAATGGGCTGATAACTCATAGACCATGATAGCTTGAGTGTTCAACCACTTTAGGTGCATGGCGAACATCTATTGACACTCTCATACATTCTCTTACTCATTCAGTTGGACTAGATGTTCTTTTAATCCACGATATATCGAAAAGGAACAAATGGGCTTACAACTCTTAAACAATGATAGCTTGAGTCTTCAACCACCATAGGTGCATGGCGAACATCAATTGACATTCTCATACATTCTATTACTCATTCTAATCATGAAAATATCGTTCACTAGGCCTAGAATTTCTTTTAATCCACGATATTCCGAAAAGGAACAAATGGACTTACAACTCATAAACCAAGATAGATTGAGTCTTCAACCTCCTTAGGTGCATGCACATCTATTGACACTCTCATACATTCTCTTACTCATTGCGATCATGAAATTATCATTCACTTGGCATAGAAGTTCTTTTAGTCCATGATTTACCGAAAAGGAACAAATGGGCTTATAACTCATAAACCATGATAGCTTGAGTCTTCAACCTCCTTAGGTGCATGGCGAACATCTATTGAGACTCTCATACATTCTCTTACTTATTCCAATCATGAAAATATCATTCAGTTGGACTAGATGTTCTTTTAATCCACGATATACTGAAAAGGAACAAATGGGCTTATAACTCTTAAACCGTGATAGCTTGAGTCTTCAACCTCCATAGGTGCATGGCGAACATCTCTTAACACTCTCATACATTCAATTACTCATTCCAATCATGAAAATATTAGTCACTAGGCCTAGAAGTTCTTCTAATCCACGATATTCCGAAAAGGAACAAATGGGCTTACAACTCTTAAACAATGATAGCTTGAGTCTTCAACCTCCTTAGGTGCGTGGCAAACATCTATTGACACTCTCATACATTCTCTTACTCATTGCAATCATGAAATTATCATTCACTTGGCATAGAAGCTTTTTTTGTCCATGATATACCGAAAAGGAACAAATGGGCTTACAACTCTTAAACCATGATAGCTTGAGTCTTCAACCTCCATAGGTGCATGGCGAACATCTATTGACACTCTCATACATTCTATTACTCATTCCAATCATGAAAATATCAGTCACTAGGCCTAGAAGTTCTTATAATCCACGATATTCCGAAAAAGAACAAATGGGCTTACAACTCTTAAACAATGATAGCTTGAGTGTTCAAGCAGCTTAGGTGTATGGCGAACATCTATTGACACTCTCATACATTCTCTTACTCATTCCAATCATGAAAATATCATTCACTTGGCCTAGAAGTTCTTTTAATCCTTGATATACCGAAAAGGAACAAATGGGCTTACAACTCATAAACCAAGATAGATTGTGTCTTCAACCTCCTTAGGTGCATGGCGAACATCTATTGACACTCTCATACATTCTCTTACTCATTGCAATCATGAAATTATCATTCACTTGGCGTAGAAGTTCTTTTAGTCCATGATATACCGAAAAGGAACAAATGGGCTTATAACTCTTAGACCATGATAGCTTGAGTCTTCAACCTCCTTAGGTGCATGGCGAAGATCTATTGACACTCTCATACATTCTCTTACTCATTGCAATCATGAAAATATCAGTCACTAGGCCTAGAAGTTCTTTTAATCCACGATATTCCAAAAAAGAACAAATGGGCTTACGACTCTTAAACCATGATAGCTTGAGTCTTCAACCTCCATAGGTGCATGGCGAACATCTATTGACACTCTCATTCATTCTATTACTCATTCTAATCATGAAAATATCAGTCACTAGGCCTAGAATTTCTTTTAATCCATGATATTCCGAAAAGGAACAAATGGGCTTACAACTCTTAAACCATGATAGCTTGAGTGTTCAACCACCTTAGGTGCATGGCGAACATCTATTGACACTCTCACATATTCACTTACTCATTGCAATCATCAAAATATCAGTCACTAGGCCTAGAAGTTCTTTTAATCCACGATATACTGAAAAGGAACAAATGGGCTTACAACTCTTAAACCATGATAGCTTGAGTGTTCAACCACCTTAGGTGCATAGCGAATATCTATTGACACTCTCACACATTCCCTTACTCAATCCAATCTTGAAAATATCAGTCACTAGGCCTAGAAGTTCTTTTAATCCACGATATTCCGAAAAACAACAAATGGGCTTACGACTCTTAAACCATGATAGCTTGAGTCTTCAACCTCCATAGGTGTATGGCGAACATCTATTGACACTCTCATACATTCTATTACTCATTCCAATCATGAAAATATCAGTCACTAGGCCTAGAATTTCTTTTAATCCACGATATTCCGAAAAGGAACAAATGGGCTTACAACTCTTAAACCATGACAGCTTGAGTGTTCAACCACCTTAGGTGCATGGCGAACATCAATTGACACTCCCATACATTCACTTACTCATTCTAATCATGAAAATGTCATTCACTTGGCCTAGAAGTTCTTTTAATCCACGATATACTGAAAAGGAACAAATGGGCTTACAACTCTTAAACCATGATAGCTTGAGTCTTCAACCTCCATAGGTGCATGGCGAACATCTATTGACACTCTCATACATTCTCTTACTCATTCCAATCATGAAAATATCATTCAGTTGTACTAGATGTTCTTTTAATCCACGATATACCGAAAAGGAACAAATGGGCTTACAACCCTTAAACAATGATAGCTTGAGTCTTCAACCACCATAGGTGCATGGCAAACATCTATTGACATTCTCATACATTCTATTACTCATTCCAATCATGAAAATATCTTTCACTAGGCCTAGAAGTTCTTTTAAACCAGGATATACCGAAAAGGAACAAATGGGCTTATAACTCTAAGACCACGATAACTTGAGTCTTCAACCTGCCCAGGGGCATGGCGAACATCTATTGACACTCTCATACATTCTATTACTCATTCCAATCATGAAAATATCAGTCACTAGGCCTAGAAGTTCTTTTAATCCACGATATTCCGAAAAGGAACAAATGGGCTTACAACTCTTAAACCATGATAGCTTGAGTGTTCAACCACCTTAGGTGCATAGCGAATATCTATTGACACTCTCACACATTCCCTTACTCATTCCAATCATGAAAATATCAGTCACTAGGCCTAGAAGTTCTTTTAATCCACGATATTCCGAAAAAGAACAAATGGGCTTACGACTCTTAAACCATGATAGCTTGAGTCTTCAACCTCCATAGGTGCATGGCGAACATCTATTGACACTCTCATACATTCTATTACTCATTCCAATCATGAAAATATCAGTCACTAGGCCAAGAATTTCTTTTAATCCACGATATTCCGAAAAGGAACAAATGGGCTTACAACTCTTAAACCATGATAGCTTGAGTGTTCAACCACCTTAGGTGCATGGCGAACATCTATTGAAACTCTCATACATTCTCTTACTCATTCCAATCATGAAAATATCATTCACTTGGCCTAGAAGTTCTATTAATCCTTGATATACCGAAAAGGAACAAATGGGTTTACAACTCAAAAACCAAGACAGATTGAGTCTTCAACCTCCTTAGGTGCATGCCGAACATCTATTGACACTCTCATACATTCTCTTACTCATTGCAGTCATGAAATTATCATTCACTTGGTGTAGAAGTTCTTTTAGTCCATGATATACCGAAAAAGAACAAATGGGCTTATAACTCATAGACCATGATAGCTTGAGTGTTCAACCACCTTAGGTGCATGGCGAACATCTATTGACACTCTCATACATTCTCTTACTCATTCCAATCATGAAAATATCATTCAGTTGAACTAGATGTTCTTTTAATCCACGATATACCGAAAAGGAACAAATGGGCTTACAACTCTTAAACAATGATAGCTTGAGTCTTCAACCACCATAGGTGCATGGCGAACATCTATTGACATTCTCATACATTCTATTACTCATTCCAAACATGAAAATATCATTCACTAGGCCTAGAAGTTCTTTTAATCCACGATATACCGAAAAGGAACAAATGAGCTTACAATTCTTAAACCATGATAGCTTGAGTCTTCAACCTCCTTAGGTGCATGGCGAACATCTATTGACACTCTCACATATTCACTTACTCATTGCAATCATGAAAATATCAGTCACTAGGCCAAGAAGTTCTTTTAATCCACGATATTAGAAAAGGAACAAATGGGCTTACAACTCTTAAACCATGATAGCTTGAGTGTTCAACCACCTTAGGTGCATTGCGAATATCTATTGACACTCTCAAACATTCCCTTACTCATTCCAATCATGAAAATATCATTCACTTGGCCTAGAAGTTCTATTAATCCACGATATACCGAAAAGGAACAAATGGGCTTACAACTCAAAAACCAAGATAGATTGAGTCTTCAACCTCCTTAGGTGCATGCCGAACATCTATTGACACTCTCATACATTCTCTTACTCATTGCGAGTCAAGAAATTATCATTCACTTGGCCTAGAAGTTCTTTTTAGTCCATGATATACCGAATAGGAACAAATGGGTGATAACTCATAGACCATGATAGCTTGAGTGTTCAACCACTTTAGGTGCATGGCGAACATCTATTGACACTCTCATACATTCTCTTACTCATTCAGTTGGACTAGATGTTCTTTTAATCCACGATATATCGAAAAGGAACAAATGGGCTTACAACTCTTAAACAATGATAGCTTGAGTCTTCAACCACCATAGGTGCATGGCGAACATCTATTGACATTCTCATACATTCTATTACTCATTCTAATCATGAAAATATCGTTCACTAGGCCTAGAATTTCTTTTAATCCACGATATTCGAAAAGGAACAAATGGACTTACAACTCATAAACCAAGATAGATTGAGTCTTCAACCTCCTTAGGTGCATGCAGAACATCTATTGACACTCTCATACATTCTCTTACTCATTGCAGTCATGAAATTATCATTCACTTGGCATAGAAGTTCTTTTAGTCCATGATTTACCGAAAAGGAACAAATGGGCTTATAACTCATAAACCATGATAGCTTGAGTCTTCAACCTCCTTAGGTGCATGGCGAACATCTATTGAGACTCTCATACATTCTCTTACTTATTCCAATCATGAAAATATCATTCAGTTGGACTAGATGTTCTTTTAATCCACGATATACTGAAAAGGAACAAATGGGCTTATAACTCTTAAACCGTGATAGCTTGAGTCTTCAACCTCCATAGGTGCATGGCGAACATCTCTTAACACTCTCATACATTCAATTACTCATTCCAATCATGAAAATATTAGTCACTAGGCCTAGAAGTTCTTCTAATCCACGATATTCCGAAAAGGAACAAATGGGCTTACAACTCTTAAACAATGATAGCTTGAGTCTTCAACCTCCTTAGGTGCGTGGCAAACATCTATTGACACTCTCATACATTCTCTTACTCATTGCAATCATGAAATTATCATTCACTTGGCATAGAAGCTTTTTTTGTCCATGATATACCGAAAAGGAACAAATGGGCTTACAACTCTTAAACCATGATAGCTTGAGTCTTCAACCTCCATAGGTGCATGGCGAACATCTATTGACACTCTCATACATTCTATTACTCATTCCAATCATGAAAATATCAGTCACTAGGCCTAGAAGTTCTTATAATCCACGATATTCGAAAAAGAACAAATGGGCTTACAACTCTTAAACAATGATAGCTTGAGTGTTCAAGCAGCTTAGGTGTATGGCGAACATCTATTGACACTCTCATACATTCTCTTACTCATTCCAATCATGAAAATATCATTCACTTGGCCTAGAAGTTCTTTTAATCCTTGATATACCGAAAAGGAACAAATGGGCTTACAACTCATAAACCAAGATAGATTGTGTCTTCAACCTCCTTAGGTGCATGGCGAACATCTATTGACACTCTCATACATTCTCTTACTCATTGCAATCATGAAATTATCATTCACTTGGCGTAGAAGTTCTTTTAGTCCATGATATACCGAAAAGGAACAAATGGGCTTATAACTCTTAGACCATGATAGCTTGAGTCTTCAACCTCCTTAGGTGGATGGCGAAGATCTATTGACACTCTCATACATTCTCTTACTCATTGCAATCATGAAAATATCAGTCACTAGGCCTAGAAGTTCTTTTAATCCACGATATTCCAAAAAAGAACAAATGGGCTTACGACTCTTAAACCATGATAGCTTGAGTCTTCAACCTCCATAGGTGCATGGCGAACATCTATTGACACTCTCATTCATTCTATTACTCATTCTAATCATGAAAATATCAGTCACTAGGCCTAGAATTTCTTTTAATCCATGATATTCCGAAAAGGAACAAATGGGCTTACAACTCTTAAACCATGATAGCTTGAGTGTTCAACCACCTTAGGTGCATGGCGAACATCTATTGACACTCTCACATATTCACTTACTCATTGCAATCATCAAAATATCAGTCACTAGGCCTAGAAGTTCTTTTAATCCACGATATACTGAAAAGGAACAAATGGGCTTACAACTCTTAAACCATGATAGCTTGAGTGTTCAACCACCTTAGGTGCATAGCGAATATCTATTGACACTCTCACACATTCCCTTACTCATTCCAATCTTGAAAATATCAGTCACTAGGCCTAGAAGTTCTTTTAATCCACGATATTCCGAAAAACAACAAATGGGCTTACGACTCTTAAACCATGATAGCTTGAGTCTTCAACCTCCATAGGTGTATGGCGAACATCTATTGACACTCTCATACATTCTATTACTCATTCCAATCATGAAAATATCAGTCACTAGGCCTAGAAGTTCTTATAATCCACGATATTCCGAAAAAGAACAAATGGGCTTACAACTCTTAAACAATGATAGCTTGAGTGTTCAAGCAGCTTAGGTGTATGGCGAACATCTATTGACACTCTCATACATTCTCTTACTCATTCCAATCATGAAAATATCATTCACTTGGCCTAGAAGTTCTTTTAATCCTTGATATACCGAAAAGGAACAAATGGGCTTACAACTCATAAACCAAGATAGATTGTGTCTTCAACCTCCTTAGGTGCATGGCGAACATCTATTGACACTCTCATACATTCTCTTACTCATTGCAATCATGAAATTATCATTCACTTGGCGTAGAAGTTCTTTTAGTCCATGATATACCGAAAAGGAACAAATGGGCTTATAACTCTTAGACCATGATAGCTTGAGTCTTCAACCTCCTTAGGTGCATGGCGAAGATCTATTGACACTCTCATACATTCTCTTACTCATTGCAATCATGAAAATATCCGTCACTAGGCCTAGAAGTTCTTTTAATCCACGATATTCCAAAAAGAACAAATGGGCTTACGACTCTTAAACCATGATAGCTTGAGTCTTCAACCTCCATAGGTGCATGGCGAACATCTATTGACACTCTCATTCATTCTATTACTCATTCTAATCATGAAAATATCAGTCACTAGGCCTAGAATTTCTTTTAATCCATGATATTCCGAAAAGGAACAAATGGGCTTACAACTCTTAAACCATGATAGCTTGAGTGTTCAACCACCTTAGGTGCATGGCGAACATCTATTGACACTCTCACATATTCACTTACTCATTGCAATCATCAAAATATCAGTCACTAGGCCTAGAAGTTCTTTTAATCCACGATATACTGAAAAGGAACAAATGGGCTTACAACTCTTAAACCATGATAGCTTGAGTGTTCAACCACCTTAGGTGCATAGCGAATATCTATTGACACTCTCACACATTCCCTTACTCATTCCAATCTTGAAAATATCAGTCACTAGGCCTAGAAGTTCTTTTAATCCACGATATTCCGAAAAACAACAAATGGGCTTACGACTCTTAAACCATGATAGCTTGAGTCTTCAACCTCCATAGGTGTATGGCGAACATCTATTGACACTCTCATACATTCTATTACTCATTCCAATCATGAAAATATCAGTCACTAGGCCTAGAATTTCTTTTAATCCACGATATTAGAAAAGAAACAAATGGGCTTACAACTCTTAAACCATGATAGCTTGAGTGTTCAACCAACTTAGGTGCATGGCGAACATCTATTGAAACTCTCATACATTCTCTTACTCATTCCAATCATGAAAATATCATTCACTTGGCCTAGAAGTTCTATTAATCCTTGATATACCGAAAAGGAACAAATGGGTTTACAACTCAAAAACCAAGATAGATTGAGCCTTCAACCTCCTTAGGTGCGTGGCAAACATCTATTGACACTCTCATACATTCTCTTACTCATTGCAATCATGAAATTATCATTACTTGGCATAGATGTTCTTTTTGTCCATGATATACCGAAAAGGAACAAATGGGCTTACAACTCTTAAACCATGATAGCTTGAGTCTTCAACCTCCATAGGTGCATGGCGAACATCTATTGACACTCTCACACATTCCATTACCCATTTCAATAATTAAAATATCAGTCGCTAGGCCTAGAAGTTCTTTTAATCCACGATATTCGAAAAGGAACAAATGGGCTTACAACTCTTAAACCATGACAGCTTGAGTGTTCAACCACCTTAGGTGCATGGCGAACATCAATTGACACTCCCATACATTCACTTACTCATTCTAATCATGAAAATGTCATTCACTTGGCCTAGAAGTTCTTTTAATCCACGATATACTGAAAAGGAACAAATGGGCTTACAACTCTTAAACCATGATAGCTTGAGTCTTCAACCTCCATAGGTGCATGGCGAACATCTATTGACACTCTCATACATTCTATTACTCATTCCAATCATGAAAATATCAGTCACTAGGCCTAGAAGTTCTTTTAATCCACGATATTCCGAAAAAGAACAAATGGACTTACAACTCTTAAACCATGATAGCTTGAGTGTTCAAGCACCTTAGGTGTATGGCGAACATCTATTGACACTCTCATACATTCTCTTACTCATTCCAATCATGAAAATATCAGTCACTAGGCCTAGAATTTCTTTTAATCCACGATATTCCGAAAAGGAACAAATGGGCTTACAACTTTTAAACCATGATAGCTTGAGTCTTCAACCCCCATAGGTGCATGGCGAACATCTATTGACACTCTCACACATTCCATTACCATTCCAATCATGAAAATATCAGTCGGTAGGCCTAGATGTTCTTTTAATCCACGATATTCCGAAAAGGAACAAATGGGCTTACAACTCTTAAACCATGATAGCTTGAGTGTTCAACCACCTTAGGTGCATGGCGAACATCAATTGACACTCTCATACATTCACTTACTCATTCCAATCTTGAAAATGTCATTCACTTGGCCTAGAAGTGCTTTTAATCCACGATATACTGAAAAGGAACAAATGGGCTTACAACTCATAAACCATGATAGCTTGAGTCTTCAACCTCCATAGGTGCATGGCGAACATCTATTGACACTCACATACATTCTATTACTCATTCCAATCATGAAAATATCAGTCACTAGGCCTAGAAGTTCTTTTAATCCCCGATATACAGAAAAAGAACAAATGGGCTTACAACTCTTAAACCATGATAGCTTGAGTCTTCAACCTCCATAGGTGCATGGCGAACATCTATTGACACTCTCATACATTCTATTACTCATTCCAATCATGAAAATATCAGTCACTAGGCCTAGAATTTCTTTTAATCCACGATATTCCGAAAAGGAACAAATGGGCTTACAACTCTTAAACCATGATAGCTTGAGTGTTCAACCACCTTAGGTGCATGGTGAACATCTATTGACACTCTCATACATTCTCTTACTCATTCCAATCATGAAAATATCATTCACTTGGCCTAGAAGTTCTATTAATCCTTGATATACCGAATAGGAACAAATGGGCTTATAACTCATAGACCATGATAGCTTGAGTCTTCAACCTCCTTAGGTGCATGCAGAACATCAATTGACACTCTCATACATTCTCTTACCCATTGCAGTCATGAAATTATCATTCACTTGGCATAGAAGTTCTTTTAGTCCATGATATACCGAAAAGGAACAAATGAGCTTAAACTCATAAACCATGATAGCTTGAGTCTTCAACCTCCATAGGTGCATGGCGAAGATCTATTGACACTCTCACACATTCCATTACCCATTTCAATAATTAAAATATCAGTCGCTAGGCCTAGAAGTTCTTTTAATCCACGATATTCCGAAAAGGAACAAATGGGCTTACAACTCTTAAACCATGACAGCTTGAGTGTTCAACCACCTTAGGTGCATGGCGAACATCAATTGACACTCCCATACATTCACTTACTCATTCTAATCATGAAAATGTCATTCACTTGGCCTAGAAGTTCTTTTAATCCACGATATACTGAAAAGGAACAAATGGGCTTACAACTCTTAAACCATGATAGCTTGAGTCTTCAACCTCCATAGGTGCATGGCGAACATCTATTGACACTCTCATACATTCTCTTACTCATTCCAATCATGAAAATATCATTCAGTTGTACTAGATGTTCTTTTAATCCACGATATACCGAAAAGGAACAAATGGGCTTACAACCCTTAAACAATGATAGCTTGAGTCTTCAACCACCATAGGTGCATGGCAAACATCTATTGACATTCTCATACATTCTATTACTCATTCCAATCATGAAAATATCTTTCACTAGGCCTAGAAGTTCTTTTAAACCAGGATATACCGAAAAGGAACAAATGGGCTTATAACTCTAAGACCACGATAACTTGAGTCTTCAACCTGCCCAGGGGCATGGCGAACATCTATTGACACTCTCATACATTCTATTACTCATTCCAATCATGAAAATATCAGTCACTAGGCCTAGAAGTTCTTTTAATCCACGATATTCCGAAAAGGAACAAATGGGCTTACAACTCTTAAACCATGATAGCTTGAGTGTTCAACCACCTTAGGTGCATAGCGAATATCTATTGACACTCTCACACATTCCCTTACTCATTCCAATCATGAAAATATCAGTCACTAGGCCTAGAAGTTCTTTTAATCCACGATATTCCGAAAAAGAACAAATGGGCTTACGACTCTTAAACCATGATAGCTTGAGTCTTCAACCTTCATAGGTGCATGGCGAACATCTATTGACACTCTCATACATTCTATTACTCATTCCAATCATGAAAATATCAGTCACTAGGCCAAGAATTTCTTTTAATCCACGATATTCCGAAAAGGAACAAATGGGCTTACAACTCTTAAACCATGATAGCTTGAGTGTTCAACCACCTTAGGTGCATGGCGAACATCTATTGAAACTCTCATACATTCTCTTACTCATTCCAATCATGAAAATATCATTCACTTGGCCTAGAAGTTCTATTAATCCTTGATATACCGAAAAGGAACAAATGGGTTTACAACTCAAAAACCAAGACAGATTGAGTCTTCAACCTCCTTAGGTGCATGCCGAACATCTATTGACACTCTCATACATTCTCTTACTCATTGCCCTCATGAAATTATCATTCACTTGGTGTAGAAGTTCTTTTAGTCCATGATATACCGAAAAAGAACAAATGGGCTTATAACTCATAGACCATGATAGCTTGAGTGTTCAACCACCTTAGGTGCATGGCGAACATCTATTGACACTCTCATACATTCTCTTACTCATTCCAATCATGAAAATATCATTCAGTTGAACTAGATGTTCTTTTAATCCACGATATACCGAAAAGGAACAAATGGGCTTACAACTCTTAAACAATGATAGCTTGAGTCTTCAACCACCATAGGTGCATGGCGAACATCTATTGACATTCTCATACATTCTATTACTCATTCCAAACATGAAAATATCATTCACTAGGCCTAGAAGTTCTTTTAATCCACGATATACCGAAAAGGAACAAATGAGCTTACAATTCTTAAACCATGATAGCTTGAGTCTTCAACCTCCTTAGGTGCATGGCGAACATCTATTGACACTCTCACATATTCACTTACTCATTGCAATCATCAAAATATCAGTCACTAGGCCAAGAAGTTCTTTTAATCCACGATATTCCGAAAAGGAACAAATGGGCTTACAACTCTTAAACCATGATAGCTTGAGTGTTCAACCACCTTAGGTGCATTGCGAATATCTATTGACACTCTCAAACATTCCCTTACTCATTCCAATCATGAAAATATCATTCACTTGGCCTAGAAGTTCTATTAATCCACGATATACCGAAAAGGAACAAATGGGCTTACAACTCAAAAACCAAGATAGATTGAGTCTTCAACCTCCTTAGGTGCATGCCGAACATCTATTGACACTCTCATACATTCTCTTACTCATTGCAGTCAAGAAATTATCATTCACTTGGCCTAGAAGTTCTTTTAGTCCATGATATACCGAATAGGAACAAATGGGCTGATAACTCATAGACCATGATAGCTTGAGTGTTCAACCACTTTAGGTGCATGGCGAACATCTATTGACACTCTCATACATTCTCTTACTCATTCAGTTGGACTAGATGTTCTTTTAATCCACGATATATCGAAAAGGAACAAATGGGCTTACAACTCTTAAACAATGATAGCTTGAGTCTTCAACCACCATAGGTGCATGGCGAACATCTATTGACATTCTCATACATTCTATTACTCATTCTAATCATGAAAATATCGTTCACTAGGCCTAGAATTTCTTTTAATCCACGATATTCCGAAAAGGAACAAATGGACTTACAACTCATAAACCAAGATAGATTGAGTCTTCAACCTCCTTAGGTGCATGCAGAACATCTATTGACACTCTCATACATTCTCTTACTCATTGCAGTCATGAAATTATCATTCACTTGGCATAGAAGTTCTTTTAGTCCATGATTTACCGAAAAGGAACAAATGGGCTTATAACTCATAAACCATGATAGCTTGAGTCTTCAACCTCCTTAGGTGCATGGCGAACATCTATTGAGACTCTCATACATTCTCTTACTTATTCCAATCATGAAAATATCATTCAGTTGGACTAGATGTTCTTTTAATCCACGATATACTGAAAAGGAACAAATGGGCTTATAACTCTTAAACCGTGATAGCTTGAGTCTTCAACCTCCATAGGTGCATGGTGAACATCTCTTAACACTCTCATACATTCAATTACTCATTCCAATCATGAAAATATTAGTCACTAGGCCTAGAAGTTCTTCTAATCCACGATATTCCGAAAAGGAACAAATGGGCTTACAACTCTTAAACAATGATAGCTTGAGTCTTCAACCTCCTTAGGTGCGTGGCAAACATCTATTGACACTCTCATACATTCTCTTACTCATTGCAATCATGAAATTATCATTCACTTGGCATAGAAGCTTTTTTTGTCCATGATATACCGAAAAGGAACAAATGGGCTTACAACTCTTAAACCATGATAGCTTGAGTCTTCAACCTCCATAGGTGCATGGCGAACATCTATTGACACTCTCATACATTCTATTACTCATTCCAATCATGAAAATATCAGTCACTAGGCCTAGAAGTTCTTATAATCCACGATATTCCGAAAAAGAACAAATTGGCTTACAACTCTTAAACAATGATAGCTTGAGTGTTCAAGCAGCTTAGGTGTATGGCGAACATCTATTGACACTCTCATACATTCTCTTACTCATTCCAATCATGAAAATATCATTCACTTGGCCTAGAAGTTCTTTTAATCCTTGATATACCGAAAAGGAACAAATGGGCTTACAACTCATAAACCAAGATAGATTGTGTCTTCAACCTCCTTAGGTGCATGGCGAACATCTATTGACACTCTCATACATTCTCTTACTCATTGCAATCATGAAATTATCATTCACTTGGCGTAGAAGTTCTTTTAGTCCATGATATACCGAAAAGGAACAAATGGGCTTATAACTCTTAGACCATGATAGCTTGAGTCTTCAACCTCCTTAGGTGCATGGCGAAGATCTATTGACACTCTCATACATTCTCTTACTCATTGCAATCATGAAAATATCAGTCACTAGGCCTAGAAGTTCTTTTAATCCACGATATTCCAAAAAAGAACAAATGGGCTTACGACTCTTAAACCATGATAGCTTGAGTCTTCAACCTCCATAGGTGCATGGCGAACATCTATTGACACTCTCATTCATTCTATTACTCATTCTAATCATGAAAATATCAGTCACTAGGCCTAGAATTTCTTTTAATCCATGATATTCCGAAAAGGAACAAATGGGCTTACAACTCTTAAACCATGATAGCTTGAGTGTTCAACCACCTTAGGTGCATGGCGAACATCTATTGACACTCTCACATATTCACTTACTCATTGCAATCATCAAAATATCAGTCACTAGGCCTAGAAGTTCTTTTAATCCACGATATACTGAAAAGGAACAAATGGGCTTACAACTCTTAAACCATGATAGCTTGAGTGTTCAACCACCTTAGGTGCATAGCGAATATCTATTGACACTCTCACACATTCCCTTACTCATTCCAATCTTGAAAATATCAGTCACTAGGCCTAGAAGTTCTTTTAATCCACGATATTCCGAAAAACAACAAATGGGCTTACGACTCTTAAACCATGATAGCTTGAGTCTTCAACCTCCATAGGTGTATGGCGAACATCTATTGACACTCTCATACATTCTATTACTCATTCCAATCATGAAAATATCAGTCACTAGGCCTAGAATTTCTTTTAATCCACGATATTCCGAAAAGAAACAAATGGGCTTACAACTCTTAAACCATGATAGCTTGAGTGTTCAACCAACTTAGGTGCATGGCGAACATCTATTGAAACTCTCATACATTCTCTTACTCATTCCAATCATGAAAATATCATTCACTTGGCCTAGAAGTTCTATTAATCCTTGATATACCGAAAAGGAACAAATGGGTTTACAACTCAAAAACCAAGATAGATTGAGCCTTCAACCTCCTTAGGTGCGTGGCAAACATCTATTGACACTCTCATACATTCTCTTACTCATTGCAATCATGAAATTATCATTACTTGGCATAGATGTTCTTTTTGTCCATGATATACCGAAAAGGAACAAATGGGCTTACAACTCTTAAACCATGATAGCTTGAGTCTTCAACCTCCATAGGTGCATGGCGAACATCTATTGACACTCTCACACATTCCATTACCCATTTCAATAATTAAAATATCAGTCGCTAGGCCTAGAAGTTCTTTTAATCCACGATATTCCGAAAAGGAACAAATGGGCTTACAACTCTTAAACCATGACAGCTTGAGTGTTCAACCACCTTAGGTGCATGGCGAACATCAATTGACACTCCCATACATTCACTTACTCATTCTAATCATGAAAATGTCATTCACTTGGCCTAGAAGTTCTTTTAATCCACGATATACTGAAAAGGAACAAATGGGCTTACAACTCTTAAACCATGATAGCTTGAGTCTTCAACCTCCATAGGTGCATGGCGAACATCTATTGACACTCTCATACATTCTATTACTCATTCCAATCATGAAAATATCAGTCACTAGGCCTAGAAGTTCTTTTAATCCACGATATTCCGAAAAAGAACAAATGGACTTACAACTCTTAAACCATGATAGCTTGAGTGTTCAAGCACCTTAGGTGTATGGCGAACATCTATTGACACTCTCATACATTCTCTTACTCATTCCAATCATGAAAATATCAGTCACTAGGCCTAGAATTTCTTTTAATCCACGATATTCCGAAAAGGAACAAATGGGCTTACAACTTTTAAACCATGATAGCTTGAGTCTTCAACCCCCATAGGTGCATGGCGAACATCTATTGACACTCTCACACATTCCATTACCATTCCAATCATGAAAATATCAGTCGGTAGGCCTAGAAGTTCTTTTAATCCACGATATTCCGAAAAGGAACAAATGGGCTTACAACTCTTAAACCATGATAGCTTGAGTGTTCAACCACCTTAGGTGCATGGCGAACATCAATTGACACTCTCATACATTCACTTACTCATTCCAATCTTGAAAATGTCATTCACTTGGCCTAGAAGTGCTTTTAATCCACGATATACTGAAAAGGAACAAATGGGCTTACAACTCATAAACCATGATAGCTTGAGTCTTCAACCTCCATAGGTGCATGGCGAACATCTATTGACACTCACATACATTCTATTACTCATTCCAATCATGAAAATATCAGTCACTAGGCCTAGAAGTTCTTTTAATCCACGATATTCCGAAAAAGAACAAATGGGCTTACAACTCTTAAACCATGATAGCTTGAGTCTTCAACCTCCATAGGTGCATGGCGAACATCTATTGACACTCTCATACATTCTATTACTCATTCCAATCATGAAAATATCAGTCACTAGGCCTAGAATTTCTTTTAATCCACGATATTCCGAAAAGGAACAAATGGGCTTACAACTCTTAAACCATGATAGCTTGAGTGTTCAACCACCTTAGGTGCATGGTGAACATCTATTGACACTCTCATACATTCTCTTACTCATTCCAATCATGAAAATATCATTCACTTGGCCTAGAAGTTCTATTAATCCTTGATATACCGAATAGGAACAAATGGGCTTATAACTCATAGACCATGATAGCTTGAGTCTTCAACCTCCTTAGGTGCATGCAGAACATCAATTGACACTCTCATACATTCTCTTACCCATTGCAGTCATGAAATTATCATTCACTTGGCATAGAAGTTCTTTTAGTCCATGATATACCGAAAAGGAACAAATGAGCTTAAACTTATAAACCATGATAGCTTGAGTCTTCAACCTCCTTAGGTGCATGGCGAACATCTATTGACAGTCTCATACATTCTCTTACTCATTCCAATCATGAAAATATCATTCAGTTGGACTAGATGTTCTCTTAATCCACGATATACCGAAAAGGAACAAATGGGCTTATAACTCTTAAACCGTGATAGCTTGAGTCTTCAACCTCCATAGGTGCATGGCGAACATCTCTTAACACTCTCATACATTCAATTACTCATTCCAATCATGAAAATATCAGTCACTAGGCCTAGAAGTTCTTCTAATCCACGATATTCCGAAAAGGAACAAATGGGCTTACAACTCTTAAACAATGATAGCTTGAGTCTTCAACCTCCTTAGGTGCGTGGCAAACATCTATTGACACTCTCATACATTCCATTACCCATTTCAATCATGAAAATATCAGTCGCTAGGCCTAGAAGTTCTTTTAATCCACGATATTCGAAAGGAACAAATGGGCTTACAACTCTTAAACCATGATAGCTTGAGTGTTCAACCACCTTAGGTGCATGGCGAACATCAATTGACACTCTCATACATTCACTTACTCATTCCAATCATGAAAATGTCATTCACTCGGCCTAGAAGTTCTTTTAATCCACGATATACTGAAAAGGAACAAATGGGCTTACAACTCTTAAACCATGATAGCTTGAGTCTTCAACCTCCATAGGTGCATGGCGAACATCTATTGACACTCTCATACATTCTATTACTCATTCCAATCATGAAAATATCAGTCACTAGGCCTAGAAGTTCTTTTAATCCACGATATTCCGTAAAAGAACAAATGGGCTTACGACTCTTAAACCATGATAGCCTGAGTCTTCAACCTCCATAGGTGCATGGCGAACGGCTATTGACACTCTCATACATTCTATTACTCATTCCAATCATGAAAATATCAGTCACTAGGCCTAGAATTTCTTTTAATCCATGATATTCCGAAAAGGAACAAATGGGCTTACAACTCTTAAACCATGATAGCTTGAGTGTTCAACCACCTTAGGTGCATGGCGAACATCTATTGACACTCTCACATATTCACTTACTCATTGCAATCATCAAAATATCAGTCACTAGGCCTAGAAGTTCTTTTAATCCACGATATTCCGAAATGGATCAAATGGGCTTACAACTCTTAAACCATGATAGCTTGAGTGTTCAACCACCTTAGGTGCATAGCGAATATCTATTGACACTCTCACACATTCCCTTACTCATTCCAATCTTGAAAATATCAGTCACTATGCCTAGAAGTTCTTTAAATCCACGATATTCCGAAAAAGAACAAATGGGCTTACGACTCTTAAACCATGATAGCTTGAGTCTTCAACCTCCATAGGTGCATGGCGAACATCTATTGACACTCTCATACATTCTATTACTCATTCCAATCATGAAAATATCAGTCACTAGGCCTAGAATTTCTTTTAATCCACGATATTCCGAAAAGGAACAAATGGGCTTACAACTTTTAAACCATGATAGCTTGAGTGTTCAACCACCTTAGGTCCATGGCGAACATCTATTGAAACTCTCATACATTCCCTTACTCATTCCAATCATGAAAATATCATTCACTTGGCCTAGAAGTT
The DNA here is from genome assembly GCA_023212625.1 of Styphnolobium japonicum. Classification (NCBI taxonomy): domain Eukaryota; kingdom Viridiplantae; phylum Streptophyta; class Magnoliopsida; order Fabales; family Fabaceae; genus Styphnolobium; species Styphnolobium japonicum. Next base: position 1,045,035 of record JALBWW010000073.1, read on the forward strand.
CTATTAATCCTTGATATACCGAAAAGGAACAAATGGGTTTACAACTCAAAAACCAAGATAGATTGAGTCTTCAACCTCCTTAGGTGCATGCCGAACATCTATTGACACTCTCATACATTCTCTTACTCATTGCAGTCATGAAATTATCATTCACTTGGCGTAGAAGTTCTTTTAGTCCATGATATACCGAAAAAGAACAAATGGGCTTATAACTCATAGACCATGATAGCTTGAGTGTTCAACCACCTTAGGTGCATGACGAACATCTATTGACACTCTCATACATTCTCTTACTCATTCCAATCATGAAAATATCATTCAGTTTGACTAGATGTTTTTTTAATCCACGATATACCGAAAAGGAACAAATGGGCGTACAACTCTTAAACCATGATAGCTTGAGTCTTCAACCACCATAGGTGCATGGCGAACATCTATTGACATTCTCATACATTCTATTACTCATTCCAATCATGAAAATATCATTCACTAGGCCTAGAAGTTCTTTTAATCCACGATATACCGAAAAGGAACAAATGAGCTTACAACTCTTAAACCATGATAGCTTGAGTCTTCAACCTCCTTAAGTGCATGGCGAACATCTATTGACACTCTCACATATTCACTTACTCATTGCAATCATGAAAATATCAGTCACTAGGCCTAGAAGTTCTTTTAATCCACGATATTCCGAAAAGGAACAAATGGGCTTACAACTCTTAAACCATGATAGCTTGAGTGTTCAACCACCTTAGGTGCATGGTGAACATCTATTGACACTCTCATACATTCTCTTACTCATGCCAATCATGAAAATATCATTCGCTTGGCCTAGAAGTTCTTTTAATCCTTGATATACCGAATAGGAACAAATGGGCTTATAACTCATAGACCATGATAGCTTGAGTGTTCAACCACTATAGGTGCATGGCGAACATCTATTGACACTCCCATACATTCTCTTACTCATTCCAATCATGAAAATATCATTCAGTTGGACTAGATGTTCTTTTAATCCACGATATATCAAAAAGGAACAAATGGGCTTACAACTCTTAAACAATGATAGCTTGAGTCTTCAACCACCATAGGTGCATGGCGAACATCTATTAACATTCTCATACATTCTATTACTCATTCTAATCGTGAAAATATCATTCACTAGGCCTAGAATTTTTTTTAATCCACGATATTCCGAAAAGGAACAAATGGGTTTACAACTCTTAAACCATGATAGCTTGAGTGTTTAACCACCTTAGGTGCATGGTGAACATCTATTGACACTCTCATACATTCTCTTACTCATTCCAATCATGAAAATATCATTCACTTGGCCTAGAAGTTCTTTTAATCCTTGATATACCGAAAAGGAACAATTGGGCTTACAACTCATAAACTAAGATAGATTGAGTCTTCAACCTCCTAAGGTGCATGCAGAACATCAACTGACACTCTCATACATTCTCTTACTCATTGCAGTCATGAAATTATCATTCACTTGGCATAGAAGTTCTTTTAGTCCATGATATACCGAAAAGGAACAAATGGGCTTATAACTCATAAACCATGATAGCTTGAGTCTTCAACCTCCATATGTGCATGGCGAACATCTCTTAACACTCTCATACATTCAATTACTCATTCCAATCATGAAAATATCAGTCACTAGGCCTAGAAGTTCTTTTAATCCACGATATTCCGAAAAGGAACAAATGGGCTTACAACTCTTAAACCATGATAGCTTGAGTGTTCAACCACCTTAGGTGCATGGCGAACATCAATTGACACTCCCATACATTCACTTACTCATTCTAATCATGAAAATGTCATTCACTTGGCCTAGAAGTTCTTTTAATCCACGATATACTGAAAAGGAACAAATGGGCTTACAACTCTTAAACCATGATAGCTTGAGTCTTCAACCTCCATAGGTGCATGGCGAACATCTATTGACACTCTCATACATTCTATTACTCATTCCAATCATGAAAATATCAGTCACTAGGCCTAGAAGTTCTTTTAATCCACGATATTCCGAAAAGGAACAAATGGGCTTACAACTCTTAAACCATGACAGCTTGAGTGTTCAACCACCTTAGGTGCATGGCGAACATCAATTGACACTCCCATACATTCACTTACTCATTCTAATCATGAAAATGTCATTCACTTGGCCTAGAAGTTCTTTTAATCCACGATATACTGAAAAGGAACAAATGGGCTTACAACTCTTAAACCATGATAGCTTGAGTCTTCAACCTCCATAGGTGCATGGCGAACATCTATTGACACTCTCATACATTCTATTACTCATTCCAATCATGAAAATATCAGTCACTAGGCCTAGAAGTTCTTTTAATCCACGATATTCCGAAAAAGAACAAATGGACTTACAACTCTTAAACCATGATAGCTTGAGTGTTCAAGCACCTTAGGTGTATGGCGAACATCTATTGACACTCTCATACATTCTATTACTCATTCCAATCATGAAAATATCAGTCACTAGGCCTAGAAGTTCTTTTAATCCACGATATTCCGAAAAAGAACAAATGGACTTACAACTCTTAAACCATGATAGCTTGAGTGTTCAAGCACCTTAGGTGTATGGCGAACATCTATTGACACTCTCATACATTCTCTTACTCATTCCAATCATGAAAATATCAGTCACTAGGCCTAGAATTTCTTTTAATCCACGATATTCCGAAAAGGAACAAATGGGCTTACAACTTTTAAACCATGATAGCTTGAGTCTTCAACCCCCATAGGTGCATGGCGAACATCTATTGACACTCTCACACATTCCATTACCATTCCAATCATGAAAATATCAGTCGGTAGGCCTAGAAGTTCTTTTAATCCACGATATTCCGAAAAGGAACAAATGGGCTTACAACTCTTAAACCATGATAGCTTGAGTGTTCAACCACCTTAGGTGCATGGCGAACATCAATTGACACTCTCATACATTCACTTACTCATTCCAATCTTGAAAATGTCATTCACTTGGCCTAGAAGTACTTTTAATCCACGATATACTGAAAAGGAACAAATGGGCTTACAACTCATAAACCATGATAGCTTGAGTCTTCAACCTCCATAGGTGCATGGCGAACATCTATTGACACTCTCATACATTCTATTACTCATTCCAATCATGAAAATATCAGTCACTAGGCCTAGAAGTTCTTTTAATCCACGATATTCCGAAAAAGAACAAATGGGCTTACAACTCTTAAACCATGATAGCTTGAGTCTTCGACCTCCATAGGTGCATGGCGAACATCTATTGACACTCTCATACATTCTATTACTCATTCCAATCATGAAAATATCAGTCACTAGGCCTAGAATTTCTTTTAATCCACGATATTCCGAAAAGGAACAAATGGGCTTACAACTCTTAAACCATGATAGCTTGAGTGTTCAACCACCTTAGGTGCATGGTGAACATCTATTGACACTCTCATACATTCTCTTACTCATTCCAATCATGAAAATATCATTCACTTGGCCTAGAAGTTCTATTAATCCTTGATATACCGAATAGGAACAAATGGGCTTATAACTCATAGACCATGATAGCTTGAGTCTTCAACCTCCTTAGGTGCATCCAGAACATCAATTGACACTCTCATACATTCTCTTACCCATTGCAGTCATGAAATTATCATTCACTTGGCATAGAAGTTCTTTTAGTCCATGATATACCGAAAAGGAACAAATGGGCTTATAACTCATAAACCATGATAGCTTGAGTCTTCAACCTCCTTAGGTGCATGGCGAACATCTATTGACAGTCTCATACATTCTCTTACTCATTCCAATCATGAAAATATCATTCAGTTGGACTAGATGTTCTCTTAATCCACGATATACCGAAAAGGAACAAATGGGCTTATAACTCTTAAACCGTGATAGCTTGAGTCTTCAACCTCCATAGGTGCATGGCGAACATCTCTTAACACTCTCATACATTCAATTACTCATTCCAATCATGAAAATATCAGTCACTAGGCCTAGAAGTTCTTCTAATCCACGATATTCCGAAAAGGAACAAATGGGCTTACAACTCTTAAACAATGATAGCTTGAGTCTTCAACCTCCTTAGGTGCGTGGCAAACATCTATTGACACTCTCATACATTCCATTACCCATTTCAATCATGAAAATATCAGTCGCTAGGCCTAGAAGTTCTTTTAATCCACGATATTCCGAAAAGGAACAAATGGGCTTACAACTCTTAAACCATGATAGCTTGAGTGTTCAACCACCTTAGGTGCATGGCGAACATCAATTGACACTCTCATACATTCACTTACTCATTCCAATCATGAAAATGTCATTCACTCGGCCTAGAAGTTCTTTTAATCCACGATATACTGAAAAGGAACAAATGGGCTTACAACTCTTAAACCATGATAGCTTGAGTGTTCAACCTCCATAGGTGCATGGCGAACATCTATTGACACTCTCATACATTCTATTACTCATTCCAATCATGAAAATATCAGTCACTAGGCCTAGAAGTTCTTTTAATCCACGATATTCCGTAAAAGAACAAATGGGCTTACGACTCTTAAACCATGATAGCTTGAGTCTTCAACCTCCATAGGTGCATGGCGAACATCTATTGACACTCTCATACATTCTATTACTCATTCCAATCATGAAAATATCAGTCACTAGGCCTAGAATTTCTTTTAATCCATGATATTCCGAAAAGGAACAAATGGGCTTACAACTCTTAAACCATGATAGCTTGAGTGTTCAACCACCTTAGGTGCATGGCGAACATCTATTGACACTCTCACATATTCACTTACTCATTGCAATCATCAAAATATCAGTCACTAGGCCTAGAAGTTCTTTTAATCCACGATATTCCGAAAAGGATCAAATGGGCTTACCACTCTTAAACCATGATAGCTTGAGTGTTCAACCACCTTAGGTGCATAGCGAATATCTATTGACACTCTCACACATTCCCTTACTCATTCCAATCTTGAAAATATCAGTCACTAGGCCTAGAAGTTCTTTAAATCCACGATATTCCGAAAAAGAACAAATGGGCTTACGACTCTAAAACCATGATAGCTTGAGTCTTCCACCTCCATAGGTGCATGGCGAACATCTATTGACACTCTCATACATTCTATTACTCATTCCAATCATGAAAATATCAGTCACTAGGCCTAGAATTTCTTTTAATCCACGATATTCCGAAAAGGAACAAATGGGCTTACAACTTTTAAACCATGATAGCTTGAGTGTTCAACCACCTTAGGTCCATGGCGAACATCTATTGAAACTCTCATACATTCCCTTACTCATTCCAATCATGAAAATATCATTCACTTGGCCTAGAAGTTCTATTAATCCTTGATATACCGAAAAGGAACAAATGGGTTTACAACTCAAAAACCAAGATAGATTGAGTCTTCAACCTCCTTAGGAGCATGCCGAACATCTATTGACACTCTCATACATTCTCTTACTCATTGCAGTCATGAAATTATCATTCACTTGGCGTAGAAGTTCTTTTAGTCCATGATATACCGAAAAACAACAAATGGGCTTATAACTCATAGACCATGATAGCTTGAGTGTTCAACCACCTTAGGTGCATGACGAACATCTATTGACACTCTCATACATTCTCTTACTCATTCCAATCATGAAAATATCATTCAGTTTGACTAGATGTTTTTTTAATCCACGATATACCGAAAAGGAACAAATGGGCTTACAACTCTTAAACCATGATAGCTTGAGTCTTCAACCACCATAGGTGCATGGCGAACATCTATTGACATTCTCATACATTCTATTACTCATTCCAATCATGAAAATATCATTCACTAGGCCTAGAAGTTCTTTTAATCCACGATATACCGAAAAGGAACAAATGAGCTTACAACTCTTAAACCATGATAGCTTGAGTCTTCAACCTCCTTAAGTGCATGGCGAACATCTATTGACACTCTCACATATTCACTTACTCATTGCAATCATGAAAATATCAGTCACTAGGCCTAGAAGTTCTTTTAATCCACGATATTCCGAAAAGGAACAAATGGGCTTACAACTCTTAAACCATGATAGCTTGAGTGTTCAACCACCTTAGGTGCATGGTGAACATCTATTGACACTCTCATACATTCTCTTACTCATTCCAATCATGAAAATATCATTCGCTTGGCCTAGAAGTTCTTTTAATCCTTGATATACCGAATAGGAACAAATGGGCTTATAACTCATAGACCATGATAGCTTGAGTGTTCAACCACTTTAGGTGCATGGCGAACATCTATTGACACTCCCATACATTCTCTTACTCATTCCAATCATGAAAATATCATTCAGTTGGACTAGATGTTCTTTTAATCCACGATATATCAAAAAGGAACAAATGGGCTTACAACTCTTAAACAATGATAGCTTGAGTCTTCAACCACCATAGGTGCATGGCGAACATCTATTGACATTCTCATACATTCTATTACTCATTCTAATCGTGAAAATATCATTCACTAGGCCTAGAATTTTTTTTAATCCACGATATTCCGAAAAGGAACAAATGGGTTTACAACTCTTAAACCATGATAGCTTGAGTGTTTAACCACCTTAGGTGCATGGTGAACATCTATTGACACTCTCATACATTCTCTTACTCATTCCAATCATGAAAATATCATTCACTTGGCCTAGAAGTTCTTTTAATCCTTGATATACCGAAAAGGAACAATTGGGCTTACAACTCATAAACTAAGATAGATTGAGTCTTCAACCTCCTAAGGTGCATGCAGAACATCAATTGACACTCTCATACATTCTCTTACTCATTGCAGTCATGAAATTATCATTCACTTGGCATAGAAGTTCTTTTAGTCCATGATATACCGAAAAGGAACAAATGGGCTTATAACTCATAAACCATGATAGCTTGAGTCTTCAACCTCCTTAGGTGCATGGCGAACATCTATTGACAGTCTCATACATTCTCTTACTCATTCCAATCATGAAAATATCATTCAGTTGGACTAGATGTTCTCTTAATCCACGATATACCGAAAAGGAACAAATGGGCTTATAACTCTTAAACTGTGATAGCTTGAGTCTTCAACCTCCATAGGTGCATGGCGAACATCTCTTAACACTCTCATACATTCAATTACTCATTCCAATCATGAAAATATCAGTCACTAGGCCTAGAAGTTCTTCTAATCCACGATATTCCGAAAAGGAACAAATGGGCTTACAACTCTTAAACAATGATAGCTTGAGTCTTCAACCTCCTTAGGTGCGTGGCAAACATCTATTGACACTCTCATACATTCCATTACCCATTTCAATCATGAAAATATCAGTCGCTAGGCCTAGAAGTTCTTTTAATCCACGATATTCCGAAAAGGAACAAATGGGCTTACAACTCTTAAACCATGATAGCTTGAGTGTTCAACCACCTTAGGTGCATGGTGAACATCTATTGACACTCTCATACATTCACTTACTCATTCCAATCATGAAAATGTCATTCACTTGGCCTAGAAGTTCTTTTAATCCACGATATACTGAAAAGGAACAAATGGGCTTACAACTCTTAAACCATGATAGCTTGAGTCTTCAACCTCCATAGGTGCATGGCGAACATCTATTGACACTCTCATACATTCTATTACTCATTCCAATCATGAAAATATCAGTCACTAGGCCTAGAAATTCTTTTAATCCACGATATTCCGAAAAAGAACAAATGGGCTTACGACTCTTAAACCATGATAGCTTGAGTCTTCAACCTCCATAGGTGCATGGCGAACATCTATTGACACTCTCATACATTCTATTACTCATTCCAATCATGAAAATATCAGTCACTAGGCCTAGAATTTCTTTTAATCCACGATATTCCGAAAAGGAACAAATGGGCTTACAACTTTTAAACCATGATAGCTTGAGTGTTCAACCACCTTAGGTCCATCGCGAACATCTATTGAAACTCTCATACATTCCCTTACTCATTCCAATCATGAAAATATCATTCACTTGGCCTAGAAGTTCTATTAATCCTTGATATACCGAAAAGGAACAAATGGGTTTACAACACAAAAACCAAGATAGATTGAGTCTTCAACCTCCTTAGGTGCATGCCGAACATCTATTGACACTCTCATACATTCTCTTACTCATTGCAGTCATGAAATTATCATTCACTTGGCGTAGAAGTTCTTTTAGTCCATGATATACCGAAAAACAACAAATGGGCTTATAACTCATAGACCATGATAGCTTGAGTGTTCAACCACCTTAGGTGCATGACGAACATCTATTGACACTCTCATACATTCTCTTACTCATTCCAATCATGAAAATATCATTCAGTTGGACTAGATTTTTTTTAATCCACGATATACCGAAAAGGAACAAATGGGCTTACAACTCTTAAACCATGATAGCTTGAGTCTTCAACCACCATAGGTGCATGGCGAACATCTATTGACATTCTCATACATTCTATTACTCATTCCAATCATGAAAATATCATTCACTAGGCCTAGAAGTTCTTTTAATCCACGATATACCGAAAAGGATCAAATGAGCTTACAACTCTTAAACCATGATAGCTTGAGTCTTCAACCTCCTTAGGTGCATGGCGAACATCTATTGACACTCTCACATATTCACTTACTCATTGCAATCATGAAAATATCAGTCACTAGGCCTAGAAGTTCTTTTAATCCACGATATTCCGAAAAGGAACAAATGGGCTTACAACTCTTAAACCATGATAGCTTGAGTGTTCAACCACCTTAGGTGCATGGTGAACATCTATTGACACTCTCATACATTCTCTTACTCATTCCAATCATGAAAATATCATTCAGTTGGACTAGATGTTCTTTTAATCCACGATATATCGAAAAGGAACAAATGGGCTTACAACTCTTAAACAATGATAGCTTGAGTCTTCAACCACCATAGGCGCATGGCGAACATCTATTGACATTCTCATACATTCTATTACTCATTCTAATCGTGAAAATATCATTCACTAGGCCTAGAATTTTTTTTGATCCACGATATTCCGAAAAGGAACAAATGGGCTTACAACTCTTAAACCATGATAGCTTGAGTGTTCAACCACCTTAGGTGCATGGTGAACATCTATTGACACTCTCATACATTCTCTTACTCATTCCAATCATGAAAATATCATTCACTTGGCCTAGAAGTTCTTTTAATCCTTGATATACCGAAAAGGAACAATTGGGCTTACAACTCATAAACTAAGATAGATTGAGTCTTCAACCTCCTTAGGTGCATGCAGAACATCAATTGACACTCTCATACATTCTCTTACTCATTGCAGTGATGAAATTATCATTCACTTGGCATAGAAGTTCTTTTAGTCCATGATATACCGAAAAGGAACAAATGGGCTTATAACTCATAAACCATGATAGCTTGAGTCTTCAACCTCCATAGGTGCATGGTGAACATCTCTTAACACTCTCATACATTCAATTACTCATTCCAATCATGAAAATATCAGTCACTAGGCCTAGAAGTTCTTCTAATCCACGATATTCCGAAAAGGAACAAATGGGCTTACAACTCTTAAACAATGATAGCTTGAGTCTTCAACCTCCTTAGGTGCGTGGCAAACATCTAATGACACTCTCATACATTCCATTACCCATTTCAATCATGAAAATATCAGTCGCTAGGCCTAGAAGTTCTTTTAATCCACGATATTCCGAAAAGGAACAAATGGGCTTACAACTCTTAAACCATGATAGCTTGAGTGTTCAACCACCTTAGGTGCATGGCGAACATCAATTGACACTCTCATACATTCACTTACTCATTCCAATCATGAAAATGCCATTCACTCGGCCTAGAAGTTCTTTTAATCCACGATATACTGAAAAGGAACAAATGGGCTTACAACTCTTAAACCATGATAGCTTGAGTCTTCAACCTCCATAGGTGCATGGCGAACATCTATTGACACTCTCATACATTCTATTACTCATTCCAATCATGAAAATATCAGTCACTAGGCCTAGAAGTTCTTTTAATCCACGATATTCCGAAAAAGAACAAATGGGCTTACGACTCTTAAACCATGATAGCTTGAGTCTTCAACCTCCATAGGTGCATGGCGAACATCTATTGACACTCTCATACATTCTATTACTCATTCCAATCATGAAAATATCAGTCACTAGGCCTAGAATTTCTTTTAATCCATGATATTCCGAAAAGGAACAAATGGGCTTACAACTCTTAAACCATGATAGCTTGAGTGTTCAACCACCTTAGGTGCATGGCGAACATCTATTGACACTCTCATACATTCTATTACTCATTCCAATCATGAAAATATCAGTCACTAGGCCTAGAAGTTCTTTTAGTCCACGATATTCCGAAAAGGATCAAATGGGCTTACAACTCTTAAACCATGATAGCTTGAGTGTTCAACCACCTTAGGTGCATGGCGAACATCAATTGACACTCTCATACATTCACTTACTCATTCCAATCATGAAAATGCCATTCACTCGGCCTAGAAGTTCTTTTAATCCACGATATACTGAAAAGGAACAAATGGGCTTACAACTCTTAAACCATGATAGCTGGAGTGTTCAACCACCTTAGGTGGATGGCGAACATCAATTGACACTCTCATACATTCTCTTACTCATTGCAGTCATGAAATTATCATTCACTTGGCATAGAAGTTCTTTTAGTGCATGATATACCGAAAAGGAACAAATGGGCTTATAACTCATAAACCATGATAGCTAGAGTCTTAAACCTCCTTAGGTGCATGGCGAACATCTATTGACACTCTCATACATTCTCTTACTCATTCCAATCATGAAAATATCATTCAGTTGGACTAGATGTTCTTTTAATCCACGATATACCAAAAAGGAACAAATGGGCTTATAACTCTTATACCATGATAATTTGAGTCTTCAACCTCCATAGGTGCATGGCGAACATCTCTTAACACTCTCATACATTCAATTACTCATTCCAATCATGAAAATATCAGTCACTAGACCTAGAATTTCTTTTAATCCATGATATTCCGAAAAGGAACAAATGGGCTTACAACTCTTAAACCATGATAGCTTGAGTGTTCAACCACCTTAGGTGCGTGGCAAACATCTATTGACACTCTCATACATTCTCTTACTCATTGCAATCATGAAATTATCATTCACTTCGCATAGAAGTTCTTTTTGTCCATGATATACCGAAAAGGAACAAATGGGCTTACAACTCTTAAACCATGATAGCTTGAGTCTTCAACCTCCATAGGTGCATGGCGAACATCTATTGACACTCTCATACATTCTATTACTCATTGCAATCATGAAATTATGATTCACTTGGCGTAGAAGTTCTTTTAGTCCATGATATACCGAAAAGGAACAAATGGGCTTATAACTCTTAAACCATGATAGCTTGAGTCTTCAACCTCCATAGGTGCATGGCGAACATCTATTGACACTCTCATACATTCTATTACTCATTCCAATCATGAAAATATTAGTCACTAGGCCTAGAAGTTCTTCTAATCCACGATATTCTGAAAAGGAACAAATGGGCTTACAACTCTTAAACAATGATAGCTTGAGTCTTCAACCTCCTTAGGTGCGTGGCAAACATCTTTTGACACTCTCATACATTCTCTTACTCATTGCAATCATGAAATTATCATTCACTTGGCATAGAAGTTCTTTTTGTCCATGATATACCGAAAAGGAACAAATGGTCTTACAACTCTTAAACCATCATAGCTTGAGTCTTCAACCTCCATAGGTGCGTGGCAAACATCTATTGACACTCTCATACATTCTCTTACTCATTGCAATCATGAAATTGTCATTCACTTGGCATAGAAGTTCTTTTTGTCCATGATATACCGAAAAGGAACAAATGGGCTTACAACTCTTAAACCATGATAGCTTGAGTGTTCAAGCACCTTAGGAGTACGGCGACATCTATTGACACTCTCATACATTCTATTACTCATTGCAATCATGAAATTATCATTCACTTGGCGTAGAAGTTCTTTTAGTCCATGATATACCGAAAAGGAATAAATCGGCTTATAAGTCTTAGACCATGATAGCTTGAGTCTTCAACCTCCTTAGGTGCATGGCGAAGATCTATTGACACTCTCATACATTCTCTTACTCATTGCAATCATGAATTTATCATTCACTTGGCATAGAAGTTCTTTTAATCCATGATATACCGAAAAGGAACAAATGGGCTTACAACTCTTAAACCATGATAGCTTGAGTCTTCAACCTCCATAGGTGCATGGCGAACATCTATTGACACCCTCACACATTTCATTACCCATTCCAATCATGAAAATATCAGTCGCTAGGGCTAGAAGTTCTTTTAATCCACGATATTCCGAGAAGGAACAAATGGGCTTACAACTCTTAAACCATGATAGCTTGAGTCTTCAACCTCCATAGGTGCATGGCGAACATCTATTGACACTCTCATACATTCTATTACTCAGTCCAATCATGAAAATATCAGTCACTAGGCCTAGAAGTTCTTTTAATCCACGATATTCCGAAAAAGAACAAATGCGGTTACAACTCTTAAACCATGATAGCTTGAGTGTTCAAGCACCTTAGGTGTACGGCGACATCTATTGACACTCTCATACATTCTGTTACTCATTCCAATCATGAAAATATCATTCACTTGGCCTAGAAGTTCTTTTAATCCTTGATATACCGAAAAGGAACAAATGGGCTTACAACTCATAAACCAAGATAGATTGTGTCTTCAACCTCCTTAGGTGCATGGCGAACATCTATTGACACTCTCATACATTCTTTTACTCATTGCAATCATGAAATTATCATTCACTTGGCGTAGAAGTTCTTTTAGTCCATGATCTGCCGAAAAGGAACAAATGGGCTTATAACTCTTAGACCATGATAGCTTGAGTCTTCAACCTCCTTAGGTGCATGGCGAAGATCTATTGACACTCTCATACATTCTCTTACTCATTGCAATCATGAAATTATCATTCACTTGGCATAGAAGTTCTTTTAATCCATGATATACCGAAAAGGAACAAATGGGCTTACAACTCTTAAACCATGATAGCTTGAGTCTTCAACCTCCATAGGTGCATGGCGAACATCTATTGACACTCTCACACATTCCATTACCCATTCCAATCATGAAAATATCAGTCGCTAGGGCTAGAAGTTCTTTTAATCCACGATATTCCGAGAAGCAACAAATGGGCTTACAACTCTTAAACCATGATAGCTTGAGTGTTCAACCACCTTAGGTGCATGGCGAACATCAATTGACACTCTCATACATTCTCTTACTCATTGCAGTCATGAAATTATCATTCACTTGGCATAGAAGTTCTTTTAGTGCATGATATACCGAAAAGGAACAAATGGGCTTATAACTCATAAACCATGATAGCTAGAGTCTTCAACCTCCTTAGGTGCATGGCGAACATCTATTAACACTATCATACATTCTCTTACTCATTCCAATCATGAAAATATCATTCAGTTGGACTAGATGTTCTTTTAATCCACGATATACCGAAAAGGAACAAATGGGCTTACAACTCTTAAACCATGATAGCTTGAATCTTCAACCTCCATAGGTGCATGGCGAAAATCTATTGACACTCTCATACATTCTATTACTCATTCCAATCATGAAAATATCAGTCGCTAGGGCTTGAAGTTCTTTTAATCCATGATATACCGAAAAGGAACAAATGGGCTTACAACTCTTAAACCATGATAGCTTGAGTCTGCAACCTCCATAGGTGCATGGCGAACATCTATTGACACTCTCATACATTCTATTACTCATTGCAATCATGAAATTATGATTCACTTGGCGTAGAAGTTCTTTTAGTCCATGATATACCGAAAAGGAACAAATGGGCTTATAACTCTTAAACCATGATAGCTTGAGTCTTCAACCTCCATAGGTGCATGGCGAACATCTATTGACACTCTCATACATTCTATTACTCATTCCAATCATGAAAATATTAGTCACTAGGCCTAGAAGTTCTTCTAATCCACGTTATTCCGAAAAGGAACAAATGGGCTTACAACTCTTAAACAATGATAGCTTGACTCTTCAACCTCCTTAGGTGCGTGGCAAACATCTTTTGACACTCTCATACATTCTCTTACTCATTGCAATCATGAAATTATCATTCACTTGGCATAGAAGTTCTTTTTGTCCATGATATACCGAAAAGGAACAAATGGGCTTACAACTCTTAAACCATGATAGCTTGAGTCTTCAACCTCCATAGGTGCATGGCGAACATCTATTGACACTCTCATACATTCTATTACTCATTGCAATCATGAAATTATCATTCACTTGGCGTAGAAGTTCTTTTAGTCCATGATATACCGAAAAGGAACAAATGGGCTTATAACTCTTAGACCATGATAGCTTGAGTCTTCAACCTCCTTAGGTGCATGGCGAACATCTATTGACACTCTCATACATTCTCTTACTCATTGCAATCATGAAATTATCATTCACTTGGCATAGAAGTTCTTTTAGTCCATCATATACCGAAAAGGAACAAATGGGCTTACAACTCTTAAACCATGATAGCTTGAGTCTTCAACCTCCATAGGTGCATGGCGAACATCTATTGACAATCTCATACATTCTTTTACTCATTGCAATCATGAAATTATCATTCACTTGGCGTAGAAGTTCTTTTAGTCCTTGATATACCGAAAAGGAACAAATGGGCTTATAACTCTTAGACCATGATAGCTTGAGTCTTCAACCTCCTTAGGTGCATGGCGAAGATCTATTGACACTCTCATACATTCTCTTACTCATTGCAATCATGAAATTATCATTCACTTGGCATAGAAGTTCTTTTAATCCATGATATACCGAAAAGGAACAAATGGGCTTACAACTCTTAAACCATGATAGCTTGAGTCTTCAACCTCCATAGGTGCATGGCGAACATCTATTGACACTCTCACACATTCCATTACCCATTCCAATCATGAAAATATCAGTCGCTAGGGCTAGAAGTTCTTTTAATCCACGATATTCCGAGAAGCAACAAATGGGCTTACAACTCTTAAACCATGATAGCTTGAGTGTTCAACCACCTTAGGTGCATGGCGAACATCAATTGACACTCTCATACATTCTCTTACTCATTACAATCATGAAATAATCATTCACTTGGCATAGAAGTTCTTTTAATCCATGATATACCGAAAAGGAACAAATGGGCTTACAACTCTTAAACCATGATAGCTTGAGTCTTCAACCTCCATAGGTGCGTGGCGAACATCTATTGACACTCTCACACATTCCATTACCCATTCCAATCATGAAAATATCAGTCGCTAGGGCTAGAAGTTCTTTTAATCCACGATATTCCGAGAAGGAACAAATGGGCTTACAACTCTTAAACCGTGATAGCTTGAGTGTTCAACCACCTTAGGTGCATGGCGAACATCAATTGACACTCTCATACATTCTCTTACTCATTACAGTCATGAAATTATCATTCACTTGGCATAGAAGTTCTTTTAGTGCATGATATACCGAAAAGGAACAAATGGGCTTATAACTCATAAACCATGATAGCTAGAGTCTTCAACCTCCTTAGGTGCATGGCGAACATCTATTGACACTCTCATACATTCTCTTACTCATTCCAATCATGAAAATATCATTCAGTTGGACTAGATGTTCTTTTAATCCACGATATACCGAAAAGGAACAAATGGGCTTATAACTCTTAAACCATGATAATTTGAGTCTTCAACCTCCATAGGTGCATGGCCAACATCTCTTAACACTCTCATACATTCAATTACTCATTCCAATCATGAAAATATCAGTCACTAGACCTAGAATTTCTTTTAATCCATGATATTCCGAAAAGGAACAAATGGGCTTACAACTCTTAAACCATGATAGCTTGAGTGTTCAACCACCTTAGGTGCGTGGCAAACATCTATTGACACTCTCATACATTCTCTTACTCATTGCAATCATGAAATTATCATTCACTTGGCATAGAAGTTCTTTTAGTCCATGATATACCGAAAAGGAACAAATGGGCTTATAACTCTTAAACCATGATAGCTTGTGTAAGACCTATTAGTCACTATGTTATTTACCAACCATAAGCCTTACGTGGAATATATATAAATATAGAAAATTTGGCAGCGTTTCATTTGTTTCTTAAACATTACCACAAACTATAACATAAGCAGCGGATTTCCAACAACCATTTCAAACCAACCAGAGTACATATATTATATATATACAAATACACATATATCAAAAAGAGATCTCAGATCTCAACCAAATACATTATCAGAGTATGCAACGTTATACAAGTGTATTCTAAACACTATCCTGACTGAGCACACTAAACATATACGGAACCGAGTACATCAAAGGTAGTATTCAGTTCCCTGTCATATTTACATCAAAAGAATGTGATACACTTCCTATTATAGTTACATCACGGAGCTTAACTCCACCAAAATATGAATCTCAAAATAAATCTACAGAATCCTCCGTACTTAACCCGTAGAGGGTCCGGGGTGTTCCTGCGAATCTGAGAAAGAGGTGGTGAGAACAACTTCTCAGTGAATATGAATAACTTGCAGATAAAGTATAATTGTAAGTAAAGAGCAAGTATAACACAATTCACAATATGTCAAGTAACACCTACCAACCAATGCAATGAATGAATGCACATGATGTTCACACCTTTTATTCACACTTTTTCTTTCTCCACTCCTCTTGTTGTGCACTAACCCCTTTCGGTTAGGCCCTTGCGATATGCATATGAATGTATTATGCCAATTCCGTTTCCTTCTAGCTAATAAGCTAGGCACCCCTCTGTTTTGTACACTAACCCTTTCCGGTTAGGTCACCTCGCAATGCAATGCAAATAAGTATGCTATTTCATTTCCATCTAGCTCATCAGCTAGGCACCCCTCTGTTTTGTACACTAACCCCTTCCGGTTAGGCCATCTCGCTATGCAATGCAATGTTCTCATACTCATATCATGCTCATTCATAATATCATCATAATAACATTACATGTAAACAATTCAAGCAAATACAACACATAACCATCATGCTCAACTCTAGCAAGCATTCTTACTTAGTTGCAATAGTGCTAAGTCACTTCTATCAAGCATTCTTACTTAGCTACACATCTCATTCTAATGCTAAGTCATTCTTCATCCTAAACCTAGCATATGGTATCAAGACCCTAGGCATAAGCATCACAATATCACAAACAGAGTCAACCACGGCCAGCCCGTGGTGGTAACCACGGCCACGGTTCAGAAAACAAAACTCAACAAATTGAAAACAGAGACAACCACGGCCTGCCCCTGGTTGGCACCACGCCCGTGGTCTGGACCACGGCCAGCCCCTGGTGGCCACCACACCCGTGGTCAGATTTCAGCACACACATTTTTCTTTCCAGAGCCAACCACGGCCAGCCCGTGGTGGGGACCACGGCCGTGGTTGGGCACGAGACACCAACATTTCCTATCCAGAGGACCACGGTAGGGCCGTGGTGGGGACCACGCCCGTGGTTGGTCTTACAGGCAGGAATAGTGCCACGCCCAACACATCCCTAAAACCCAAGTTTTCCCCTTAAAATTCATGTCCTCAAATCCATCAAGTATACCAACCATAACACTCATTTTTCCTAAACCCTAGTCCTTGAAAACATGTAATAAAAACACATCCAACCTCAAGCATAGGTGAAAACCCTAGATTCAAGCTTAATCCTACATCATACACTTTCACTCTAAGAACATCATACAATAACACAAGTAAATCCACACTCACCTTGAAGTGCTCCTATCTTGATTCCAAAATGAGATTGGTAGTCAAGACAACCTTCCCTTCAACTTCCTTCAAAACACTCAAGCAAAACAACCAACTTTTAGACATGGGTGTTCTTGATTCTTAGGGATGAAAATGAGTTTCTCAAGAAACTAATACCATAGGATTGAAGAAGAGATCATAGTGATCAATAACCATCAAAGGACTTAAGCCAAAAGGTGCATAAAAACACTTACTTTGGACCCTTGAACTTGGAGCAAGCTTTGGCTATGGAACTTAGAGATTTTGGAGAGGATGAGCCCTTTGGCTCCCTAGGCTGGCCGGTCCCCTTATGCAAGAGGGAGGGGAGGTTGAAATGTCTATCTTGCCCCTCACTTAAAGGAAGAATCACTAATTTGCCACTGAGGTGTAAAAAGACTAAAACATCCTTGTGATTTCTAATAATTCCCAATAGGTCCTGAAGAAAATTAAATTTACCAGTAGGTCCTAACTTAGCCAGAGTAAATCTAAGAGTTTAGATTCTACCTATCTCTTCCTTAGGTTCTACCGAGTTCACCGGTATAGCCAGAATCTCAAATCAATCATTCTAACTCAATCTATTACCAACATACAACTTATTCAAAGAATTTAGCTAAATCATAACATATGAAATTTAGGGATGTTACATTCTCCCCCCCTTAAAAGAATTTTGCCCACAAAATTGAGTTAAAGATATACCTGATCAAAATAGATCGGGATGCAGCTTGCGCAAATCTTCCTCCAATTCCCACGTAGCCTCTTCAGGTGACTGTCCATCCCAAAGTACCTTCACCAGGGAAATAGTCTTGTTCCTCAGGGACTTCACACTGCGGTCAATGATCTTAGCTGGCTTAGCCTGAAATGTAAGGTCAGCTCTCAATTGTACCGACTCAACCTCAATGATGTGTGAAAGATCCGGAACATACTTTCTCAACTGGGATACATGAAACACAGGATGAAGATTGGACAGATGTGGAGGAAGAGCTATATGGTAAGCTACAAGTCCAATACGCTTTAGAATTTGAAACGGACCAATGAAACGAGGATTTAACTTCTTAGCCCGAATGGCTCTACCAATTCCTGTCATGGGTGAGACTCTAAGAAACACATGATCACCCTCTTCAAACTCTAGAGGACGCCTTCTTTTGTCAGCATAACTCTTTTGCCGACTCTGAGAAATTCTGATTTTCTCCTGTATAACCCTAATCTTTTCAGTAGTTTCTTGAACTAACTCAGGTCCTAACAGGTTCCGCTCACCTACCTCATACCAACACAGAGGTGACCTACATTTTCTACCATAGAGTGCCTCATATGGTGCCATCCCAATGCTGGAATGGAAACTGTTGTTGTAAGCAAACTCTACCAACGGTAAGTATCTATCCCAACTACCCTTATCCTCAAGAACACAAGCTCTCAACATATCTTCTAATGTTTGGATAGTCCTCTCGGACTGACCATCAGACTGTGGGTGATAAGCGATCTGGCCAGGCTTAGTCCCAAAGGCGATGTAAGGCATTCCAAAATCTAGAGGTAAATCTGGGATCTCTATCTGACACAATGCTCAATGGCACACCGTGCAATCGAACAATCTCTCCAACAAATAACTCAGCAAGTTTATCTAGGGAATAAGAAATCTTAATGGGAAGAAAATGGGCAGACTTAGTCAGTCTATCCACAATGACCCATATAGCATCATAACCCTTACGTACCCTAGGCAAGCGGTTACAAAGTCCATGGTTATTTTGTCCCACTTCCACTCTGGAATTTCTAAAGGTTGGAGCATTCCTACTTGGTTTACGGTGTTCAATCTTGACCTTCTGACAAGTCAAACATTTGGCCACATACTCAGCCACATCTCTTTTCATTCCCGGCCACCAAAATCTTTCTTTCAGATCTTGATACATCTTAGTCGCACCAGGATGTATCGAGAACTTACTTTTATGAGCTTCCTCCAGAATTTGTCCCTTAAGGTTTCCCCCTTTAGGAACACAAATCCTTCGTCTAAACCTAATCAATCCATCATCCTCTAAGGAAAAAGCTATTGAGACCCTACGATCTTGTAGTTCCTGATCCAGGCTTTGTTCATGTCTAATCTGATCCTTAAGGTCACACGAGATTTCTAACAAAGCTAGTCTCAGTGTCACACTACTCATATCCACTTGGATACTAAGGTCTCGAAATTGCTCTACCAAATCTAACTCATGCACCATCATCTGAGATACGTGCGAGACTTCCTGCGAGGGCATCAGCCACAACGTTGGCCTTGCCAGGATGATACTTAAGTTCAAATTCATAATCCTTTAAGTATTCCATCCACCTTCTTTGTCTCATGTTCAATTCCTTCTGATCAAATAGATACTTCAAGCTCTTATGATCACTGAACACCTCAAACTTTACACCATACAAATAATGTCTCCAGATCTTAAGTGCAAAAACTATGGCTGCAAGTTCTAGGTCATGGGTCGGGTAATTCTTCTCATGAGTTCTAAGTTGTCTAGACGCATAAGCCACTACCTTCCTATCCTGCATCAACACACATCCTAAACCCAATTTAGAGGCATCACAGTACACCTCCAAATCTTTGGATAGGTCAGCAATAACTAAAACTGGAGCTGTGGTCAATCTATGTTTGAGTTCCTGAAAACTCTCCTCACACTTTTCACTCCATACCATGGCTTGTCCTTTCCGGGTCAATTCAGTTAAAGGAAGTGCCAACTGAGAAAAACCCCGAATGAACTTCCGGTAATATCCAGCTAATCCTAGAAAACTTCTAATCTCAGTAACCGACTTTGGTCGCTCCCACTGTACTACCGCCTCAACCTTACTAGAGTCCACTGCTACCCCGTCCTGGGATATAGTGTGCCCTAAAAACTTCACTTCTGTAACATCCCTAAATTTCATATGTTATGATTTAGCCAAATTCTTTGAATAAGTTGTATGTTCTGTTACAGAAAAGGTAATAGATTGAGTTAGAATGATTGATTTGAGATTCTGGCTATACCGGTGAACTCGGTAGAACCTAAGGAAGAAATAGGTGAAATCTAAACTCTTAGATTTACTCTGGCTAAGTTAGGACCTACTGGTAAATTTAATTTTCTTCAGGACCTATTGGGAATTCTTAGAAAACACAAGGGTGTTTTAGTCTTTTTACACCTCAGTGGCAAATTAGTGATTCTTCCTTTAAGTGAGGGGCAAAATGGACATTTCACACTCCCCTCCCTCTTGAAATGGAGAACCGGCCAGCCTAGGGAGCCAAAGGGCTCATCCTCTCCAAAATCTCTAAGTTTCCATAGCCAAAGCTTGCTCCAAGTTCAAGGGTCCAAAGTAAGTGTTTTTATGCACCTTTTGGCTTAAGTCCTTTGATGGTTATTGATCACTATGATCTCTTCTTCAATCCTATGGTATTAGTTTCTTGAGAAACTCATTTTCATCCCCAAGAATCAAGAACACCCATGTCTAAAAGTTGGTTGTTTTGGTTGAATGTTTTGAAGGAAGTTGAAGGGAAGCTTGTCTTGACTACCAATCCCATCTTGGAATCAAGTTAGGAGCACTTCAAGGTGAGTGTGGATTTACTTGTGCTATTGTATGATGTTCTTAGAGTGAAAGTGTATGATGTAGGATTAAGCTTGAATCTAGGGTTTTCACCTATGCTTGAGGTTGGATGTGTTCTTATTACATGTTTTCAAGGATTAGGGTTTAGGAAAAATGAGTGGAATGATTGGTATACTTGATGGATTTGAGGACATGATTCCATAGAGAAATTAGGGTTTTGATTTGAAGTTGGGCGTGGCACTATTCCTGCCCAGAAGACCAACCACGGGCGTGGTCCCCACCACGGCCCGGCCGTGGTCCTCTCGGGATAGGAAATGTTGGTGTCTCGTGCCCAACCACGGCCAGTGGTCCCCACCACGGTGGCCGTGGTTGGCTCTGGAAAGAAAAATGTTGTATCTTTGAAATCGACCCACGGGTGTGGTGGCCACCGGTGGCTGGCCGTGGTCCGCACCACGGGCGTGGTGCCAACCAGGCGGTAGTGGTTGTCTCTGTTTTCAATTTGTTGAGTTTTGTTTTTACGAACCGTGGCCGTGGTTACCACCACGGGCTGGCCGTGGTTGACTCTGTTTGTGATATTGTGATGCTTATGACTAGGGTCTTGATACCATATGCTAGGTTTAGGATGAAGAATGACTTAGCATTAGAATGAGATGTGTAGCTAAGTAAGAATGCTTGATAGAAGTGACTTAGCACTATTGTAACTAAGTAAGAATGCTTGCTAGAGTTGAGCATGATGGTTATGTGTTGTATTTGCTTGAATTGTTTACATGTAATGTTATTATGATGATATTATGAATGAGCATGATATGAGTATGAGAACATTGCATTGCATAGCGAGATGGCCTAACCTAAGGGGTTAGTGTACAAAACAGGAGGGTGCCTAGCTGATGAGCTAGATGGAAATGAAATGGCATACTTAATTGCATTGCATTGCGAGGTGGCCTAACCGGAAGGGGTTAGTGTACAAAACAGAGGGGTGCCTAGCTTATTAGCTAGATGGAAACGGAATTGGCATAACACATTCATATGCATATTGCGAGGGCCTAACCGAAAGGGGTTAGTGCACAACAAGAGGAGTGGAGAAAGAAAAAGTGTGAATAAAAGGTGTGAACATCATGTGCATTCATCCATTGCATTGGTTGGTAGGTGTTACTTGACATATTGTGAATTGTGTTATACTTGCTCTTTACTTACATTTATACTTTATCTGCAAGTTATTCATATTCACTGGGAAGTTGTTCTCACCACCTCTTTCTCAGATTCGCAGGAACACCCCGGACCCTCTACGGGTTAAGTACGGAGGATTCTGTTGATTCATTTTTGAGATTTGTATTTTGGTGGAGTTAAGCTCCGTGATGTAACTATAACAGGATGTGTATTATTCTGATGTAGATGTTACAGGGAACTGAATACTACTTTTGATGTACTCGGTTCTGTATATGTTTAGTGTGCTCAGTCAGGATAGTGTTTAGAATACACTTGTATAACGTTGCATACTCTGATAATGTATTGGTTGAGATCTGAGATCTCTTTTTGATATATGTGTATGTGTATATATATAATATATGTACTCTGGTTGATTTGAAATGGTTGTTGGAAATCTGCTGCTTATGTTATAGTTTGTGGTAGTGTTCAAGAAATAAATGAAACGCTGCCGAATTTTCTATATTTAATACATTCCACGTAAGGCTTATGGTTGGTAATTAACATAGTAACTAATAGGTCTTACAACTTCATTCAGCCAAAATTCACACTTCTCAGGTTTAGCATACAATTTCCTCTCTCTAAGTATTTGCAGTACTATTCTAAGATGTTCCTCATGTTCTTCCGCTGTCTGCGAATATATGAGAATATCATCTATGAACACTACCACAAACTTATCTAGGTACGGTCTGAAAATTCTATTCATGTAATCCATAAACACCGCTGGAGCATTAGTTAAACCAAATGGCATCACCAAGTACTCATAGTGTCCATATCTAGTTCTAAAAGCAGACTTTGGTACATCATCTGGCTTGATCTTAATTTGATGGTAACCAGAACGAAGATCAATTTTAGAGAATACCGTGGCATCTCTGAGTTGGTCAAGTAAATCATCTACTCTAGGTAATGGATACCTATTCTTTATGGTAATCTTATTCAACTGCCGGTAATCCACACACAACCTCATACTCCCATCCTTTTTCTTCACCAACAACACAGGTGCTCCCCATGGAGACACACTGGGTCTAATGAATCCCCTTTCCAATAGTTCCTCTACTTGTTTCTTAAGTTCTCCTAGTTCCAATGGTGACATTCTATAAGGTGCTACAGACATAGGTCCTGGCTCCCGTACTAAGTCTATAACAAACTCTACCTCTCTATCGTGTGGTAAACTAGGAATTTCCTTAGGAAAGACATCCATGAATTCACTCACTACTGGCATTCCTACCAAGTCTTTGAACCTCTAAGTCTAAAGAAAATAGTACCATGTATACTTGACTCCCATTCAACAGTGCAATGGTTCAACTCGACACTTTGGGTAACATGGAAATTTCGGGAATCTGTATGGTTTGTAACAGGAGGAATAATGACAATCTTATTACAACAATCTAACAACACTTGGTTGGTTGCAAGCCAATCCATACCCAAGATAATATCTAACCCTCTCAATGGTAGACAGATCAAATCAACAACAAAGGTTCGATTCTGGAACACAAATTTACGATTTAAACAAATGTGGGTGGTAAGAATCTTATCCTTAGAGGAGTAGTCACCGATGCTGTATAAGGTAAGGAAGTAGTGGTTAGACTCAAGGATTTCACACATGCATTAGAAATGAATGAATGGGTTGCCCCCAGTCAAACAAGTACAATTAAGTCCTCGACCATTCGGTGAGCACATACCTTGGATCAAATCCTCACTTTGTGCCTCCGCCCCACCGAGGGTATACACTCTCCCCTGAGTAAGCGGTCTAGGGGTAGAAAGCAGTGCCTTAGAAACCTGTGGGCAATTTCGGGAAGTGTGCCCTTCACGGCACTTGAAGCATATCACTATTCGTTGTGGGCAGTATTTTGCAATGTGTCCCTTCTGACCACAAGCAAAACATACATTCGCCCGACAAGTACCTTGGTGCGGTTTCCCACACGTCTTGCATAAATCCACCTTAGTCTTCTTAGTACCTCGTACGGGTTGAGTAACTTCCACTTTCCTCTTCCCAGTTCCCTGACTACTTTCAGTAACTGGATTCATGCACTCTTCCATAATCAGGCACTTCTCAACTAGAGAAGCAAACTCTCTAATCTCAAAGCCAGCTACAGCCCTTCTTAACTCAAACTCAAGTCCCCTTTCAAACTGAATGGACTTCCAATTCTCATTCGGTCCATTTTGCAGGTAACTAGAGTATTTAGATAGTTCATCAAACTTAGCTGCATATTGCCCAGCTGTGAGATCTCCCTGTCTTAAGTGCATAAACTCTTGTTCCTTTTGAATTCTGACATTTGCAGGGAAATACTTCCGCAAAAATGCCGTCTTAAATGTTTCCCAACTGATGGGATCCTCACGTATGAGCAATCCAGGATGAGAAGCTTCCCACCAATGTTCAGCTTCATCCTCCAACTTATAAGCAGCAAAGATAACTTTCTGCTCATCAGTACATTGCATGGCCCTGAAGATCTTCTCAAGGTGTTTCACCCACCTCTCAGCGGCCATTGGGTCATAATTCCCATGAAAAGATGGGGGATCCCTTTTACAGAACTCCGTCAGTCCCAACTGTTGAGGAACGACAAGTCCCGCATTAGGATTTCCATCATGCTGGGGTCCAGGCATACGGTCTATGGCTTGAGCCAAATGTGCAAGCACAGCCACCAGACCATCACCCTCATTAGTATTTGCAGTGGGTTGGCCTCGGCCTCTGCCTCGACCTCCACTACGTGTTCGCCCTAGTCCACTCATAACTCTGTATACAGCACAGAAAATATCGGGTTGATCAGTCCCAACTCCCCACATGCAATATATCAGAAGTATATGAAAAGCTATAGGCATACATCCTAAGTGCTCAGTATAACTCTAGACCCATATATTACAGTCCTCTAGGAAGAACTGCTCTGATACCAAAAATGTAAGACCTATTAGTCACTATGTTATTTACCAACCATAAGCCTTACGTGGAATATATATAAATATAGAAAATTTGGCAGCGTTTCATTTGTTTCTTAAACATTACCACAAACTATAACATAAGCAGCGGATTTCCAACAACCATTTCAAACCAACCAGAGTACATATATTATATATATACAAATACACATATATCAAAAAGAGATCTCAGATCTCAACCAAATACATTATCAGAGTATGCAACGTTATACAAGTGTATTCTAAACACTATCCTGACTGAGCACACTAAACATATACGGAACCGAGTACATCAAAGGTAGTATTCAGTTCCCTGTCATATTTACATCAAAAGAATGTGATACACTTCCTATTATAGTTACATCACGGAGCTTAACTCCACCAAAATATGAATCTCAAAATAAATCTACAGAATCCTCCGTACTTAACCCGTAGAGGGTCCGGGGTGTTCCTGCGAATCTGAGAAAGAGGTGGTGAGAACAACTTCTCAGTGAATATGAATAACTTGCAGATAAAGTATAATTGTAAGTAAAGAGCAAGTATAACACAATTCACAATATGTCAAGTAACACCTACCAACCAATGCAATGAATGAATGCACATGATGTTCACACCTTTTATTCACACTTTTTCTTTCTCCACTCCTCTTGTTGTGCACTAACCCCTTTCGGTTAGGCCCTTGCGATATGCATATGAATGTATTATGCCAATTCCGTTTCCTTCTAGCTAATAAGCTAGGCACCCCTCTGTTTTGTACACTAACCCTTTCCGGTTAGGTCACCTCGCAATGCAATGCAAATAAGTATGCTATTTCATTTCCATCTAGCTCATCAGCTAGGCACCCCTCTGTTTTGTACACTAACCCCTTCCGGTTAGGCCATCTCGCTATGCAATGCAATGTTCTCATACTCATATCATGCTCATTCATAATATCATCATAATAACATTACATGTAAACAATTCAAGCAAATACAACACATAACCATCATGCTCAACTCTAGCAAGCATTCTTACTTAGTTACAATAGTGCTAAGTCACTTCTATCAAGCATTCTTACTTAGCTACACATCTCATTCTAATGCTAAGTCATTCTTCATCCTAAACCTAGCATATGGTATCAAGACCCTAGGCATAAGCATCACAATATCACAAACAGAGTCAACCACGGCCAGCCCGTGGTGGTAACCACGGCCACGGTTCAGAAAACAAAACTCAACAAATTGAAAACAGAGACAACCACGGCCTGCCCCTGGTTGGCACCACGCCCGTGGTCTGGACCACGGCCAGCCCCTGGTGGCCACCACACCCGTGGTCAGATTTCAGCACACAACATTTTTCTTTCCAGAGCCAACCACGGCCAGCCCGTGGTGGGGACCACGGCCGTGGTTGGGCACGAGACACCAACATTTCCTATCCAGAGAGGACCACGGCCGGGCCGTGGTGGGGACCACGCCCGTGGTTGGTCTTCTGGGCAGGAATAGTGCCACGCCCAACACATCCCTAAAACCCAAGTTTTCCCCTTAAAATTCATGTCCTCAAATCCATCAAGTATACCAACCATAACACTCATTTTTCCTAAACCCTAGTCCTTGAAAACATGTAATAAAAACACATCCAACCTCAAGCATAGGTGAAAACCCTAGATTCAAGCTTAATCCTACATCATACACTTTCACTCTAAGAACATCATACAATAACACAAGTAAATCCACACTCACCTTGAAGTGCTCCTATCTTGATTCCAAAATGAGATTGGTAGTCAAGACAACCTTCCCTTCAACTTCCTTCAAAACACTCAAGCAAAACAACCAACTTTTAGACATGGGTGTTCTTGATTCTTAGGGATGAAAATGAGTTTCTCAAGAAACTAATACCATAGGATTGAAGAAGAGATCATAGTAATCAATAACCATCAAAGGACTTAAGCCAAAAGGTGCATAAAAACACTTACTTTGGACCCTTGAACTTGGAGCAAGCTTTGGCTATGGAACTTAGAGATTTTGGAGAGGATGAGCCCTTTGGCTCCCTAGGCTGGCCGGTCCCCTTATGCAAGAAGGAGGGGAGGTTGAAATGTCTATCTTGCCCCTCACTTAAAGGAAGAATCACTAATTTGCCACTGAGGTGTAAAAAGACTAAAACATCCTTGTGATTTCTAATAATTCCCAATAGGTCCTGAAGAAAATTAAATTTACCAGTAGGTCCTAACTTAGCCAGAGTAAATCTAAGAGTTTAGATTCAACCTATCTCTTCCTTAGGTTCTACCGAGTTCACCGGTATAGCCAGAATCTCAAATCAATCATTCTAACTCAATCTATTACCTTTTCTGTAACAGAACATACAACTTATTCAAAGAATTTAGCTAAATCATAACATATGAAATTTAGGGATGTTACAGCTTGAGTCTTCAACCTCCATAGGTGCATGGCGAACATCTATTGACACTCTCATACATTCTATTACTCATTCCAATCATGAAAATATTAGTCACTAGGCCTAGAAGTTCTTCTAATCCACGATATTCCGAAAAGGAACAAATGGGCTTACAACTCTTAAACAATGATAGCTTGAGTCTTCAACCTCCTTAGGTGCGTGGCAAACATCTTTTGACACTCTCATACATTCTCTTACTCATTGCAATCATGAAATTATCATTCACTTGGCATAGAAGTTCTTTTTGTCCATGATATACCGAAAAGGAACAAATGGTCTTACAACTCTTAAACCATGATAGCTTGAGTCTTCAACCTCCATAGGTGCGTGGCAAACATCTATTGACACTCTCATACATTCTCTTACTCATTGCAATCATGAAATTATCATTCACTTGGCATAGAAGTTCTTTTTGTCCATGATATACCGAAAAGGAACAAATGGGCTTACAACTCTTAAACCATGATAGCTTGAGTCTTCAACCTCCATAGGTGCATGGCGAACATCTATTGACACTCTCATACATTCTATTACTCATTGCAATCATGAAATTATCATTCACTTGGCATAGAAGTTCTTTTAGTCCATGATATACCGAAAAGGAACAAATGGGCTTACAACTCTTAAACCATGATAGCTTGAGTCTTCAACCTCCATAGGTGCATGGCGAACATCTATTGACACTCTCATACATTCTATTACTCATTGCAATCATGAAAATATCAGTCACTAGGCCTAGAAGTTCTTTTAATCCACGATATTCCGAAAAGGAGCAAATGGGCTTACAACTCTTAAACCATGATAGCTTGAGTCTTCAACCTCCATAGGTGCATGGCGAACATCTATTGACACCCTCACACATTCCATTACCCATTCCAATCATGAAAATATCAGTCGCTAGGGCTAGAAGTTCTTTTAATCCACGATATTCCGAGAAGGAACAAATGGGCTTACAACTCTTAAACCATGATAGCTTGAGTGTTCAACCACCTTAGGTGCATGGCGAGCATCAATTGACACTCTCATACATTCACTTACTCATTCCAATCATGAAAATGTCATTCACTTGGCCTAGAAGTTCTTTTAATCCACAATATACTGAAAAGGAACAAATGAGCTTACAACCCCTAAACCATGATAGCTTGAGTCTTCAACCTCCATAGGTGCATGGCGAACATCTATTGACACTCTCATACATTCTATTACTCATTCCAATCATGAAAAACACAGTCACTAGGCCTAGAAGTTCTTTTAATCCACGATATTCCGAAAAGGAACAAATGGGCTTACAACTCTTAAACCATGATAGCTTGAGTCTTCAACCTCCATAGGTGCATGGCGAACATCTATTGACACTCTCATACATTCTCTTACTCATTGCAGTCATGAAATTATCATTCACTTGGCGTAGAAGTTCTTTTAGTGCATGATATACCGAAAAGGAACAAATGGGCTTATAACTCATAAACCATCATAGCTAGAGTCTTCAACCTCCTAATGTGCATGGCGAACATCTATTGTCACTCTCATACATTCTCTTACTCATTCCAATCATGAAAATATCATTCAGTTGGACTAGATGTTCTTTTAATCCACGATATACCGAAAAGGAACAAATGGGCTTATAACTCTTAAACCATGATAATTTGAGTCTTCAACCTCCATAGGTGCATGGCGAACATCTCTTAACACTCTCATACATTCAATTACTCATTCCAATCATGAAAATATCAGTCACTAGGCCTAGATTTTCTTTTAATCCATGATATTCCGAAAAGGAACAAATGGGCTTACAACTCTTAAACCATGATAGCTTGAGTGTTCAACCACCTTAGGTGCGTGGCAAACATCTATTGACACTCTCATACATTCTCTTACTCATTGCAATCATGAAATTATCATTCACTTGGCATAGAAGTTCTTTTTCTCCATGATATACCGAAAAGGAACAAATGGGCTTACAACTCTTAAACCATGATAGCTTGAGTCTTCAACCTCCATAGGTGCATGGCGAACATCTATTGACACTCTCATACATTCTTTTACCCATTGCAATCATGAAATTATCATTCACTTGGCGTAGAAGTTCTTTTAGTCCATGATATACCGAAAAGGAACAAATCGGCTTATAACTCTTAGACCATGATAGCTTGAGTCTTCAACCTCCTTAGGTGCATGGCGAAGATCTATTGACACTCTCATACATTCTATTACTCATTGCAATCATGAAATTATCATTCACTTGGCATAGAAGTTCTTTTAATCCATGATATACCGAAAAGGAACAAATGGGCTTACAACTCTTAAACCATGATAGCTTGAGTCTTCAACCTCCATAGGTGCATGGCGAACATCTATTGACACCCTCACACATTCCATTACCCATTCCAATCATGAAAATATCAGTCGCTAGGGCTAGAAGTTCTTTTAATCCACGATATTCCGAGAAGGAACAAATGGGCTCCCAACTCTTAAACCATGATAGCTTGAGTGTTCAACCACCTTAGGTGCATGGCGAACATCAATTGACACTCTCATACATTCACTTACTCATTCCAATCATGAAAATGTCATTCACTTGGCCAAGAAGTTCTTTTAATCCACGATATACTGAAAAGGAACAAATGAGCATACAACCCCTAAACCATGATAGCTTGAGTCTTCAACCTCCATAGGTGCATGGCGAACATCTATTGACACTCTCATACATTCTATTACTCATTCCAATCATGAAAATATCAGTCACTAGGCCTAGAAGTTCTATTAATCCTTGATATACCGAAAAGGAACAAATGGGTTTACAACTCAAAAACCAAGATAGATTGAGTCTTCAACCTCCTTAGGTGCATGCCGAACATCTATTGACACTCTCATACATTCTCTTACTCATTGCAGTCATGAAATTATCATTCACTTGGCGTAGAAGTTCTTTTAGTCCATGATATACCGAAAAAGAACAAATGGGCTTATAACTCATAGACCATGATAGCTTGAGTGTTCAACCACCTTAGGTGCATGACAAACATCTATTGACACTCTCATACATTCTCTTACTCATTCCAATCATGAAAATATCATTCAGTTGGACTAGATGTTCTTTTAATCCACGATATACCGAAAAGGAACAAATGGGCTTACAACTCTTAAACAATGATAGCTTGAGTCTTCAACCACCATAGGTGCATGGCGAACATCTATTGACATTCTCATACATTCTATTACTCATTCCAATCATGAAAATATCATTCACTAGGCCTAGAATTTGTTTTAATCCACGAAATACCGAAAAGGAACAAATGGGCTTACGACTCTTAAACCATGATAGCTTGAGTCTTCAACCTCCATAGGTGCATGGCGAACATCTATTGACACTCTCATACATTCTCTTACTCATTGCAATCATGAAATTATCATTCACTTGGCATAGAAGTTCTTTTAATCCATGATATACCGAAAAGGAACAAATGGGCTTACAACTCTTAAACCATGATAGCTTGAGTGTTCAACCACCTTAGGTGCATAGCGAATATCTATTGACACTCTCAAACATTCCCTTACTCATTCCAATCATGAAAATATCATTCACTTGGCCTAGAAGTTCTTTTAATCCACGATATACCGAAAAGGAACAAATGGGCTTACAACTCTTAGACCATGATAGCTTGAGTGTTCAACCACCTTAGGTGCATGGCGAACATCAATTGACATTCTCATACATTCACTTACTCATTCCAATCATGAAAATGTCATTCACTCGGCCTAGAAGTTCTTTTAATCCACGATATACTGAAAAGGAACAAATGGGCTTACAACTCTTAAACCATGATAGCTTGAGTCTTCAACCTCCATAGGTGCATGGCGAACATCTATTGACACTGTCATACATTCTATTACTCATTCCAATCATGAAAATATCAGTCACTAGGCCTAGAAGTTCTTTTAATCCACGATATTCCGAAAAAGAACAAATGGGCTTACGACTCTTAAACCATGATAGCTTGAGTCTTCAACCTCCATAGGTGCATGGCGAACATCTATTGACACTCTCATACATTCTATTACTCATTCCAATCATGAAAATATCAGTCACTAGGCCTAGAATTTCTTTTAATCCATGATATTCCGAAAAGGAACAAATGGGCTTACAACTCTTAAACCATGATAGCTGGAGTGTTCAACCACCTTAGGTGGATGGCGAACATCTATTGACACTCTCACATATTCACTTACTCATTGCAATCATGAAAATATCAGTCACTAGGCCTAGAAGTTCTTTTAATCCACGATATTCCGAAAAGGATCAAATGGGCTTACAACTCTTAAACCATGATAGCTTGAGTGTTCAACCACCTTAGGTGCATAGCGAATATCTATTGACACTCTCACACATTCCCTTACTCATTCCAATCTTGAAAATATCAGTCACTAGGCCTAGAAGTTCTTTTAATCCACGATATTAGAAAAAGAACAAATGTGCTTACGACTCTTAAACCGTGATAGATTGAGTCTTCAACCTCCATAGGTGCATGGCGAACATCTATTGACACTCTCATACATTCTATTACTCATTCCAATCATGAAAATATCAGTCACTAGGCCTAGAATTTCTTTTAATCCACGATATACCGAAAAGGAACAAATGGGCTTATAACTCTTAAACCATGATAATTTGAGTCTTCAACCTCCATAGGTGCATGGCCAACATCTCTTAACACTCTCATACATTCAATTACTCATTCCAATCATGAAAATATCAGTCACTAGGCCTAGAATTTCTTTTAATCCATGATATTCCGAAAAGGAACAAATGGGCTTACAACTCTTAAACCATGATAGCTTGAGTGTTCAACCACCTTAGGTGCATGGCGAACATCAATTGACACTCTCATACATTCTCTTACTCATTACAATCATGAAATTATCATTCACTTGGCATAGAAGTTCTTTTAATCCATGATATACCGAAAAGGACAAATGGGCTTACAACTCTTAAACCATGATAGCTTGAGTCTTCAACCTCCATAGGTGCGTGGCGAACATCTATTGACACTCTCACACATTCCATTACCCATTCCAATCATGAAAATATCAGTCGCTAGGGCTAGAAGTTCTTTTAATCCACGATATTCCGAGAAGGAACAAATGGGCTTACAACTCTTAAACCATGATAGCTTGAGTGTTCAACCACCTTAGGTGCATGGCGAACATCAATTGACACTCTCATACATTCTCTTACTCATTGCAGTCATGAAATTATCATTCACTTGGCATAGAAGTTCTTTTAGTGCATGATATACCGAAAAGGAACAAATGGGCTTATAACTCATAAACCATGATAGCTAGAGTCTTCAACCTCCTTAGGTGCATGGCGAACATCTATTGACACTCTCATACATTCTCTTACTCATTCCAATCATGAAAATATCATTCAGTTGGACTAGATGTTCTTTTAATCCACGATATACCGAAAAGGAACAAATGGGCTTATAACTCTTAAACCATGATAATTTGAGTCTTCAACCTCCATAGGTGCATGGCCAACATCTCTTAACACTCTCATACATTCAATTACTCATTCCAATCATGAAAATATCAGTCACTAGACCTAGAATTTCTTTTGATCCATGATATTCCGAAAAGGAACAAATGGGCTTACAACTCTTAAACCATGATAGCTTGAGTGTTCAACCACCTTAGGTGCGTGGCAAACATCTATTGACACTCTCATACATTCTCTTACTCATTGCAATCATGAAATTATCATTCACTTCGCATAGAAGTTCTTTTTGTCCATGATATACCGAAAAGGAACAAATGGGCTTACAACTCTTAAACCATGATAGCTTGAGTCTTCAACCTCCATAGGTGCATGGCGAACATCTATTGACACTCTCATACATTCTATTACTCATTGCAATCATGAAATTATCATTCACTTGGCATAGAAGTTCTTTTAATCCATGATATACCGAAAAGGAACAAATGGGCTTACAACTCTTAAACCATGATAGCTTGAGTCTTCAACCTCCATAGGTGCATGGCGAACATCTATTGACACCCTCACACATTCCATTACCCATTCCAATCATGAAAATATCAGTCGCTAGGGCTAGAAGTTCTTTTAATCCACGATATTCCGAGAAGGAACAAATGGGCTCCCAACTCTTAAACCATGATAGCTTGAGTGTTCAACCACCTTAGGTGCATGGCGAACATCAATTGACACTCTCATACATTCACTTACTCATTCCAATCATGAAAATGTCATTCACTTGGCCAAGAAGTTCTTTTAATCCACGATATACTGAAAAGGAACAAATGAGCATACAACCCCTAAACCATGATAGCTTGAGTCTTCAACCTCCATAGGTGCATGGCGAACATCTATTGACACTCTCATACATTCTATTACTCATTCCAATCATGAAAATATCAGTCACTAGGCCTAGAAGTTCTATTAATCCTTGATATACCGAAAGGAACAAATGGGTTTACAACTCAAAACCAAGATAGATTGAGTCTTCAACCTCCTTAGGTGCATGCCGAACATCTATTGACACTCTCATACATTCTCTTACTCATTGCGAGTCATGAAATTATCATTCACTTGGCGTAGAAGTTCTTTTAGTCCATGATATACCGAAAAAGAACAAATGGGCTTATAACTCATAGACCATGATAGCTTGAGTGTTCAACCACCTTAGGTGCATGACAAACATCTATTGACACTCTCATACATTCTCTTACTCATTCCAATCATGAAAATATCATTCAGTTGGACTAGATGTTCTTTTAATCCACGATATACCGAAAAGGAACAAATGGGCTTACAACTCTTAAACAATGATAGCTTGAGTCTTCAACCACCATAGGTGCATGGCGAACATCTATTGACATTCTCATACATTCTATTACTCATTCCAATCATGAAAATATCATTCACTAGGCCTAGAATTTGTTTTAATCCACGAAATACCGAAAAGGAACAAATGGGCTTACGACTCTTAAACCATGATAGCTTGAGTCTTCAACCTCCATAGGTGCATGGCGAACATCTATTGACACTCTCATACATTCTCTTACTCATTGCAATCATGAAATTATCATTCACTTGGCATAGAAGTTCTTTTAATCCATGATATACCGAAAAGGAACAAATGGGCTTACAACTCTTAAACCATGATAGCTTGAGTGTTCAACCACCTTAGGTGCATAGCGAATATCTATTGACACTCTCAAACATTCCCTTACTCATTCCAATCATGAAAATATCATTCACTTGGCCTAGAAGTTCTTTTAATCCACGATATACCGAAAAGGAACAAATGGGCTTACAACTCTTAGACCATGATAGCTTGAGTGTTCAACCACCTTAGGTGCATGGCGAACATCAATTGACATTCTCATACATTCACTTACTCATTCCAATCATGAAAATGTCATTCACTCGGCCTAGAAGTTCTTTTAATCCACGATATGCGAAAAGGAACAAATGGGCTTACAACTCTTAAACCATGATAGCTTGAGTCTTCAACCTCCATAGGTGCATGGCGAACATCTATTGACACTGTCATACATTCTATTACTCATTCCAATCATGAAAATATCAGTCACTAGGCCTAGAAGTTCTTTTAATCCACGATATTCCGAAAAAGAACAAATGGGCTTACGACTCTTAAACCATGATAGCTTGAGTCTTCAACCTCCATAGGTGCATGGCGAACATCTATTGACACTCTCATACATTCTATTACTCATTCCAATCATGAAAATATCAGTCACTAGGCCTAGAATTTCTTTTAATCCATGATATTCCGAAAAGGAACAAATGGGCTTACAACTCTTAAACCATGATAGCTGGAGTGTTCAACCACCTTAGGTGGATGGCGAACATCTATTGACACTCTCACATATTCACTTACTCATTGCAATCATGAAAATATCAGTCACTAGGCCTAGAAGTTCTTTTAATCCACGATATTCCGAAAAGGATCAAATGGGCTTACAACTCTTAAACCATGATAGCTTGAGTGTTCAACCACCTTAGGTGCATAGCGAATATCTATTGACACTCTCACACATTCCCTTACTCATTCCAATCTTGAAAATATCAGTCACTAGGCCTAGAAGTTCTTTTAATCCACGATATTCCGAAAAAGAACAAATGTGCTTACGACTCTTAAACCGTGATAGATTGAGTCTTCAACCTCCATAGGTGCATGGCGAACATCTATTGACACTCTCATACATTCTATTACTCATTCCAATCATGAAAATATCAGTCACTAGGCCTAGAATTTCTTTTAATCCACGATATACCGAAAAGGAACAAATGGGCTTATAACTCTTAAACCATGATAATTTGAGTCTTCAACCTCCATAGGTGCATGGCCAACATCTCTTAACACTCTCATACATTCAATTACTCATTCCAATCATGAAAATATCAGTCACTAGGCCTAGAATTTCTTTTAATCCATGATATTCGAAAAGGAACAAATGGGCTTACAACTCTTAAACCATGATAGCTTGAGTGTTCAACCACCTTAGGTGCATGGCGAACATCAATTGACACTCTCATACATTCTCTTACTCATTACAATCATGAAATTATCATTCACTTGGCATAGAAGTTCTTTTAATCCATGATATACCGAAAAGGACAAATGGGCTTACAACTCTTAAACCATGATAGCTTGAGTCTTCAACCTCCATAGGTGCGTGGCGAACATCTATTGACACTCTCACACATTCCATTACCCATTCCAATCATGAAAATATCAGTCGCTAGGGCTAGAAGTTCTTTTAATCCACGATATTCCGAGAAGGAACAAATGGGCTTACAACTCTTAAACCATGATAGCTTGAGTGTTCAACCACCTTAGGTGCATGGCGAACATCAATTGACACTCTCATACATTCTCTTACTCATTGCAGTCATGAAATTATCATTCACTTGGCATAGAAGTTCTTTTAGTGCATGATATACCGAAAAGGAACAAATGGGCTTATAACTCATAAACCATGATAGCTAGAGTCTTCAACCTCCTTAGGTGCATGGCGAACATCTATTGACACTCTCATACATTCTCTTACTCATTCCAATCATGAAAATATCATTCAGTTGGACTAGATGTTCTTTTAATCCACGATATACCGAAAAGGAACAAATGGGCTTATAACTCTTAAACCATGATAATTTGAGTCTTCAACCTCCATAGGTGCATGGCCAACATCTCTTAACACTCTCATACATTCAATTACTCATTCCAATCATGAAAATATCAGTCACTAGACCTAGAATTTCTTTTGATCCATGATATTCCGAAAAGGAACAAATGGGCTTACAACTCTTAAACCATGATAGCTTGAGTGTTCAACCACCTTAGGTGCGTGGCAAACATCTATTGACACTCTCATACATTCTCTTACTCATTGCAATCATGAAATTATCATTCACTTCGCATAGAAGTTCTTTTTGTCCATGATATACCGAAAAGGAACAAATGGGCTTACAACTCTTAAACCATGATAGCTTGAGTCTTCAACCTCCATAGGTGCATGGCGAACATCTATTGACACTCTCATACATTCTATTACTCATTGCAATCATGAAATTATGATTCACTTGGCGTAGAAGTTCTTTTAGTCCATGATATACCGAAAAGGAACAAATGGGCTTATAACTCTTAAACCATGATAGCTTGAGTCTTCAACCTCCATAGGTGCATGGCGAACATCTATTGACACTCTCATACATTCTATTACTCATTCCAATCATGAAAATATTAGTCACTAGGCCTAGAAGTTCTTCTAATCCACGATATTCCGAAAAGGAACAAATGGGCTTACAACTCTTAAACAATGATAGCTTGAGTCTTCAACCTCCTTAGGTGCGTGGCAAACATCTTTTGACACTCTCATACATTCTCTTACTCATTGCAATCATGAAATTATCATTCACTTGGCATAGAAGTTCTTTTTGTCCATGATATACCGAAAAGGAACAAATGGGCTTACAACTCTTAAACCATGATAGCTTGAGTCTTCAACCTCCATAGGTGCGTGGCAAACATCTATTGACACTCTCATACATTCTCTTACTCATTGCAATCATGAAATTATCATTCACTTGGCATAGAAGTTCTTTTTGTCCATGATATACCGAAAA
The DNA here is from genome assembly GCA_023212625.1 of Styphnolobium japonicum. NCBI lineage: Eukaryota > Viridiplantae > Streptophyta > Magnoliopsida > Fabales > Fabaceae > Styphnolobium > Styphnolobium japonicum. The sequence continues at coordinate 1,083,241 of JALBWW010000073.1, forward strand.
GGAACAAATGGGCTTACAACTCTTAAACCATGATAGCTTGAGTCTTCAACCTCCATAGGTGCATGGCGAACATCTATTGACACTCTCATACATTCTATTACTCATTGCAATCATGAAAATATCAGTCACTAGGCCTAGAAGTTCTTTTAATCCACGATATTCCGAAAAGGAGCAAATGGGCTTACAACTCTTAAACCATGATAGCTTGAGTCTTCAACCTCCATAGGTGCATGGCGAACATCTATTGACACCCTCACACATTCCATTACCCATTCCAATCATGAAAATATCAGTCGCTAGGGCTAGAAGTTCTTTTAATCCATGATATACCGAGAAGGAACAAATGGGCTTACAACTCTTAAACCATGATAGCTTGAGTGTTCAACCACCTTAGGTGCATGGCGAGCATCAATTGACACTCTCATACATTCACTTACTCATTCCAATCATGAAAATGTCATTCACTTGGCCTAGAAGTTCTTTTAATCCACGATATACTGAAAAGGAACAAATGAGCTTACAACCCCTAAACCATGATAGCTTGAGTCTTCAACCTCCATAGGTGCATGGCGAACATCTATTGACACTCTCATAGATTCTATTACTCATTCCAATCATGAAAATATCAGTCACTAGGCCTAGAAGTTCTTTTAATCCACGATATTCCGAAAAGGAACAAATGGGCTTACAACTCTTAAACCATGATAGCTTGAGTCTTCAACCTCCATAGGTGCATGGCGAACATCTATTGACACTCTCATACATTCTCTTACTCATTGCAGTCATGAAATTATCATTCACTTGGCATAGAAGTTCTTTTAGTGCATGATATACCGAAAAGGAACAAATGGGCTTATAACTCATAAACCATCATAGCTAGAGTCTTCAACCTCCTTAGGTGCATGGCGAACATCTATTGTCACTCTCATACATTCTCTTACTCATTCCAATCATGAAAATATCATTCAGTTGGACTAGATGTTCTTTTAATCCACGATATACCGAAAAGGAACAAATGGGCTTATAACTCTTAAACCATGATAATTTGAGTCTTCAACCTCCATAGGTGCATGGCGAACATCTCTTAACACTCTCATACATTCAATTACTCATTCCAATCATGAAAATATCAGTCACTAGGCCTAGATTTTCTTTTAATCCATGATATTCCGAAAAGGAACAAATGGGCTTACAACTCTTAAACCATGATAGCTTGAGTGTTCAACCACCTTAGGTGCGTGGCAAACATCTATTGACACTCTCATACATTCTCTTACTCATTGCAATCATGAAATTATCATTCACTTGGCATAGAAGTTCTTTTTCTCCATGATATACCGAAAAGGAACAAATGGTCTTACAACTCTTAAACCATGATAGCTTGAGTCTTCAACCTCCATAGGTGCATGGCGAACATCTATTGACACTCTCATACATTCTTTTACCCATTGCAATCATGAAATTATCATTCACTTGGCGTAGAAGTTCTTTTAGTCCATGATATACCGAAAAGGAACAAATCGGCTTATAACTCTTAGACCATGATAGCTTGAGTCTTCAACCTCCTTAGGTGCATGGCGAAGATCTATTGACACTCTCATACATTCTCTTACTCATTGCAATCATGAAATTATCATTCACTTGGCATAGAAGTTCTTTTAATCCATGATATACCGAAAAGGAACAAATGGGCTTACAACTCTTAAACCATGATAGCTTGAGTCTTCAACCTCCATAGGTGCATGGCGAACATCTATTGACACCCTCACACATTCCATTACCCATTCCAATCATGAAAATATCAGTCGCTAGGGCTAGAAGTTCTTTTAATCCACGATATTCCGAGAAGGAACAAATGGGCTCCCAACTCTTAAACCATGATAATTTGAGTCTTCAACCTCCTTAGGTGCATGCCGAACATCTATTGACACTCTCATACATTCTCTTACTCATTGCAGTCATGAAATTATCATTCACTTGGCGTAGAAGTTCTTTTAGTCCATGATATGCCGAAAAAGAACAAATGGGCTTATAACTCATAGACCATGATAGCTTGAGTGTTCAACCACCTTAGGTGCATGACAAACATCTATTGACACTCTCATACATTCTCTTACTCATTCCAATCATGAAAATATCATACAGTTGGACTAGATGTTCTTTTAATCCACGATATACCGAAAAGGAACAAATGGGCTTACAACTCTTAAACAATGATAGCTTGAGTCTTCAACCACCATAGGTGCATGGCGAACATCTATTGACATTCTCATACATTCTATTACTCATTCCAATCATGAAAATATCATTCACTAGGCCTAGAATTTGTTTTAATCCACGAAATACCGAAAAGGAACAAATGGGCTTACAACTCTTAAACCATGATAGCTTGAGTCTTCAACCTCCATAGGTGCATGGCGAACATCTATTGACACTCTCATACATTCTCTTACTCATTGCAATCATGAAATTATCATTCACTTGGCATAGAAGTTCTTTTAATCCATGATATACCGAAAAGGAACAAATGGGCTTACAACTCTTAAACCATGATAGCTTGAGTGTTCAACCACCTTAGGTGCATAGCGAATATCTATTGACACTCTCAAACATTCCCTTACTCATTCCAATCATGAAAATATCATTCACTTGGCCTAGAAGTTCTTTTAATCCACGATATACCGAAAAGGAACAAATGGGCTTACAACTCTTAGACCATAATAGCTTGAGTGTTCAACCACCTTAGGTGCATGGCGAACATCAATTGACATTCTCATACATTCACTTACTCATTCCAATCATGAAAATGTCATTCACTCGGCCTAGAAGTTCTTTTAATCCACGATATACTGAAAAGGAACAAATGGGCTTACAACTCTTAAACCATGATAGCTTGAGTCTTCAACCTCCATAGGTGCATGGCGAACATCTATTGACACTGTCATACATTCTATTACTCATTCCAATCATGAAAATATCAGTCACTAGGCCTAGAATTTCTTTTAATCCATGATATTCCGAAAAGGAACAAATGGGCTTACAACTCTTAAACCATGATAGCTGGAGTGTTCAACCACCTTAGGTGCATGGCGAACATCAATTGACACTCTCATACATTCACTTACTCATTCCAATCATGAAAATGTCATTCACTTGGCCAAGAAGTTCTTTTAATCCACGATATTCCGAAAAAGAACAAATGGGCTTACGACTCTTAAACCATGATAGCTTGAGTCTTCAACCTCCATAGGTGCATGGCGAACATCTATTGACACTCTCATACATTCTATTACTCATTCCAATCATGAAAATATCATTCACTTGGCCTAGAAGTTCTTTTAATCCACGATATTCCGAAAAGGAACAAATGGGCTTACAACTCTTAAACCATGATAGCTGGAGTGTTCAACCACCTTAGGTGCATGGCGAACATCAATTGACACTCTCATACATTCACTTACTCATTCCAATCATGAAAATGTCATTCACTTGGCCAAGAAGTTCTTTTAATCCACGATATACTGAAAAGGAACAAATGAGCATACAACCCCTAAACCATGATAGCTTGAGTCTTCAACCTCCATAGGTGCATGGCGAACATCTATTGACACTCTCATACATTCTATTACTCATTCCAATCATGAAAATATCAGTCACTAGGCCTAGAAGTTCTATTAATCCTTGATATACCGAAAAGGAACAAATGGGTTTACAACTCAAAAACCAAGATAGATTGAGTCTTCAACCTCCTTAGGTGCATGCCGAACATCTATTGACACTCTCATACATTCTCTTACTCATTGCAGTCATGAAATTATCATTCACTTGGCGTAGAAGTTCTTTTAGTCCATGATATACCGAAAAAGAACAAATGGGCTTATAACTCATAGACCATGATAGCTTGAGTGTTCAACCACCTTAGGTGCATGACAAACATCTATTGACACTCTCATACATTCTCTTACTCATTCCAATCATGAAAATATCATTCAGTTGGACTAGATGTTCTTTTAATCCACGATATACCGAAAAGGAACAAATGGGCTTACAACTCTTAAACAATGATAGCTTGAGTCTTCAACCACCATAGGTGCATGGCGAACATCTATTGACATTCTCATACATTCTTTTACTCATTCCAATCATGAAAATATCATTCACTAGGCCTAGAATTTGTTTTAATCCACGAAATACCGACAAGGAACAAATGGGCTTACGACTCTTAAACCATGATAGCTTGAGTCTTCAACCTCCATAGGTGCATGGCGAACATCTATTGACACTCTCATACATTCTCTTACTCATTGCAATCATGAAATTATCATTCACTTGGCATAGAAGTTCTTTTAATCCATGATATACCGAAAAGGAACAAATGGGCTTACAACTCTTAAACCATGATAGCTTGAGTGTTCAACCACCTTAGGTGCATAGCGAATATCTATTGACACTCTCAAACATTCCCTTACTCATTCCAATCATGAAAATATCATTCACTTGGCCTAGAAGTTCTTCTAATCCACGATATACCGAAAAGGAACAAATGGGCTTACAACTCTTAGACCATGATAGCTTGAGTGTTCAACCACCTTAGGTGCATGGCGAACATCAATTGACATTCTCATACATTCACTTACTCATTCCAATCATGAAAATGTCATTCACTCGGCCTAGAAGTTCTTTTAATCCACGATATACTGAAAAGGAACAAATGGGCTTACAACTCTTAAACCATGATAGCTTGAGTCTTCAACCTCCATAGGTGCATGGCGAACATCTATTGACACTGTCATACATTCTATTACTCATTCCAATCATGAAAATATCAGTCACTAGGCCTAGAAGTTCTTTTAATCCACGATATTCCGAAAAAGAACAAATGGGCTTACGACTCTTAAACCATGATAGCTTGAGTCTTCAACCTCCATAGGTGCATGGCGAACATCTATTGACACTCTCATACATTCTATTACTCATTCCAATCATGAAAATATCAGTCACTAGGCCTAGAATTTCTTTTAATCCATGATATACCAAAAGGAACAAATGGGCTTACAACTCTTAAACCATGATAGCTGGAGTGTTCAACCACCTTAGGTGGATGGCGAACATCTATTGACACTCTCACATATTCACTTACTCATTGCAATCATGAAAATATCAGTCACTAGGCCTAGAAGTTCTTTTAATCCACGATATTCCGAAAAGGATCAAATGGGCTTACAACTCTTAAACCATGATAGCTTGAGTGTCCAACCACCTTAGGTGCATAGCGAATATCTATTGACACTCTCACACATTCCCTTACTCATTCCAATCTTGAAAATATCAGTCACTAGGCCTAGAAGTTCTTTTAATCCACGATATTCCGAAAAAGAACAAATGTGCTTACGACTCTTAAACCGTGATAGATTGAGTCTTCAACCTCCATAGGTGCATGGCGAACATCTATTGACACTCTCATACATTCTATTACTCATTCCAATCATGAAAATATCAGTCACTAGGCCTAGAATTTCTTTTAATCCACGATATACCGAAAAGGAACAAATGGGCTTATAACTCTTAAACCATGATAATTTGAGTCTTCAACCTCCATAGGTGCATGGCGAACATCTCTTAACACTCTCATACATTCAATTACTCATTCCAATCATGAAAATATCAGTCACTAGGCCTAGAATTTCTTTTAATCCATGATATTCCGAAAAGGAACAAATGGGCTTACAACTCTTAAACCATGATAGCTTGAGTGTTCAACCACGTTAGGTGCGTGGCAAACATCTATTGACACTCTCATACATTCTCTTACTCATTGCAATCATGAAATTATCATTCACTTGGCATAGAAGTTCTTTTTGTCCATGATATACCGAAAAGGAACAAATGGGCTTACAACTCTTAAACCATGATAGCTTGAGTCTTCAACCTCCATAGGTGCATGGCGAACATCTATTGACACTCTCATACATTCTATTACTCATTGCAATCATGAAATTATCATTCACTTGGTGTAGAAGTTCTTTTAGTCCATGATATACCGAAAAGGAACAAATGGGCTTATAACTCTTAAACCATGATAGCTTGAGTCTTCAACCTCCATAGGTGCATGGCGAACATCTATTGACACTCTCATACATTCTATTACTCATTCCAATCATGAAAATATCAGTCACTAGGCCTAGAAGTTCTTCTAATCCACGATATTCCGAAAAGGAACAAATGGGCTTACAACTCTTAAACAATGATAGCTTGAGTCTTCAACCTCCTTAGGTGCGTGGCAAACTTCTTTTGACACTCTCATACATTCTATTACTCATTCCAATCATGAAAATATCAGTCACTAGGCCTAGAAGTTCTTCTAATCCACGATATTCCGAAAAAGAACAAATGGGCTTACAACTCTTAAACCATGATAGCTTGAGTGTTCAACCACCTTAGGTGCATGGCGAACATCTATTGAAACTCTCATACATTCTCTTACTCATTCCAATCATGAAAATATCATTCACTTGGCCTAGAAGTTCTATTAATCCTTGATATACCGAAAAGGAACAAATGGGTTTGCAACTCAAAAACCAAGATAGATTGAGTCTTCAACCTCCTTAGGTGCATGCCGAACATCTATTGACACTCTCATACATTCTCTTACTCATTGCAGTCATGAAATTATCATTCACTTGGAGTAGAAGTTCTTTTAGTCCATGATATACCGAAAAAAAACAAATGGGCTTATAACTCATAGACCATGATAGCTTGAGTGTTCAACCACCTTAGGTGCATGACAAACATCTATCGACACTCTCATACATTCTCTTACTCATTCCAATCATGAAAATATCATTCAGTTGGACTAGATGTTCTTTTAATCCACGATATACCGAAAAGGAACAAATGGGCTTACAACTCTTAAACAATGATAGCTTGAGTCTTCAACCACCATAGGTGCATGGCGAACATCTATTGACATTCTCATACAATCTATTACTCATTCCAATCATGAAAATATCATTCACTAGGCCTAGAAGTTCTTTTAATCCACGATATTCCGAAAAAGAACAAACGGGCTTACGACTCTTAAACCATGATAGCTTGAGTGTTCAACCACCTTAGGTGCATAGCGAATATCTATTGACACTCTCAAACATTCCCTTACTCATTCCAATCAGGAAAATATCATTCACTTGGCCTAGAAGTTCTTTTAATCCACGATATACCGAAAAGGAACAAATGGGCTTACAACTCTTAAACCATGATACCTTGAGTGTTCAACCACCTTAGGTGCATGGCGAACATCAATTGACACTCTCATACATTCACTTACTCATTCCAATCATGAAAATGTCATTCACTCGGCCTAGAAGTTCTTTTAATCCACGATATACTGAAAAGGAACAAATGGGCTTACAACTCCTAAACCATGATAGCTTGAGTCTTCAACCTCCATAGGTGCATGGCGAACATCTATTGACACTCTCATACATTCTATTACTCATTCCAATCATGAAAATATCAATCACTAGGCCTAGAAGTTCTTTTAATCCACGATATTCCGAAAAAGAACAAACGGGCTTACGACTCTTAAACCATGATAGCTTGAGTCTTCAACCTCCATAGGTGCATGGCGAACATCTATTGACACTCTCATACATTCTATTACTCATTCCAATCATGAAAATATCAGTCACTAGGCCTAGAATTTCTTTTAATCCATGATATTCCGAAAAGGAACAAATGGGCTTACAACTCTTAAACCATGATAGCTGGAGTGTTCAACCACCATAGGTGGATGGTGAACATCTATTGACACTCTCACATATTCACTTACTCATTGCAATCATGAAAATATCAGTCACTAGGCCTAGAAGTTCTTTTAATCCACGCTATTCCGAAAAGGATCAAATGGGCTTACAACTCTTAAACCATGATAGCTTGAGTGTTCAACCACCTTAGGTGCATAGCGAATATCTATTGACACTCTCACACATTCCCTTACTCATTCCAATCTTGAAAATATCAGTCACTAGGCCTAGAAGTTCTTTTAATCCACGATATTCCGAAAAAGAACAAATGTGCTTACGACTCTTAAACCGTGATAGATTGAGTCTTCAACCTCCATAGGTGCATGGCGAACATCTATTGACACTCTCATACATTCTATTACTCATTCCAATCATGAAAATATCAGTCACTAGGCCTAGAATTTCTTTTAATCCACGATATACCGAAAAGGAACAAATGCGCTTATAACTCTTAAACCATGATAATTTGAGTCTTCAACCTCCATAGGTGCATGGCCAACATCTCTTAACACTCTCATACATTCAATTACTCATTCCAATCATGAAAATATCAGTCACTAGGCCTAGAATTTCTTTTAATCCATGATATTCCGAAAAGGAACAAATGGGCTTACAACTCTTAAACCATGATAGCTTGAGTGTTCAACCACCTTAGGTGCATGGCGAACATCAATTGACACTCTCATACATTCTCTTACTCATTACAATCATGAAATTATCATTCACTTGGCATAGAAGTTCTTTTAATCCATGATATACCGAAAAGGACAAATGGGCTTACAACTCTTAAACCATGATAGCTTGAGTCTTCAACCTCCATAGGTGCGTGGCGAACATCTATTGACACTCTCACACATTCCATTACCCATTCCAATCATGAAAATATCAGTCGCTAGGGCTAGAAGTTCTTTTAATCCACGATATTCCGAGAAGGAACAAATGGGCTTACAACTCTTAAACCATGATAGCTTGAGTCTTCAACCTCCATAGGTGCATGGCGAACATCTATTGACACTCTCATACATTCTATTACTCATTCCAATCATGAAAATATCAATCACTACGCCTAGAAGTTCTTTTAATCCACGATATTCCGAAAAAGAACAAACGGGCTTACGACTCTTAAACCATGATAGCTTGAGTCTTCAACCTCCATAGGTGCATGGCGAACATCTATTGACACTCTCATACATTCTATTACTCATTCCAATCATGAAAATATCAGTCACTAGGCCTAGAATTTCTTTTAATCCATGATATTCCGAAAAGGAACAAATGGGCTTACAACTCTTAAACCATGATAGCTGGAGTGTTCAACCACCATAGGTGGATGGTGAACATCTATTGACACTCTCACATATTCACTTACTCATTGCAATCATGAAAATATCAGTCACTAGGCCTAGAAGTTCTTTTAATCCACGCTATTCCGAAAAGGATCAAATGGGCTTACAACTCTTAAACCATGATAGCTTGAGTGTTCAACCACCTTAGGTGCATAGCGAATATCTATTGACACTCTCACACATTCCCTTACTCATTCCAATCTTGAAAATATCAGTCACTAGGCCTAGAAGTTCTTTTAATCCACGATATTCCGAAAAAGAACAAATGTGCTTACGACTCTTAAACCGTGATAGATTGAGTCTTCAACCTCCATAGGTGCATGGCGAACATCTATTGACACTCTCATACATTCTATTACTCATTCCAATCATGAAAATATCAGTCACTAGGCCTAGAATTTCTTTTAATCCACGATATACCGAAAAGGAACAAATGGTCTTATAACTCTTAAACCATGATAATTTGAGTCTTCAACCTCCATAGGTGCATGGCCAACATCTCTTAACACTCTCATACATTCAATTACTCATTCCAATCATGAAAATATCAGTCACTAGGCCTAGAATTTCTTTTAATCCATGATATTCCGAAAAGGAACAAATGGGCTTACAACTCTTAAACCATGATAGCTTGAGTGTTCAACCACCTTAGGTGCATGGCGAACATCAATTGACACTCTCATACATTCTCTTACTCATTACAATCATGAAATTATCATTCACTTGGCATAGAAGTTCTTTTAATCCATGATATACCGAAAAGGACAAATGGGCTTACAACTCTTAAACCATGATAGCTTGAGTCTTCAACCTCCATAGGTGCGTGGCGAACATCTATTGACACTCTCACACATTCCATTACCCATTCCAATCATGAAAATATCAGTCGCTAGGGCTAGAAGTTCTTTTAATCCACGATATTCCGAGAAGGAACAAATGGGCTTACAACTCTTAAACCATGATAGCTTGAGTCTTCAACCTCCATAGGTGCATGGCGAACATTTATTGACACTCTCATACATTCTATTACTCATTCCAATCATGAAAATATCAATCACTAGGCCTAGAAGTTCTTTTAATCCACGATATTCCGAAAAAGAACAAACGGGCTTACGACTCTTAAACCATGATAGCTTGAGTCTTCAACCTCCATAGGTGCATGGCGAACATCTATTGACACTCTCATACATTCTATTACTCATTCCAATCATGAAAATATCAGTCACTAGGCCTAGAATTTCTTTTAATCCATGATATTCCGAAAAGGAACAAATGGGCTTACAACTCTTAAACCATGATAGCTGGAGTGTTCAACCACCATAGGTGGATGGTGAACATCTATTGACACTCTCACATATTCACTTACTCATTGCAATCATGAAAATATCAGTCACTAGGCCTAGAAGTTCTTTTAATCCACGCTATTCCGAAAAGGATCAAATGGGCTTACAACTCTTAAACCATGATAGCTTGAGTGTTCAACCACCTTAGGTGCATAGCGAATATCTATTGACACTCTCACACATTCCCTTACTCATTCCAATCTTGAAAATATCAGTCACTAGGCCTAGAAGTTCTTTTAATCCACGATATTCCGAAAAAGAACAAATGTGCTTACGACTCTTATACCGTGATAGATTCAGTCTTCAACCTCCATAGGTGCATGGCGAACATCAATTGACACTCTCATACATTCTCTTACTCATTACAATCATGAAATTATCATTCACTTGGCATAGAAGTTCTTTTAATCCATGATATACCGAAAAGGACAAATGGGCTTACAACTCCTAAACCATGATAGCTTGAGTGTTCAACCACCTTAGGTGCATGGCGAACATCTATTGAAACCCTCATACATTCTCTTACTCATTCCAATCATGAAAATATCATTCACTTGGCCTAGAAGTTCTATTAATCCTTGATATACCGAAAAGGAACAAATGAGTTTACAACTCAAAAACCAAGATAGATTGAGTCTTCAACCTCCTTAGGTGCATGCCGAACATCTATTGACACTCTCATACATTCTCTTACTCATAGCAATCATGAAATTATCATTCACTTGGCGTAGAAGTTCTTTTTGTCCATGATATACCGAAAAAGAACAAATGGGCTTATAACTCATAGACCATGATAGCTTGAGTGTTCAACCACCTTAGGTGCATGACAAACATCTATTGACACTCTCATACATTCTCTTACTCATTCCAATCTTGAAAATATCATTCAGTTGGACTAGATGTTCTTTTAATCCACGATATACCGAAAAGGAACAAATGGGCTTACAACTCTTAAACAATGATAGCTTGAGTCTTCAACCACCATAGGTTCATGGCGAACATCTATTGACATTCTCATACATTCTATTACTCATTCCAATCATGAAAATATCATTCACTAGGCCTAGAAGTTCTTTTAATCCACGATATACCGAAAAGGAACAAATGAGCTTACAACTCTTAAACCATGATAGCTTGAGTCTTCAACCTCCTTAGGTGCATGGCGAACATCTATTGACACTCTCACATATTCACTTACTCATTGCAATCATGAAAATATCAGTCACTAGGCCTAGAAGTTCTTTTAATCCACGATATTCCGAAAAGGAACAAATGGGCTTACAACTCTTAAACCATGATAGCTTGAGTGTTCAACCACCTTAGGTGCATAGCGAATATCTATTGACACTCTCAAACATTCCCTTACTCATTCCAATCATGAAAATATCATTCACTTGGCCTCGAATTTCTTTTAATCCACGATATACCGAAAAGGAACAAATGGGCTTACAACTCTTCAACCATGATAGCTTGAGTCTTCAACCACCTTAGGTGCATGGTGAACATCTATTGACACTCTCATACATTCTCTTACTCATTCCAATCATGAAAATATCATTCACTTGGCCTAGAAGTTCTTTTAATCCTTGATATACCGAAAAGGAACAAATGGGCTTACAACTCATAAACCAAGATAGATTGAGTCTTCAACCTCCTTAGGCGCATGCATAACATCTATTGACACTCTCATACATTCTCTTACTCATTGCAGTCCTAAAATTATCATTCACTTGGCATAGAAGTTCTTTTAGTCCATGATATACCGAAAAGGAACAAATGGGCTTATAACTCATAAACCATGATAGCTTGAGTCTTCAACCTCCTTAGGTGCATGGCGAACATCTATTGACCGTCTCATACATTCTCTTACTCATTCCAATCATGAAAATATCATTCAGTTGGACTAGATGTTCTCTTAATCCACGATATACCGAAAAGGAACAAATGGGCTTATAACTCTTAAACCGTGATAGGTTGATTCTTCAACCTCCATAGGTGCATGGCGAACATCTCTTAACACTCTCATACATTCAATTACTCATTCCAATCATGAAAATATCAGTCACTAGGCCTAGAAGTTCTTTTAATCCACGATATTGTGAAAAAGAACAAATGGGCTTACGACTCTTAAACCATGATAGCTTGAGTCTTCAACCTCCATAGGTGCATGGCGAACATCTATTGACACTCTCATACATTCTATTACTCATTCCAATCATGAAAATATCAGTCACTAGGCCTAGAATTTCTTTTAATCCATGATATTCCGAAAAGGAACAAATGGGCTTACAACTCTTAAACCATGATAGCTGGAGTGTTCAACCACCTTAGGTGGATGGCGAACATCTATTGACACTCTCACATATTCACTTACTCATTGCAATCATGAAAATATCAGTCACTTGGCCTAGAAGTTCTTTTAATCCATGATATTCCGAAAAGGATCAAATGGGCTTACAACTCTTAAACCATGATAGCTTGAGTGTTCAACCACCTTAGGTGCATAGCAAATATCTATTGACACTCTCACACATTCCCTTACTCATTCCAATCTTGAAAATATCAGTCACTAGGCCTAGAAGTTCTTTTAATCCACGATATTCCGAAAAAGAACAAATGTGCTTACGACTCTTAAACCATGATAATTTGAGTCTTCAACCTCCATAGGTGCATGGCGAACATCTCTTAACACTCATACATTCAATTACTCATTCCAATCATGAAAATATCAGTCACTAGGCCTAGAATTTCTTTTAATCCATGATATTCCGAAAAGGAACAAATGGGCTTACAACTCTTAAACCATGATAGCCTGAGTGTTCAACCACCTTAGGTGCGTGGCAAACATCTATTGACACTCTCATACATTCTCTTACTCATTGCAATCATGAAATTATCATTCACTTGGCATAGAAGTTCTTTTTGTCCATGATATACCGAAAAGGAACAAATGGGCTTACAACTCTTAAACCATGATAGCTTGAGTCTTCAACCTCCATAGGTGCATGGCGAACATCTATTGACACTCTCATACATTCTATTACTCATTGCAATCATGAAATTATCATTCACTTGGCGTAGAAGTTCTTTTAGTCCATGATATACCGAAAAGGAACAAATGGGCTTATAACTCTTAAACCATGATAGCTTGAGTCTTCAACCTCCATAGGTGCATGGCGAACATCTATTGACACTCTCATACATTCTATTACTCATTCCAATCATGAAAATATCAGTCACTAGGCCTAGAAGTTCTTCTAATCCACGATATTCCGAAAAGGAACAAATGGGCTTACAACTCTTAAACAATGATAGCTTGAGTCTTCAACCTCCTTAGGTGCGTGGCAAACTTCTTTTGACACTCTCATACTTTCTATTACTCATTCCAATCATGAAAATATCAGTCACTAGGCCTAGAAGTTCTTCTAATCCACGATATTCGGAAAAAGAACAAATGGGCTTACAACTCTTAAACCATGATAGCTTGAGTGTTCAACCACCTTAGGTGCATGGCGAACATCTATTGAAACTCTCATACATTCTCTTACTCATTCCAATCATGAAAATATCATTCACTTGGCCTAGAAGTTCTGTTAATCCTTGATATACCGAAAAGGAACAAATGGGTTTACAACTCAAAAACCAAGATAGATTGAGTCTTCAACCTCCTTAGGTGCATGCCGAACATCTATTGACACTCTCATACATTCTCTTACTCATTGCAGTCATGAAATTATCATTCACTTGGCGTAGAAGTTCTTTTAGTCCATGATATACCGAAAAAGAACAAATGGGCTTATAACTCATAGACCATGATAGCTTGAGTGTTCAACCACCTTAGGTGCATAACAAACATCTATTGACACTCTCATACATTCTCATACTCATTCCAATCATGAAAATATCATTCAGTTGGACTAGATGTTCTTTTAATCCACGATATACCGAAAAGGAACAAATGGACTTACAACTCTTAAACAATGATAGCTTGAGTCTTCAACCACCATAGGTGCATGGCGAACATCTATTGACATTCTCATACATTCTATTACTCATTCCAATCATGAAAATATCATTCACTAGGCCTAGAAGTTCTTTTAATCCACGATATTCCGAAAAAGAACAAACGGGCTTACGACTCTTAAACCATGATAGCTTGAGTGTTCAACCACCTTAGGTGCATAGCGAATATCTATTGACACTCTCAAACATTCCCTTACTCATTCCAATCATGAAAATATCATTCACTTGGCCTAGAAGTTCTTTTAATCCACGATATACCGAAAAGGAACAAATGGGCTTACAACTCTTAAACCATGATAACTTGAGTGTTCAACCACCTTAGGTGCATGGCGAACATCAATTGACACTCTCATACATTCACTTACTCATTCCAATCATGAAAATGTCATTCACTCGGCCTAGAAGTTCTTTTAATCCACGATATACTGAAAAGGAACAAATGGGCTTACAATTCTTAAACCATGATAGCTTGAGTCTTCAACCTCCATAGGTGCATGGCGAACATCTATTGACACTCTCATACATTCTATTACTCATTCCAATCATGAAAATATCAGTCACTAGGCCTAGAAGTTCTTCTAATCCACGATATTCGGAAAAAGAACAAATGGGCTTACAACTCTTAAACCATGATAGCTTGAGTGTTCAACCACCTTAGGTGCATGGCGAACATCTATTGAAACTCTCATACATTCTCTTACTCATTCCAATCATGAAAATATCATTCACTTGGCCTAGAAGTTCTGTTAATCCTTGATATACCGAAAAGGAACAAATGGGTTTACAACTCAAAAACCAAGATAGATTGAGTCTTCAACCTCCTTAGGTGCATGCCGAACATCTATTGACACTCTCATACATTCTCTTACTCATTGCAGTCATGAAATTATCATTCACTTGGCGTAGAAGTTCTTTTAGTCCATGATATACCGAAAAAGAACAAATGGGCTTATAACTCATAGACCATGATAGCTTGAGTGTTCAACCACCTTAGGTGCATAACAAACATCTATTGACACTCTCATACATTCTCATACTCATTCCAACCATGAAAATATCATTCAGTTGGACTAGATGTTCTTTTAATCCACGATATACCGAAAAGGAACAAATGGGCTTACAACTCTTAAACAATGATAGCTTGAGTCTTCAACCACCATAGGTGCATGGCGAACATCTATTGACATTCTCATACATTCTATTACTCATTCCAATCATGAAAATATCATTCACTAGGCCTAGAAGTTCTTTTAATCCACGATATTCCGAAAAAGAACAAACGGGCTTACGACTCTTAAACCATGATAGCTTGAGTGTTCAACCACCTTAGGTGCATAGCGAATATCTATTGACACTCTCAAACATTCCCTTACTCATTCCAATCATGAAAATATCATTCACTTGGCCTAGAAGTTCTTTTAATCCACGATATACCGAAAAGGAACAAATGGGCTTACAACTCTTAAACCATGATAACTTGAGTGTTCAACCACCTTAGGTGCATGGCGAACATCAATTGACACTCTCATACATTCACTTACTCATTCCAATCATGAAAATGTCATTCACTCGGCCTAGAAGTTCTTTTAATCCACGATATACTGAAAAGGAACAAATGGGCTTACAACTCTTAAACCATGATAGCTTGAGTCTTCAACCTCCATAGGTGCATGGCGAACATCTATTGACACTCTCATACATTCTATTACTCATTCCAATCATGAAAATATCAGTCACTAGGCCTAGAAGTTCTTTTAATCCACGATATTCCGAAAAAGAACAAACGGGCTTACGACTCATAAACCATGATAGCTTGAGTCTTCAACCTCCATAGGTGCATGGCGAACATCTATTGACACTCTCATACATTCTATTACTCATTCCAATCATGAAAATATCAGTCACTAGGCCTAGAATTTCTTTTAATCCATGATATTCCGAAAAGGAACAAATGGGCTTACAACTCTTAAACCATGATAGCTGGAGTGTTCAACCACCTTAGGTGGATGGCGAACATCTATTGACACTCTCACATATTCACTTACTCATTGCAATCATGAAAATATCAGTCACTAGGCCTAGAAGTTCTTTTAATCCACGCTATTCCGAAAAGGATCAAATGGGCTTACAACTCTTAAACCATGATAGCTTGAGTGTTCAACCACCTTAGGTGCATAGCGAATATCTATTTACACTCTCACACATTCCCTTACTCATTCCAATCTTGAAAATATCAGTCACTAGGCCTAGAAGTTCTTTTAATCCACGATATTCCGAAAAAGAACAAATGTGCTTACGACTCTTATACCGTGATAGATTGAGTCTTCAACCTCCATAGGTGCATGGCGAACATCTATTGACACTCTCATACATTCTATTACTCATTCCAATCATGAAAATATCAGTCACTAGGCCTAGAATTTCTTTTAATCCATGATATTCCGAAAAGGAACAAATGGGCTTACAACTCTTAAACCATGATAGCTTGAGTGTTCAACCACCTTAGGTGCATGGCGAACATCTATTGAAACTCTCATACATTCTCTTACTCATTCCAATCATGAAAATATCATTCACTTGGCCTAGAAGTTCTATTAATCCTTGATATACCGAAAAGGAACAAATGGGTTTACAACTCAAAAACCAAGATAGATTGAGTCTTCAACCTCCTTAGGTGCATGCCGAACATCTATCGACACTCTCATACATTCTCTTACTCATTGCAGTCATGAAATTATCATTCACTTGGCGTAGAAGTTCTTTTAGTCCATGATATACCGAAAAAGAACAAATGGGCTTATAACTCATAGACCATGATAGCTTGAGTGTTCAACCACCTTAGGTGCATAACAAACATCTATTGACACTCTCATACATTCTCATACTCATTCCAATCATGAAAATATCATTCAGTTGGACTAGATGTTCTTTTAATCCACGATATACCGAAAAGGAACAAATGGACTTACAACTCTTAAACAATGATAGCTTGAGTCTTCAACCACCATAGGTGCATGGCGAACATCTATTGACATTCTCATACATTCTATTACTCATTCCAATCATGAAAATATCATTCACTAGGCCTAGAAGTTCTTTTAATCCACGATATTCCGAAAAAGAACAAACGGGCTTACGACTCTTAAACCATGATAGCTTGAGTGTTCAACCACCTTAGGTGCATAGCGAATATCTATTGACACTCTCAAACATTCCCTTACTCATTCCAATCATGAAAATATCATTCACTTGGCCTAGAAGTTCTTTTAATCCACGATATACCAAAAAGGAACAAATGGGCTTACAACTCTTAAACCATGATAACTTGAGTGTTCAACCACCTTAGGTGCATGGCGAACATCAATTGACACTCTCATACATTCACTTACTCATTCCAATCATGAAAATGTCATTCACTCGGCCTAGAAGTTCTTTTAATCCACGATATACTGAAAAGGAACAAATGGGCTTACAATTCTTAAACCATGATAGCTTGAGTCTTCAACCTCCATAGGTGCATGGCGAACATCTATTGACACTCTCATACATTCTATTACTCATTCCAATCATGAAAATATCAGTCACTAGGCCTAGAAGTTCTTCTAATCCACGATATTCCGAAAAAGAACAAATGGGCTTACAACTCTTAAACCATGATAGCTTGAGTGTTCAACCACCTTAGGTGCATGGCGAACATCTATTGAAACTCTCATACATTCTCTTACTCATTCCAATCATGAAAATATCATTCACTTGGCCTAGAAGTTACATTAATCCTTGATATACCGAAAAGGAACAAATGGGTTTACAACTCAAAAACCAAGATAGATTGAGTCTTCAACCTCCTTAGGTGCATGCCGAACATCTATTGACACTCTCATACATTCTCTTACTCATTGCAGTCATGAAATTATCATTCACTTGGCGTAGAAGTTCTTTTAGTCCATGATATACCGAAAAAGAACAAATGGGCTTATAACTCATAGACCATGATAGCTTGAGTGTTCAACCACCTTAGGTGCATAACAAACATCTATTGACACTCTCATACATTCTCATACTCATTCCAACCATGAAAATATCATTCAGTTGGACTAGATGTTCTTTTAATCCACGATATACCGAAAAGGAACAAATGGGCTTACAACTCTTAAACAATGATAGCTTGAGTCTTCAACCACCATAGGTGCATGGCGAACATCTATTGACATTCTCATACATTCTATTACTCATTCCAATCATGAAAATATCATTCACTAGGCCTAGAAGTTCTTTTAATCCACGATATTCCGAAAAAGAACAAACGGGCTTACGACTCTTAAACCATGATAGCTTGAGTGTTCAACCACCTTAGGTGCATAGCGAATATCTATTGACACTCTCAAACATTCCCTTACTCATTCCAATCATGAAAATATCATTCACTTGGCCTAGAAGTTCTTTTAATCCACGATATACCGAAAAGGAACAAATGGGCTTACAACTCTTAAACCATGATAACTTGAGTGTTCAACCACCTTAGGTGCATGGCGAACATCAATTGACACTCTCATACATTCACTTACTCATTCCAATCATGAAAATGTCATTCACTCGGCCTAGAAGTTCTTTTAATCCACGATATACTGAAAAGGAACAAATGGGCTTACAATTCTTAAACCATGATAGCTTGAGTCTTCAACCTCCATAGGTGCATGGCGAACATCTATTGACACTCTCATACATTCTATTACTCATTCCAATCATGAAAATATCAGTCACTAGGCCTAGAAGTTCTTCTAATCCACGATATTCCGAAAAAGAACAAATGGGCTTACAACTCTTAAACCATGATAGCTTGAGTGTTCAACCACCTTAGGTGCATGGCGAACATCTATTGAAACTCTCATACATTCTCTTACTCATTCCAATCATGAAAATATCATTCACTTGGCCTAGAAGTTCTGTTAATCCTTGATATACCGAAAAGGAACAAATGGGTTTACAACTCAAAAACCAAGATAGATTGAGTCTTCAACCTCCTTAGGTGCATGCCGAACATCTATTGACACTCTCATACATTCTCTTACTCATTGCAGTCATGAAATTATCATTCACTTGGCGTAGAAGTTCTTTTAGTCCATGATATACCGAAAAAGAACAAATGGGCTTATAACTCATAGACCATGATAGCTTGAGTGTTCAACCACCTTAGGTGCATAACAAACATCTATTGACACTCTCATACATTCTCATACTCATTCCAACCATGAAAATATCATTCGAGTTGGACTAGATGTTCTTTTAATCCACGATATACCGAAAAGGAACAAATGGGCTTACAACTCTTAAACAATGATAGCTTGAGTCTTCAACCACCATAGGTGCATGGCGAACATCTATTGACATTCTCATACATTCTATTACTCATTCCAATCATGAAAATATCATTCACTAGGCCTAGAAGTTCTTTTAATCCACGATATTCCGAAAAAGAACAAACGGGCTTACGACTCTTAAACCATGATAGCTTGAGTGTTCAACCACCTTAGGTGCATAGCGAATATCTATTGACACTCTCAAACATTCCCTTACTCATTCCAATCATGAAAATATCATTCACTTGGCCTAGAAGTTCTTTTAATCCACGATATACCGAAAAGGAACAAATGGGCTTACAACTCTTAAACCATGATAACTTGAGTGTTCAACCACCTTAGGTGCATGGCGAACATCAATTGACACTCTCATACATTCACTTACTCATTCCAATCATGAAAATGTCATTCACTCGGCCTAGAAGTTCTTTTAATCCACGATATACTGAAAAGGAACAAATGGGCTTACAACTCTTAAACCATGATAACTTGAGTCTTCAACCTCCATAGGTCCATGGCGAACATCTATTGACACTCTCATACATTCTATTACTCATTCCAATCATGAAAATATCAGTCACTAGGCCTAGAAGTTCTTTTAATCAACGATATTCCGAAAAAGAACAAACGGGCTTACGACTCATAAACCATGATAGCTTGAGTCTTCAACCTCCATAGGTGCATGGCGAACATCTATTGACACTCTCATACATTCTATTACTCATTCCAATCATGAAAATATCAGTCACTAGGCCTAGAATTTCTTTTAATCCATGATATTCCGAAAAGGAACAAATGGGCTTACAACTCTTAAACCATGATAGCTGGAGTGTTCAACCACCTTAGGTGGATGGCGAACATCTATTGACACTCTCACATATTCACTTACTCATTGCAATCATGAAAATATCAGTCACTAGGCCTAGAAGTTCTTTTAATCCACGCTATTCCGAAAAGGATCAAATGGGCTTACAACTCTTAAACCATGATAGCTTGAGTGTTCAACCACCTTAGGTGCATAGCGAATATCTATTTACACTCTCACACATTCCCTTACTCATTCCAATCTTGAAAATATCAGTCACTAGGCCTAGAAGTTCTTTTAATCCACGATATTCCGAAAAAGAACAAATGTGCTTACGACTCTTATACCGTGATAGATTGAGTCTTCAACCTCCATAGGTGCATGGCGAACATCTATTGACACTCTCATACATTCTATTACTCATTCCAATCATGAAAATATCAGTCACTAGGCCTAGAATTTCTTTTGATCCATGATATTCCGAAAAGGAAGAAATGGGCTTACAACTCTTAAACCATGATAGCTTGAGTGTTCAACCACCTTAGGTGCATGGCGAACATCTATTGAAACTCTCATACATTCTCTTACTCATTCCAATCATGAAAATATCATTCACTTGGCCTAGAAGTTCTATTAATCCTTGATATACCGAAAAGGAACAAATGAGTTTACAACTCAAAATCCAAGATAGATTGAGTCTTCAACCTCCTTAGGTGCATGCCGAACATCTATTGACACTCTCATACATTCTCTTACTCATTGCAGTCATGAAATTATCATTCACTTGGCGTAGAAGTTCTTTTTGTCCATGATATACCGAAAAAGAACAAATGGGCTTATAACTCATAGACCATGATAGCTTGAGTGTTCAACCACCTTAGGTGCATGACAAACATCTATTGACACTCTCATACATTCTCTTACTCATTCCAATCATGAAAATATCATTCAGTTGGACTAGATGTTCTTTTAATCCACGATATACCGAAAAGGAACAAATGGGCTTACAACTCTTAAACAATGATAGCTTGAGTCTTCAACCACCATAGGTGCATGGCGAACATCTATTGACATTCTCATACATTCTATTACTCATTCCAATCATGAAAATATCATTCACTTGGCCTAGAATTTCTTTTAATCCATGATATACCGAAAAGGAACAAATGGGCTTACAACTCTTAAACCATGATATCTTGAGTCTTCAACCTCCATAGGTGCATGGCGAACATCTATTGACACTCTCATACATTCTATTACTCATTGCAATCATGAAATTATCATTCACTTGGCGTAGAAGTTCTTTTAGTCCATGATATACCGAAAAGGAACAAATGAGCTTACAACTCTTAAACCATGATAGCTTGAGTCTTCAACCTCCTTAGGTGCATGGCGAACATCTATTGACACTCTCACATATTCACTTACTCATTGCGATCATGAAAATATCAGTCACTAGGCCTAGAAGTTCTTTTAATCCACGATATTCTGAAAAGGAACAAATGGGCTTACAACTCTTAAACCATGATAGCTTGAGTGTTCAACCACCTTAGGTGCATAGCGAATATCTATTGACACTCTCAAACATTCCCTTACTCATTCCAATCATGAAAATATCATTCACTTGGCCTAGAAGTTCTTTTAATCCACGATATACCGAAAAGGAACAAATGGGCTTACAACTCTTCAACCATGATAGCTTGAGTGTTCAACCACCTTAGGTGCATGGTGAACATCTATTGACACTCTCATACATTCTCTTACTCATTCAAATCATGAAAATATCATTCACTTGGCCTAGAAGTTCTTTTAATCCTTGATATACCGAAAAGGAACAAATGTGCTTACAACTCATAAACCAAGATAGATTGAGTCTTCAACCTCCTTAGGCGCATGCATAACATCTATTGACACTCTCATACATTCTCTTACTCATTGCAGTCCTAAAATTATCATTCACTTGGAATAGAAGTTCTTTTAGTCCATGATATACCGAAAAGGAACAAATGAGCTTATAACTCATAAACCATGATAGCTTGAGTCTTCAACCTCCTTAGGTGCATGGCGAACATCTATTGACCGTCTCATACATTCTCTTACTCATTCCAATCATGAAAATATCATTCAGTTGGACTAGATGTTCTCTTAATCCACGATATACCGAAAAGGAACAAATGTGCTTATAACTCTTAAACCGTGATAGGTTGATTCTTCAACCTCCATAGGTGCATGGCGAACATTGTAAGACCTATTTGTTACTATGTCATTTACCAACCATAAGCCTTACGTGGAATATATAT
Source organism: Styphnolobium japonicum (assembly GCA_023212625.1). Classification (NCBI taxonomy): domain Eukaryota; kingdom Viridiplantae; phylum Streptophyta; class Magnoliopsida; order Fabales; family Fabaceae; genus Styphnolobium; species Styphnolobium japonicum. Next base: position 1,106,217 of record JALBWW010000073.1, read on the forward strand.
ATAGAAAATTCGGCAGCGTTTCATTTGTTTCTTGAACATTACCACAAAATATAACATAAGCAGCGGATTTCCAACAACCATTTCAAACCAACCAGAGTACATATATTATATATATACACATACACATATATCATCAAGAGATCTCAGATCTCAACCAATACATTATCAGAGTATGCAACGTTATACAAGTGTAATCTAAACACTATCCTGACTGAGCACACTAAACATATACAGGCAAGGTACATCAAAAGTAGTATTCAGTTCCTATAACATCTACATCGTAATAATACACATCCTGTCATAGTTACATCACGGAGCTTAACTCCACTAAAATACAAATCTCAAAAAATGAATCAACAGAATCCTCCGTACTTAACCCGTAGAGGGTCCGGGGTGTTCCTGCGAATCTGAGAAAGAGGTGGTGAGAACAACTTCCCAGTGAATATGAATAACTTGCAGATAAAGTATAAATGTAAGTAAAGAGCAAGTATAACACAATTCACAATATGTCAAGTAACACCAACCAACCAATGCAATGAATGAATGCACATGATGTTCACACCTTTTATTCACACTTTTTCTTTCTCCACTCCTCTTGTTGTGCACTAACCCCTTTCGGTTAGGCCCTCGCAATATGCATATGAATGTGTTATTCCAATTAAGTTTCCTTCTAGCTAATAAGCTAGGCACCCCTCTGTTTTGTACACTAACCCTTTCCGGTTAGGTCACCTCGCAATGCAATGCAATTAAGTATGCTATTTCATTTCCATCTAGCTCATCAGCTAGGCACCCCTCTGTTTTGTACACTAACCCCTTAGGTTAGGCCATCTCGCTATGCAATGCAATGTTCTCATACTCATATCATGCTCATTCATAATATCATCATAATAACATTACATGTAAACAATTCAAGCAAATACAACACATAACCATCATGCTCAACTCTAGCAAGCATTCTTACTTAGTTACAATAGTGCTAAGTCACTTCTATCAAGCATTCTTACTTAGCTACACATCTCATTCTAATGCTAAGTCATTCTTCATCCTAAACCTAGCATATGGTATCAAGACCCTAGGCATAAGCATCACAATATCACAAACAGAGTCAACCACGGCCAGCCCGTGGTGGTAACCACGGCCACGGTTCATAAATCAAAACTCAAGAAATTGTGAACAGAGACAACCACGGCTGCCCTGGTTGGCACCACGCCCGTGGTCCGGACCACACGGCCACAGTGGCCACCACACCGTGGTCGATTTGACATACAACATTTTTCTTTCCCGAGCCAACCACGGCCAGCCCGTGGTGGGGACCACGGCCGTGGTTGGGCACGAGACACCAACATTTCCTATCCAGAGAGGACCACGGCCGGGCCGTGGTGGGGACCACGCCCGTGGTTGGTCTTCTGGGCAGGAATAGTGCCACGCCCAACTTCAAATCAAAACCCTAATTTCTCTATGGAATCATGTCCTCAAATCCATCAAGTATACCAATCATTCCACTCATTTTTCCTAAACCCTAATCCTTGAAAACATGTAATAAGAACACATCCAACCTCAAGCATAGGTGAAAACCCTAGATTCAAGCTTAATCCTACATCATACACTTTCACTCTAAGAACATCATACAATAGCACAAGTAAATCCACACTCACCTTGAAGTGCTCCTAGCTTGATTCCAAGATGGGATTGGTAGTCAAGACAACCTTCCCTTCAACTTCCTTCAAAACACTCAAGCAAAACAACCAACTTTTAGACATGGGTGTTCTTGATTATTGGGGATGAAAATGAGTTTCTCAAGAAACTAATACCATAGGATTGAAGAAGAGATCATAGTGATCAATAACTATCAAAGAACTTAAGCCAAAAGGTACATAAAAACACTTACTTTGGACCCTTGAACTTGGAGCAAGCTTTGGCTATGGAAACTTAGCAAATTTGGAGAAGATGAGCCTTTGGCTCTCCCTAGGCTGGCCGGTCCTCTTAACCACAAGGGGGTGAAGTTGCTTTGTCAACTTTGCCCCCACTTATGTGGAAAAATACCAAATTGCCACTGAGGTGTAAAAAGACTAAAATACCCTTGTGATTTCTAATAATTCCCAATAGGTCCTGAAGAAAATTAAATTTACCAGTAGGTCCTAACTTAGCCAGAGTAAATCTAAGAGTTTAGATTCTACCTATCTCTTCCTTAGGTTCTACCGAGTTCACCGGTATAGCCAAAATCTCAAATCAATCATTCTAACTCAATCTATCACCTTTTCTGTAACAAAACATACAATTCATTCCAAGTATTTAGCTAAGTCATAACATATGAAATTTAGGGATGTTACATTCTCCCCCCCTTAAAAGAATTTTGCCCACAAAATTGAGTTAAAGATATACCTGATCAGAATAGATCGGGATGCAGCTTGTGCAAATCTTCCTCCAATTCCCACGTAGCCTCTTCAGGTGACTGTCCATCCCAAAGCACCTTCACCAGGGAAATAGTCTTGTTCCTCGGGACTTCACACTACGGTCAATGATCTTAGGCGGCTTAGCTCGAAATGTAAGGTCGACTCTCAATTGTACCGACTCAACCTCAATGATGTGTGAAAGATCCGAACATACTTTCTCAAGCCGGGATACATGAAACACGGGATGAAGATTGGACGAGATGTGGAGGAAGAGCTATATGGTAAGCTACAAGTCCAATACGCTTTAGAATTTGAAACGGACCAATGAAACGAGGATTTAACTTCTTTGCCCGAATGGCCCTACCAATTCCTGTCATGGGTGAGACTCTAAGAAACACATGGTCACCCTCTTCAAACTCTAGAGGACGCCTTCTTTTGTCAGCATAACTCTTTTGTCGACTCTGAGCAATTCTTATTTTCTCCTGTATAACCCTAATCTTTTCGGTAGTTTCTTGAACTAACTCAGGTCCTAATAGGTTCCGCTCACCTACCTCATACCAACACGGAGGTGACCTACATTTTCTACCATAGAGTGCCTCATATGGTGCCATCCCAATCTTTGGAATGGAAAGCTGTTGTTGTAAGCAAACTCTACCAATGGTAAGTATCTATCCCAACTACCCTTATCCTCAAGAACACAAGCTCTCAACATATCTTCTAATGTTTGGATAGTCGCTCGGATCGACCATCGAGGCTAACGGGTGATAAGCGATGCAAATTGAGCTTAGTCCCAAAAGATTGATGTAAGGCATTCCAAAATCTAGAGGTAAATCTGGGATCTCTATCTGACACAATGCTCAATGGCACACCGTGCAATCGAACAATCTCTCCAACGAACAACTCAGCAAGTTTATCTAGGGAATAAGAAATCTTAATGGGAAGAAAATGGGCAGACTTAGTCAGTCTATCCACAATGACCCATATAGCATCATAACCCTTCTGTACCCTAGGCAAACTGGTTACAAAGTCCATGGTAATTTTGTCCCACTTCCACTCTGGAATTTCCAAAGGTTGGAGCATTCCGGCTGGTTTCTGGTGTTCAATCTTGACTTTCTGACAAGTCAAACATTTGGCCACATACTCGGCCACATCTCTTTTCATTCCCGGCCACCAAAATCTTTCTTTCAGATCTTGATACATCTTAGTCGCACCAGGATGTACCGAGAACTTACTTTTATGAGCTTCCTCCAGAATTTGTCCCTTGAGATTTCCCCCTTTAGGAACACAAATCCTTTGTCTAAACCTAATCAATCCATCATCCTCTAAGGAAAAAGCTATTGAGACCCTACGATCTTGTAGTTCCTTATCCAGACTTTGTTCATGTCTAATCTGGTCCTTAAGGTCGCATGAGATTTCTAACAAAGCTAGTCTCAATGTCACACTACTCATATCCACCTGGATACTAAGGTCTCGAAATTGCTCTACCAAATCTAACTCATGCACCATCATCTGAGATACGTGCAGAGACTTCCTACTGAGGGCATCAGCCACAACGTTGGCCTTGCCAGGATGATACTTAAGTTCAAATTCATAATCCTTTAAGTATTCCATCCACCTTCTTTGTCTCATGTTCAGTTCCTTCTGATCAAATAGATACTTCAAGCTCTTATGATCACTGAACACCTCAAACTTTACACCATACAAATAATGTCTCCAGATCTTAAGTGCAAAAACTATGGCTGCAAGTTCTAGGTCATGGGTCGGATAATTCTTCTCATGGGTTCTAAGTTGTCTAGATGCATAAGCCACTACCTTCCTATCCTGCATTAACACACACCCTAAGCCCAATTTAGAGGCATCACAGTACACCTCCAAATCTTTGGATAGGTCAGCAATAACTAAAACTGGAGCTGTGGTCAATCTATGTTTGAGTTCCTGAAAACTCTCCTCACACTTTTCACTCCATACCATGGCTTGTCCTTACCGGGTCAATTCAGTTAAAGGAAGTGCCAACTGAGAAAAACCCCGAATGAACTTCCGGTAATATCCAGCCAATCCTAGAAAACTTCTAATCTCGATGGTGGGCTTTGGTCGCTCCCACTGTACTACCGCCTCAACCTTACTAGAGTCCACTGCTACCCCGTCCTGGGATATAGTGTGCCCTAAAAACTTCACTTCGTTCAGCCAAAATTCACACTTCTCAGGTTTAGCATACAGTTTCCTCTCTCTGAGTATCTGCAGTACTATTCTAAGATGTTCCTCATGTTCTTCCACAGTTTGCGAATATATGAGAATATCATCTATGAACACTACCACAAACTTATCTAGGTACGGTCTGAAAATTCTATTCATGTAATCCATAAACACCGCTGGAGCATTAGTTAAACCAAATGGCATCACCAAATACTCATAGTGCCCATATCTAGTTCTAAAAGCAGACTTTGGTACATCATCTGGCTTGATCTTAATTTGATGGTAACCAGAACGAAGATCAATTTTAGAGAATACCGTGGCATCTCTAAGTTGGTCAAGTAAATCATCTATCCTAGGTAATGGATACCTATTCTTTATGGTAATCTTATTCAACTGCCGGTAATCCACACACAACCTCATACTCCCATCCTTTTTCTTCACCAACAACACAGGTGCTCCCCATGGAGACACACTGGGTCTAATGAAGCCCCTTTCCAATAGTTCCTCTACTTGTTTCTTAAGTTCTCCTAGTTCCAATGGTGACATTACGTGCGGTGCTACAAGACATAGGTCCGACTCCGACACTAAGTCTATAACAAACTCTACCTCTCTATCGGGTGGTAAACTAGGAATTTCCTTAGGAAAGACATCCATGAATTCAGCGACTACGGTACTCAGGCCAATTACATTGAACCTCTAAGTCTAGAGAAAATAGTACCATGTATACTTGACTCCCATCCATCGAGGCAATGGTTCAACTCGACACTTTGGGTAACATGGCAATTTCAGAATCAGTGTATGGTTTGTAACAGGAGGAATGATGACAATCTTGTTACAACAATCTAACAACACTTGGTTGGTTGCGAGCCAATCCATACCCAAGATAATATCTAACCCTCTCAATGGTAAACAGATCAAATCAACAACAAAAGTCCGATTCTGGAGCACAAATTTACAGTTTAAACAGATGTGGGTGGTAAGAATCTTATCCTTAGCTGGAGTAGTCACTGACAGTGTATAAGGTAAGGAAGTAGTGGTTAGACTCAAGGATTTCACACATGCATTAGAAATGAATGAATGGGTTGCCCCAGAGTCAAACAGTACAATTAAGTCCTGACCATTCAGTAAGCACATACCTTGGATCAAATCCTCCGCCTGTGCCTCTGCCCCACTGAGGGTATACACTCTCCCCTGAGTAAGCGGTCTAGGGGTAGAAACAGGTGCCTTAGAAACCTGTGGGCAATTTCGGGAAGTGTGCCCCTTCTGCTGGCACTTGAAGCAGATTACTATTCGTTGTGGGCAGTATTTTGCAATGTGTCCCTTCTGACCACAAGCAAAACATACATTCGCCCGACAAGCACCTTGGTGCGGTTTCCCACACGTCTTGCACAATTCCACCTTAGCCTTCTTAATACCTCGTGCAGGCTGTGTAACTTCCACCTTTCTCTTCCCAGTTCACGATCGCTCTCGATGCTTGGATTCATGCACTCTTCCATAATTAAACATTTCTCAACCAGGGAAGCAAACTCCCTAATCTCAAAACCCGACTACGACCTTTCTTAACTCAAACTCAAGTCCCTCTCAAAGCGAATGGACTTCCAAATCTCATTCGGTCCATTTTGAAGGTAACTAGAGTATTTAGATAACTCATCAAACTTAGTGCATATTGACCAAGCTGTGAGATCTCCTGTGTTAAATGCATAAACTCTTGTTCCTTTTGAATCCACGACATTTGCGAGGAAATACTTCGCCAAATGCCGTCTTAAATGTTTCCCAAGTGATGGGATCCTCACGTATGAGTAATCCAGGATGAGAAGCTTCCCACCAATGTTCAGCTTCATCCTCCAACTTATAAGCAGCAAAGATGACTTTCTGCTCATCAGTACACTGCATGGCCCTGAAGATCTTCTCAAGGTGTTTCACCCACCTCTCAGCGGCCATTGGGTCATAATTCCCATGAAAAGATGGGGGATCCCTTTTGCAGAACTCCGTCAGTCCCAACTGTTGAGGAACGACAAGTCCCGCATTAGGATTGCCATCATGCTGTGGTCCAGGCATACGGTCTATGGCTTGAGCCAAATGTGCAAGCACAGCCACCAGACCATCACCTTCATTCGCATTTGCAGTGGGTTGGCTTCGGCCTCTGCCTCGGCCTCCACTACGTGTTCGCCCTAGTCCACTCATAACTCTGTATACAGCACAGAAAATATCGGGTTGATCAGTCCCAACTCCCCACATGCAATATATCAGAAGTATATGAAAAGCTATAGGCTTACATCCTAAGTGCTCAATATAACTCTAGACCCATATATTACAGTCCTCTAGGAAGAACTGCTCTGATACCAAAAATGTAAGACCTATTAGTTACTATGTCATTTACCAACCATAAGCCTTACGTGGAATATATATATAGAAAATTCGGCAGCGTTTCATTTGTTTCTTGAACATTACAAAAAAATATAACATAAGCAAATGGATTTCCAACAACCATTTCAAATCAACCAGAGTACATATATTATATATATACACATACACATATATCAAAAAGAGATCTCAGATCTCAACCAATACATTATCAGAGTATGCAACGTTATACAAGTGTAATCTAAACACTATCCTGACTGAGCACACTAAACATATACAGAACCGAGTACATCAAAAGTAGTATTCAGTTCCCTATAACATCTACATCAGAATAATACACATCCTGTCATAGTTACATCACGGAGCTTAACTCCACTAAAATACAAATCTCAAAAAATGAATCAACAGAATCCTCCGTACTTAACCCGTAGAGGGTCCGGGGTGTTCCTGCGAATCTGAGAAAGAGGTGGTGAGAACAACTTCCCAGTGAATATGAATAACTTGCAGATAAAGTATAAATGTAAGTAAAGAGCAAGTATAACACAATTCACAATATGTCAAGTAACACCAACCAACCAATGCAATGAATGAATGCACATGATGTTCACACCTTTTATTCACACTTTTTCTTTCTCCACTCCTCTTGTTGTGCACTAACCCCTTTCGGTTAGGCCCTCGCAATATGCATATGAATGTGTTATGCCAATTCCGTTTCCTTCTAGCTAATAAGCTAGGCACCCCTCTGTTTTGTACACTAACCCTTTCCGGTTAGGTCACCTCGCAATGCAATGCAATTAAGTATGCTATTTCATTTCCATCTAGCTCATCAGCTAGGCACCCCTCTGTTTTGTACACTAACCCCTTCCGGTTAGGCCATCTCGCTATGCAATGCAATGTTCTCATACTCATATCATGCTCATTCATAATATCATCATAATAACATTACATGTAAACAATTCAAGCAAATACAACACATAACCATTGTAAAGCCTATTAGTTACTATGTTAATTACCAACCATAAGCCTTACGTGGAATGTATTAAATATAGAAAATTCGGCAGCGTTTCATTTATTTCTTGAACACTACCCCAAACTATAACATAAGCAGCGGATTTCCAACAACCATTTCAAATCAACCAGAGTACATATATTATATATATACACATACACATATATCAAAAAGAGATCTCAGATCTCAACCAATACATTATCAGAGTATGCAACGTTATACAAGTGTAATCTAAACACTATCCTGACTGAGCACACTAAACATATACAGAACCGAGTACATCAAAAGTAGTATTCAGTTCCCTGTAACATCTACATCAGAATAATACACATCCTGTTATAGTTACATCACGGAGCTTAACTCCACCAAAATACAAATCTCAAAAATGAATCAACGAGAATCCTCAGTACTTAACCCGTAGAGGGTCCGGGGTGTTCCTGCGAATCTGAGAAAGAGGTGGTGAGAACAACTTCCCAGTGAATATGAATAACTTGCAGATAAAGTATAAATGTAAGTAAAGAGCAAGTATAACACAATTCACAATATGTCAAGTAACACCTACCAACCAATGCAATGGATGAATGCACATGATGTTCACACCTTTTATTCACACTTTTTCTTTCTCCACTCCTCTTGTTGTGCACTAACCCCTTTCGGTTAGGCCCTCGCAATATGCATAGGAATGTGTTATGCCAATTCCGTTTCCTTCTAGCTAATAAGCTAGGCACCCCTCTGTTTTGTACACTAACCCCTTCCTAAGTTAGGCCACCTCGCAATGCAATGCAAATAAGTATGCTATTTCATTTCCATCTAGCTCATCATTAGGCACCCTACATTTTGTACACTAACCCCTTCCTGCTAGGCCATCTCGCTATGCAATGCAATGTTCTCATACTCATATCATGCTCATTCATAATATCATCATAATAACATTACATGTAAACAATTCAAGCAAATACAACACATAACCATCATGCTCAACTCTAGCAAGCATTCTTACTTAGTTACAATAGTGCTAAGTCACTTCTATCAAGCATTCTTACTTAGCTACACATCTCATTCTAATGCTAAGTCATTCTTCATCCTAAACCTAGCATATGGTATCAAGACCCTAGGCATAAACATCACAATATCACAAACAGAGTCAACCACGGCCAGCCCGTGGTGGTAACCACGGCCACGGTTCAGAAAACAAAACTCAACAAATTGAAAAGCAGACAACCACGGCACGCCTGGTTGGCACCACGCCCGTGGTCTGGACCACGGCCAGCCCCTGGTGGCCACCACACCCGTGGTCAGATTTCAGCATACAACATTTTTCTTTCCAGAGCCAACCATGGCCAGCCCGTGGTGGGGACCACGGCCGTGGTTGGGCACGAGACACCAACATTTCCTATCCCGAGAGGACCACGGCCGGGCCGTGGTGGGGACCACGCCCGTGGTTGGTCTTCTGGGCAGGAATAGTGCCACGCCCAACTTCAAATCAAAACCCTAATTTCTCTATGGAATCATGTCCTCAAATCCATCAAGTATACCAATCATTCCACTCATTTTTCCTAAACCCTAATCCTTGAAAACATGTAATAAGAACACATCCAACCTCAAGCATAGGTGAAAACCCTAGATTCAAGCTTAATCCTACATCATACACTTTCACTCTAAGAACATCATACAATAGCACAAGTAAATCCACACTCACCTTGAAGTGCTCCTAACTTGATTCCAAGATGGGATTGGTAGTCAAGACAAGCTTCCCTTCAACTTCCTTCAAAACATTCAACCAAAACAACCAACTTTTAGACATGGGTGTTCTTGATTCTTGGGGATGAAAATGAGTTTCTCAAGAAACTAATACCATAGGATTGAAGAAGAGATCATAGTGATCAATAACCATCAAAGGACTTAAGCCAAAAGGTGCATAAAAACACTTACTTTGGACCCTTGAACTTGGAGCAAGCTTTGGCTATGGAAACTTAGAGATTTTGGAGAGGATGAGCCCTTTGGCTCCCTAGGCTGGCAGTTCTCCATTTCAAGAGGGAGGGAGTGTGAAATGTCCATTTTGCCCCTCACTTAAAGGAAGAATCACTAATTTGCCTTTGAGGTGTAAAAAGACTAAAACACCCTTGTGTTTTCTAAGAATTCCCAATAGGTCTGAAGAAAATTAAATTTACCAGTAGGTCCTAACTTAGCGAGTAAATCTAAGAGTTTAGATTTCACCTATTTCTTCCTTAGGTTCTCACCGAAGTTCACCTAGGTATAGCCGAATCTCAAATCAATCATTCTAACTCAATCTATTACCTTTTACGTAATGTAACATACAACTTATTCAAAGAATTTGGCTAAATCATAACATATGAAATTTAGGGATGTTACATTCTCCCCTTAAAAGAATTTTGCCCACAAAAATTAAGTTAAAGATATACTGATCAAAATAGATCGGGATGCGACTTGCGCAAATCTTCCTCCAATTCCCACGTAGCCTCTTGGTGTTGTCCATCCCAAAGCACCTTCACCGGAGAAATAGTCTTGTTCCTCGGGGACTTCACATCATGCGGTCAATGATCTTAGCGGCTTAGCCTGAAATGTAAGGTCGGCTCTCAATTGTACCGACTTCAACCTCAATGATGTGTGAAAGATCCGAACATACTTTCTCAATCGGGATACATGAAACACGGGATGGAGATTGGACGGATGTGGAGGAAGAGCTATATGATAAGCTACAAGTCCAATTCGCTTTAGAATTTGAAACGGACCAATGAAACGAGGATTTAACTTCTTAGCCCGAATGGCCCTACCAATTCTCGCCATGGGTGAGACTCTAAGAAATACATGTTCACCCTCTTCAAACTCTAGAGGACGCCTTCTTTTGTCGGCCATAACTCTTTTGCCGACTACGAGCAATTCTGATTTTCTCCTCGTATAACCCTAATCTTTTCGGTAGTTTCTTGAACTAACTCGTGTCCTAACGAGTTCCGCTCACCTACCTCGTACCAACACGAGAGGTGACCTACATTTTCTACCATAGAGTGCCTCATATGGTGCCATCCCAATCTTTGGAATGGAAGCTGTTGTTGTAAGCAAACTCTACCAACGGTAAGTATCTATCCCAACTACCCTTATCCTCAAGAACACAAGCTCTCAACATATCTTCTAAAGTTTGGATAGTCCTCTCGGACTGACCATCAGACTGTGGGTGATAAGCAGAACTGAAATTGAGCTTAGTCCCGAAAGGCGATGTAAGGCATTCCAAAATCTAGAGGTAAATCTGGGATCTCTATCTGACACAATGCTCAATGGCACACCGTGCAATCGAACAATCTCTCCAACAAATAACTCCGCAAGTTTATCTAGGGAATAAGAAACCTTAATGGGAAGAAAATGGGCGGACTTAGTCGGTCTATCCACAATGACCCATATAGCATCATAACCGCCTTCGTACTCCTAGGCAAGCCCGGTCCACAAAGTCCATGGTTATTTTGTCCCACTTCCACTCTGGAATTTCTAAAGGTTGGAGCATTAAATTTGGTTTCTGGTGTTCAATCTTGACTTTCTGACAAGTCAAACATTTGGCCACATCTCTTTTCATTCCCGGCCACCAAAATCTTTCTTTCAGATCTTGATACATCTTAGTCGCACCAGGATGTATCGAGAACTTACTTTTATGAGCTTCCTCCAGAATTTGTCCCTTGAGATTTCCCCCTTTAGGAACACAAATCCTTTGTCTAAACCTAATCAATCCATCATCCTCTAAGGAAAAAGCTATTGAGACCCTACGATCTTGTAGTTCCTTATCCAGACTTTGTTCATGTCTAATCTGGTCCTTAAGGTCGCATGAGATTTCTAACAAAGCTAGTCTCAATGTCACACTACTCATATCCACCTGGATACTAAGGTCTCGAAATTGCTCTACCAAATCTAACTCATGCACCATCATCTGAGATACGTGCAGAGACTTCCTACTGAGGGCATCAGCCACAACGTTGGCCTTGCCAGGATGATACTTAAGTTCAAATTCATAATCCTTTAAGTATTCCATCCACCTTCTTTGTCTCATGTTCAGTTCCTTCTGATCAAATAGATACTTCAAGCTCTTATGATCACTGAACATCTCAAACTTTACACCATACAAATAATGTCTCCAGATCTTAAGTGCAAAAACTATGGTACGCAAGTTCTAGGTCATGGGTCGGGTAATTCTTCTCATGAGTTCTAAGTTGTCTAGATGCATAAGCCACTACCTTCCTATCCTGCATCAACACACATCCTAAACCTAATTTAGAGGCATCACAATACACCTCCAAATCTTTGGATAGGTCGTGATAACTAAAGCTGAGTCATGGTCAATCTATGTTTGAGTTCTGAAAACTCTCCTCACACTTTTCACTCCATACCATGGCTTGTCCTTTCCGGTCAATTCGGTTAAAGGAAGTGCCAAGCGAGAAAAACCCCGAATGAACTTCGGTAATATCCGGCCAATCCTAGAAAACTTCTAATCTCGATGGAAGGCTTTGGTCGCTCCCTTTGTACTACCGCCTCAACCTTACTAGAGTCCACTTTGCTACCCCGTCACGGGATATAGTGTGCCCTAAAAACTTCACTTCATTCAACCAAAATTCGCACTTCTCGGGTTTAGCATACAATTTCCTCTCTCGAGTATCTGCGAGACTATTCTAAGATGTTCCTCATGTTCTTCCGCTGTTTGCGAATATATGAGAATATCATCTATGAATACTACAACAAACTTATCTAGGTACGGTCTAAAAATTCTATTCATGTAATCCATAAACACCGCTGGAGCATTAGTTAAACCAAATGGCATCACCAAGTACTCATAGTGTCCATATCTAGTTCTAAAAGCAGACTTTGGTACATCATCTGGCTTTATCTTAATTTGATGGTAACCAGAACGAAGATCAATTTTAGAGAATACCGTGGCATCTCTGAGTTGGTCAAGTAAATCATCTATTCTAGGTAATGGATACCTATTCTTTATAGTAATCTTATTCAACTGCCGGTAATCCACACACAACCTCATACTCCCATCCTTCTTTTTCACCAATAACACAGGTGCTCCCCATGGAGACACACTGGGTCTAATGAATCCTCTTTCCAATAGTTCCTCTACTTGTTTCTTAAGTTCTCCTAGTTCCAATGGTGACATTCTATAAGGTGCTACAGACATAGGTCCGGCTCCCGGTACTAAGTCTATAACAAACTCTACCTCTCTATCAGGTGGTAAACTAGGAATTTCCTTAGGAAAGACATCCATGAATTCACTGACTACTGGTACTCCGACCAATTCTGACCGAACCTCTTAGTCTAAAGAAAATAGTACCATGTACACTTGACTCCCATCCATTAGGCAATGGTTCAACTCTGACACTTTGGGTAACATGGCAATTTCAGGAATCAATGTATGGTTTGTAACAGGAGGAATGATGACAATCTTATTACAACAATCTAACAACACTTGGTTGGTTGCAAGCCAATCCATACCCAAGATAATATCTAACCCTCTCAATGGTAAACAGATCAAATCAACAACAAAGGTTCGATTCTGGAACACAAATTTACAGTTTAAACAAATGTGGGTGGTAAGAATCTTATCCTTAGCAGGAGTAGTCCGATGTGATGTATAAGGTAAGGAAGTAGTGGTTAGACTCAAGGATTTCACACATGCATTAGAAATGAATGAATGGGTTGCCCCAGAGTCAAACAGTACAATTAAGTCCTGACCATTCAGTAAGCACATACCTTGGATCAAATCCTCCGCCTGTGCCTCTGCCCCACTGAGGGTATACACTCTCCCCTGAGTAAGCGGTTTAGGGGTAGAAACAGGTGCCTTAGAAACCTGTGGGCAATTTCGGGAAGTGTGCCCCTTCTGCTGGCACTTGAAGCAGATTACTATTCGTTGTGGGCAGTATTTTGCAATGTGTCCCTTCTGACCACAAGCAAAACATACATTCGCCCGACAAGCACCTTGATGCGGTTTCCCACACGTCCTGCATAAATCCACCTTAGCCTTCTTAATACCTCGTGCAGGCTGTGTAACTTCCACCTTTCTCTTCCCAGTTCCCTGACTGCTCTCAGTAACTGGATTCATGCACTCTTCCATAATTAAACATTTCTCAACCAGGGAAGCAAACTCCCTAATCTCAAAACCGACTCTGACCTTTCTCAATTCAAACTCAAGTCCCCTCTCAAACTGAATGGACTTCCAAATCTCATTCGGTCCATTTTGAAGGTAACTAGAGTATTTAGATAACTCATCAAACTTAGCTGCATATTGACCAGCTGTGAGATTTCCCTGTGTTAAGTGCATAAACTCTTGTTCATACGGATTCGACATTAGCAGGAAGTACTTACGCAAAAATGCCATCTTAAGCGTTTCCCAAGTGATGGGATCCTCACGTATGAGTAATCCAGATGAGTAGCTTCCCACCAATGTTGACTTCATCCTCCAACTTATAAGCAGCAAAGATGACTTTCTGCTCATCAGTACACTGCATGGCCCTGAAGATCTTCTCAAGGTGTTTCACCCACCTCTCAGCGGCCATTGGGTCATAATTCCCATGAAAAGATGGGGGATCCCTTTTGCAGAACTCCGTCAGTCCCAACTGTTGAGGAACGACAAGTCCCGCATTAGGATTGCCATCATGCTGTGGTCCAGGCATACGGTCTATGGCTTGAGCCAAATGTGCAAGCACAGCCACCAGACCATCACCTTCATTCGCATTTGCAGTGGGTTGGCTTCGGCCTCTGCCTCGGCCTCCACTACGTGTTCGCCCTAGTCCACTCATAACTCTGTTATACAGCACAGAAAATATCGGGTTGATCAGTCCCAACTCCCCACATGCAATATATCAGAAGTATATGAAAAGCTATAGGCATACATCCTAAGTGCTCAGTATAACTCTAGACCCATATATTACAGTCCTCTAGGAAGAACTGCTCTGATACCAAAAATGTAAAGCCTATTAGTTACTATGTTAATTACCAACCATAAGCCTTACGTGGAATGTATTAAATATAGAAAATTCGGCAGCGTTTCATTTATTTCTTGAACACTACCACAAACTATAACATAAGCAGCGGATTTCCAACAACCATTTCAAATCAACCAGAGTACATATATTATATATATACACATACACATATATCAAAAAGAGATCTCAGATCTCAACCAATACATTATCAGAGTATGCAACGTTATACAAGTGTAATCTAAACACTATCACGATTGAGCACACTAAACATATACGTAGCCGAGTACATCAAAAGTAGTATTCGAGTTCCTCGTAACATCTACATCGAGAATAATACACATCCTGTTATAGTTACATCACGGAGCTTAACTCCACCAAAATACAAATCTCAAAAATGAATCAACGTAATCCTCCGTACTTAACCCGTAGAGGGTCCGGTGTTCTGCGAATACGAGAAAGAGGTGGTGAGAACAACTTCCCGGTGAATATGAATAACTTGCGGATAAAGTATAAATGAAAGTAAAGAGCAAGTATAACACAATTCACAATATGTCAAGTAACACCTACCAACCAATGCAATGGATGAATGCACATGATGTTCACACCTTTTATTCACACTTTTTCTTTCTCCACTCCTCTTGTTGTGCACTAACCCCTTTCGGTTAGGCCCTCGCAATATGCATAGGAATGTGTTATGCCAATTAGTTTCCTTCTAGCTAATAAGCTAGGCACCCCTCTGTTTTGTACACTAACCCCTTAGGTTAGGCCACCTCGCAATGCAATGCAAATAAGTATGCTATTTCATTTCCATCTAGCTCATCGCCTAGGCACCTCTGTTTTGTACACTAACCCCTTAGGTTAGGCCATCTCGCTATGCAATGCAATGTTCTCATACTCATATCATGCTCATTCATAATATCATCATAATAACATTACATGTAAACAATTCAAGCAAATACAACACATAACCATCATGCTCAACTCTAGCAAGCATTCTTACTTAGTTACAATAGTGCTAAGTCACTTCTATCAAGCATTCTTACTTAGCTACACATCTCATTCTAATGCTAAGTCATTCTTCATCCTAAACCTAGCATATGGTATCAAGACCCTAGGCATAAACATCACAATATCACAAACAGAAGTCAACCACGGCCGGCCGTGGTGGTAACCACGACCACGGTTCGAGAAAACAAAACTCAACAAATTGAAAAGCAGAGACAACCACGGCCTGCCCTGGTTGGCACCACGCCCGTGATGCGGACCCACGGCCCGGCCCACAGTGGCCACCACACCCGTGGTCGATTTGACATACAACATTTTTCTTTCCGAGCCAACCATGGCCAGGCCGTGGTGGGCACCACGGCCGTGGTTGGGCACGAGACACCAACATTTCCTATCCCGAGAGGACCACGGCCGGGCCGTGGTGGGGACCACGCCCGTGGTTGGTCTTACGGGCGGGAATAGTGCCACGCCCAACTTCAAATCAAAACCCTAATTTCTCTATGGAATCATGTCCTCAAATCCATCAAGTATACCAATCATTCCACTCATTTTTCCTAAACCCTAATCCTTGAAAACATGTAATAAGAACACATCCAACCTCAAGCATAGGTGAAAACCCTAGATTCAAGCTTAATCCTACATCATACACTTTCACTCTAAGAACATCATACAATAGCACAAGTAAATCCACACTCACCTTGAAGTGCTCCTAACTTGATTCCAAGATGGGATTGGTAGTCAAGACAAGCTTCCCTTCAACTTCCTTCAAAACATTCAACCAAAACAACCAACTTTTAGACATGGGTGTTCTTGATTCTTGGGGATGAAAATGAGTTTCTCAAGAAACTAATACCATAGGATTGAAGAAGAGATCATAGTGATCAATAACCATCAAAGGACTTAAGCCAAAAGGTGCATAAAAACACTTACTTTGGACCCTTGAACTTGGAGCAAGCTTTGGCTATGGAAACTTAGAGATTTTGGAGAGGATGAGCCCTTTGGCTCCCTAGGCTGGCCGGTTCTCCATTTCAAGAGGGAGGGGAGTGTGAAATGTCCATTTTGCCCCTCACTTAAAGGAAGAATCACTAATTTGCCACTGAGGTGTAAAAAGACTAAAACACCCTTGTGTTTTCTAAGAATTCCCAATAGGTCCTGAAGAAAATTAAATTTACCAGTAGGTCCTAACTTAGCCAGAGTAAATCTAAGAGTTTAGATTTCACCTATTTCTTCCTTAGGTTCTACCGAGTTCACCGGTATAGCCAGAATCTCAAATCAATCATTCTAACTCAATCTATTACCTTTTCTGTAACAGAACATACAACTTATTCAAAGAATTTGGCTAAATCATAACATATGAAATTTAGGGATGTTACATTCTCCCCCCCTTAAAAGAATTTTGCCCACAAAATTAAGTTAAAGATATACCTGATCAAAATAGATCGGGATGCAGCTTGCGCAAATCTTCCTCCAATTCCCACGTAGCCTCTTCAGGTGACTGTCCATCCCAAAGCACCTTCACCAGAGAAATAGTCTTGTTCCTCAGGGACTTCACATCTTTGCGGTCAATGATCTTAGGCGGCTTAGCACGAAATGTAAGGTCGGCTCTCAATTGTACCGACTCAACCTCAATGATGTGTGAAAGATCCGAACATACTTTCTCAATCGGGATACATGAAACACGGGATGGAGATTGGACGGATGTGGAGGAAGAGCTATATGATAAGCTACAAGTCCAATTCGCTTTAGAATTTGAAACGGACCAATGAAACGAGGATTTAACTTCTTAGCCCGAATGGCCCTACCAATTCTTTGTCATGGGTGAGACTCTAAGAAATACATGTTCACCCTCTTCAAACTCTAGAGGACGCCTTCTTTTGTCGGCCATAACTCTTTTGCCGACTCTGAGCAATTCTGATTTTCTCCTGTATAACCCTAATCTTTTCGGTAGTTTCTTGAACTAACTCAGGTCCTAACAGGTTCCGCTCACCTACCTCGTACCAACACAGAGGTGACCTACATTTTCTACCATAGAGTGCCTCATATGGTGCCATCCCAATGCTTTGGAATGGAAAGCTGTTGTTGTAAGCAAACTCTACCAACGGTAAGTATCTATCCCAACTACCCTTATCCTCAAGAACACAAGCTCTCAACATATCTTCTAAAGTTTGGATAGTCCTCTCGGACTGACCATCAGACTGTGGGTGATAAGCAGTACTGAAATTGAGCTTAGTCCCGAAAGACTGATGTAAGGCATTCCAAAATCTAGAGGTAAATCTGGGATCTCTATCTGACACAATGCTCAATGGCACACCGTGCAATCGAACAATCTCTCCAACAAATAACTCAGCAAGTTTATCTAGGGAATAAGAAACCTTAATGGGAAGAAAATGGGCACACTTAGTCAGTCTATCCACAATGACCCATATAGCATCATAACCCTTCTGTACCCTAGGCAAACTGGTCACAAAGTCCATGGTTATTTTGTCCCACTTCCACTCTGGAATTTCTAAAGGTTGGAGCATTCCGGCTGGTTTCTGGTGTTCAATCTTGACTTTCTGACAAGTCAAACATTTGGCCACATCTCTTTTCATTCCCGGCCACCAAAATCTTTCTTTCAGATCTTGATACATCTTAGTCGCACCAGGATGTATCGAGAACTTACTTTTATGAGCTTCCTCCAGAATTTGTCCCTTGAGATTTCCCCCTTTAGGAACACAAATCCTTTGTCTAAACCTAATCAATCCATCATCCTCTAAGGAAAAAGCTATTGAGACCCTACGATCTTGTAGTTCCTTATCCAGACTTTGTTCATGTCTAATCTGGTCCTTAAGGTCGCATGAGATTTCTAACAAAGCTAGTCTCAATGTCACACTACTCATATCCACCTGGATACTAAGGTCTCGAAATTGCTCTACCAAATCTAACTCATGCACCATCATCTGAGATACGTGCAGACTTCCTACTGAGGGCATCAGCCACAACGTTGGCCTTGCCAGGATGATACTTAAGTTCAAATTCATAATCCTTTAAGTATTCCATCCACCTTCTTTGTCTCATGTTCAGTTCCTTCTGATCAAATAGATACTTCAAGCTCTTATGATCACTGAACATCTCAAACTTTACACCATACAAATAATGTCTCCAGATCTTAAGTGCAAAAACTATGGCTGCAAGTTCTAGGTCATGGGTCGGGTAATTCTTCTCATGAGTTCTAAGTTGTCTAGATGCATAAGCCACTACCTTCCTATCCTGCATCAACACACATCCTAAACCTAATTTAGAGGCATCACAATACACCTCGAAATCTTTGGATAGGTCAGCAATAACTAAAACTGGAGCTGTGGTCAATCTATGTTTGAGTTCCTGAAAACTCTCCTCACACTTTTCACTCCATACCATGGCTTGTCCTTTCCGGGTCAATTCAGTTAAAGGAAGTGCCAACTGAGAAAAACCCCGAATGAACTTCCGGTAATATCCAGCCAATCCTAGAAAACTTCTAATCTCAGTAACCGACTTTGGTCGCTCCCACTGTACTACCGCCTCAACCTTACTAGAGTCCACTGCTACCCCGTCCTGGGATATAGTGTGCCCTAAAAACTTCACTTCATTCAACCAAAATTCGCACTTCTCAGGTTTAGCATACAATTTCCTCTCTCTGAGTATCTGCGATTACTATTCTAAGATGTTCCTCATGTTCTTCCATTTGTTTGCGAATATATGAGAATATCATCTATGAATACTACAACAAACTTATCTAGGTACGGTCTAAAAATTCTATTCATGTAATCCATAAAACATTTGGAGCATTAGTTAAACCAAATGGCATCACCAAGTACTCATAGTGTCCATATCTAGTTCTAAAAGCAGACTTTGGTACATCATCTGGCTTTATCTTAATTTGATGGTAACCAGAACGAAGATCAATTTTAGAGAATACCGTGGCATCTCTGAGTTGGTCAAGTAAATCATCTATTCTAGGTAATGGATACCTATTCTTTATAGTAATCTTATTCAACTGCCGGTAATCCACACACAACCTCATACTCCCATCCTTCTTTTTCACCAATAACACAGGTGCTCCCCATGGAGACACACTGGGTCTAATGAATCCTCTTTCCAATAGTTCCTCTACTTGTTTCTTAAGTTCTCCTAGTTCCAATGGTGACATTCTATAAGGTGCTACAGACATAGGTCCGGCTCCCGGTACTAAGTCTATAACAAACTCTACCTCTCTATCAGGTGGTAAACTAGGAATTTCCTTAGGAAAGACATCCATGAATTCACTGACTACTGGTACTCCGACCAATTCTGACCGAACCTCTTAGTCTAAAGAAAATAGTACCATGTACACTTGACTCCCATCCATTAGGCAATGGTTCAACTCTGACACTTTGGGTAACATGGCAATTTCAGGAATCAATGTATGGTTTGTAACAGGAGGAATGATGACAATCTTATTACAACAATCTAACAACACTTGGTTGGTTGCAAGCCAATCCATACCCAAGATAATATCTAACCCTCTCAATGGTAAACAGATCAAATCAACAACAAAGGTTCGATTCTGGAACACAAATTTACAGTTTAAACAAATGTGGGTGGTAAGAATCTTATCCTTAGCAGGAGTAGTCACTGACAGTGTATAAGGTAAGGAAGTAGTGGTTAGACTCAAGGATTTCACACATGCATTAGAAATGAATGAATGGGTTGCCCCAGAGTCAAACAGTACAATTAAGTCCTGACCATTCAGTAAGCACATACCTTGGATCAAATCCTCCGCCTGTGCCTCTGCCCCACTGAGGGTATACACTCTCCCCTGAGTAAGCGGTTTAGGGGTAGAAACAGGTGCCTTAGAAACCTGTGGGCAATTTCGGGAAGTGTGCCCCTTCACGGCACTTGAAGCAGACACTATTCGTTGTGGGCAGTATTTTGCAATGTGTCCCTTCTGACCACAAGCAAAACATACATTCGCCCGACAAGCACCTTGATGCGGTTTCCCACACGTCCTGCATAAATCCACCTTAGCCTTCTTAATACCTCGTGCAGGCTGTGTAACTTCCACCTTTCTCTTCCCAGTTCCCTGACTGCTCTCAGTAACTGGATTCATGCACTCTTCCATAATTAAACATTTCTCAACCAGGGAAGCAAACTCCTAATCTCAAAACCGACTCTGACCTTTCTCAATTCAAACTCAAGTCCCCTCTCAAATCGAATGGACTTCCAAATCTCATTCGGTCCATTTTGAAGGTAACTAGAGTATTTAGATAACTCATCAAACTTAGCCGCATATTGACCACGGTGTGAGATTTCCTGTGTTAAGTGCATAAACTCTTGTTCCTTACGGATTCGACATTAAGCGAGGGGAAGTACTTACGCAAAAATGCCATCTTAAACGTTTCCCAAGTGATGGGATCCTCACGTATGAGTAATCCAGGATGAGTAGCTTCCCACCAATGTTCAGCTTCATCCTCCAACTTATAAGCAGCAAAGATGACTTTCTGCTCATCAGTACACTGCATGGCCCTGAAGATCTTCTCAAGGTGTTTCACCCACCTCTCGTGCCATTGGGTCATAATTCCCATGAAAAGATGGGGATCCCTTTTGCGAGAACTCCGTCGAGTCCCAATTTGTTGAGGAACGACAAGTCCCGCATTAGGATTGCCATCATGCTGTGGTCCAGGCATACGGTCTATGGCTTGAGCCAAATGTGCAAGCACAGCCACCAGACCATCACCTTCATTCGCATTTGCAGTGGGTTGGCTTCGGCCTCTGCCTCGGCCTCCACTACGTGTTCGCCCTAGTCCACTCATAACTCTGTTATACAGCACAGAAAATATCGGGTTGATCAGTCCCAACTCCCCACATGCAATATATCAGAAGTATATGAAAAGCTATAGGCATACATCCTAAGTGCTCAGTATAACTCTAGACCCATATATTACAGTCCTCTAGGAAGAACTGCTCTGATACCAAAAATGTAAAGCCTATTAGTTACTATGTTAATTACCAACCATAAGCCTTACGTGGAATGTATTAAATATAGAAAATTCGGCAGCGTTTCATTTATTTCTTGAACACTACCACAAACTATAACATAAGCAGCGGATTTCCAACAACCATTTCAAATCAACCAGTACATATATTATATATATACACATACACATATATCAAAAAGAGATCTCAGATCTCAACCAATACATTATCAGAGTATGCAACGTTATACAAGTGTAATCTAAACACTATCCTGACTGAGCACACTAAACATATACAGAACCGAGTACATCAAAAGTAGTATTCAGTTCCCTGTAACATCTACATCAGAATAATACACATCCTGTTATAGTTACATCACGGAGCTTAACTCCACCAAAATACAAATCTCAAAAATGAATCAACGAGAATCCTCCGTACTTAACCCGTAGAGGGTCCGGTGTTCTGCGAATACGAGAAAGAGGTGGTGAGAACAACTTCCCGGTGAATATGAATAACTTGCGGATAAAGTATAAATGTAAGTAAAGAGCAAGTATAACACAATTCACAATATGTCAAGTAACACCTACCAACCAATGCAATGGATGAATGCACATGATGTTCACACCTTTTATTCACACTTTTTCTTTCTCCACTCCTCTTGTTGTGCACTAACCCCTTTCGGTTAGGCCCTCGCAATATGCATAGGAATGTGTTATGCCAATTAGTTTCCTTCTAGCTAATAAGCTAGGCACCCCTCTGTTTGTACACTAACCCCTTCCTGGTTAGGCCACCTCGCAATGCAATGCAAATAAGTATGCTATTTCATTTCCATCTAGCTCATCGACTAGGCACCCCTACATTTTGTACACTAACCCCTTAGGTTAGGCCATCTCGCTATGCAATGCAATGTTCTCATACTCATATCATGCTCATTCATAATATCATCATAATAACATTACATGTAAACAATTCAAGCAAATACAACACATAACCATCATGCTCAACTCTAGCAAGCATTCTTACTTAGTTACAATAGTGCTAAGTCACTTCTATCAAGCATTCTTACTTAGCTACACATCTCATTCTAATGCTAAGTCATTCTTCATCCTAAACCTAGCATATGGTATCAAGACCCTAGGCATAAACATCACAATATCACAAACAGAGTCAACCACGGCCCGGCCGTGGTGGTAACCACGCCACGGTTCGGAAAACAAAACTCAACAAATTGAAAAGCAGAGACAACCACGGCTGCCCTGGTTGGCACCACGCCCGTGGTGCGGACCACGGCCACCAGTGGCCACCACACCCGTGGTCGATTTCACATACAACATTTTTCTTTCCAGAGCCAACCACGGCCCGGCCCGTGGTGGGGACCACGGCCGTGGTTGGGCACGAGACACCAACATTTCCTATCCCGAGAGGACCACGGCCGGGCCGTGGTGGGGACCACGCCCGTGGTTGGTCTTACAGGCGGGAATAGTGCCACGCCCAACTTCAAATCAAAACCCTAATTTCTCTATGGAATCATGTCCTCAAATCCATCAAGTATACCAATCATTCCACTCATTTTTCCTAAACCCTAATCCTTGAAAACATGTAATAAGAACACATCCAACCTCAAGCATAGGTGAAAACCCTAGATTCAAGCTTAATCCTACATCATACACTTTCACTCTAAGAACATCATACAATAGCACAAGTAAATCCACACTCACCTTGAAGTGCTCCTAACTTGATTCCAAGATGGGATTGGTAGTCAAGACAAGCTTCCCTTCAACTTCCTTCAAAACATTCAACCAAAACAACCAACTTTTAGACATGGGTGTTCTTGATTCTTGGGGATGAAAATGAGTTTCTCAAGAAACTAATACCATAGGATTGAAGAAGAGATCATAGTGATCAATAACCATCAAAGGACTTAAGCCAAAAGGTGCATAAAAACACTTACTTTGGACCCTTGAACTTGGAGCAAGCTTTGGCTATGGAAACTTAGAGATTTTGGAGAGGATGAGCCCTTTGGCTCCCTAGGCTGGCCGGTTCTCCATTTCAAGAGGGAGGGGAGTGTGAAATGTCCATTTTGCCCCTCACTTAAAGGAAGAATCACTAATTTGCCACTGAGGTGTAAAAAGACTAAAACACCCTTGTGTTTTCTAAGAATTCCCAATAGGTCCTGAAGAAAATTAAATTTACCAGTAGGTCCTAACTTAGCCAGAGTAAATCTAAGAGTTTAGATTTCACCTATTTCTTCCTTAGGTTCTCACAGGAGTTCACCCTAAGATAGCCGTAATCTCAAATCAATCATTCTAACTCAATCTATTACCTTTTCTGTAACAGAACATACAACTTATTCAAAGAATTTGGCTAAATCATAACATATGAAATTTAGGGATGTTACATTCTCCCCCCCTTAAAAGAATTTTGCCCACAAAATTAAGTTAAAGATATACCTGATCAAAATAGATCGGGATGCAGCTTGCGCAAATCTTCCTCCAATTCCCACGTAGCCTCTTCAGGTGACTGTCCATCCCAAAGCACCTTCACCAGAGAAATAGTCTTGTTCCTCAGGGACTTCACACTGCGGTCAATGATCTTAGCTGGCTTAGCCTGAAATGTAAGGTCAGCTCTCAATTGTACCGACTCAACCTCAATGATGTGTGAAAGATCCGGAACATACTTTCTCAACTGGGATACATGAAACACGGGATGGAGATTGGACGAGATGTGGAGGAAGAGCTATATGATAAGCTACAAGTCCAATTCGCTTTAGAATTTGAAACGGACCAATGAAACGAGGATTTAACTTCTTAGCCCGAATGGCCCTACCAATTCTTTGTCATGGGTGAGACTCTAAGAAATACATGTTCACCCTCTTCAAACTCTAGAGGACGCCTTCTTTTGTCGGCCATAACTCTTTTGCCTACGAGCAATTCTGATTTTCTCCTGTATAACCCTAATCTTTTCGGTAGTTTCTTGAACTAACTCGTGTCCTAACGAGTTCCGCTCACCTACCTCGTACCAACACAGAGGTGACCTACATTTTCTACCATAGAGTGCCTCATATGGTGCCATCCCAATCTTTGGAATGGAAAGCTGTTGTTGTAAGCAAACTCTACCAACGGTAAGTATCTATCCCAACTACCCTTATCCTCAAGAACACAAGCTCTCAACATATCTTCTAAAGTTTGGATAGTCCTCTCGGATGACCATCGATCGTGGGTGATAAGCGATCGAAATTGAGCTTAGTCCCGAAAGATCGATGTAAGGCATTCCAAAATCTAGAGGTAAATGCGGGATCTCTATCGACACAATGCTCAATGGCACACCGTGCAATCGAACAATCTCTCCAACAAATAACTCAAAGAAGTTTATCTAGGGAATAAGAAACCTTAATGGGAAGAAAATGGGCACACTTAGTCGATCTATCCACAATGACCCATATAGCATCATAACCCTTACATACCCTAGGCAACCGGTCACAAAGTCCATGGTTATTTTGTCCCACTTCCACTCTGGAATTTCTAAAGGTTGGAGCATTAAATTTGGTTTACGGTGTTCAATCTTGACTTTCTGACAAGTCAAACATTTGGCCACATCTCTTTTCATTCCCGGCCACCAAAATCTTTCTTTCAGATCTTGATACATCTTAGTCGCACCAGGATGTATCGAGAACTTACTTTTATGAGCTTCCTCCAGAATTTGTCCCTTGAGATTTCCCCCTTTAGGAACACAAATCCTTTGTCTAAACCTAATCAATCCATCATCCTCTAAGGAAAAAGCTATTGAGACCCTACGATCTTGTAGTTCCTTATCCAGACTTTGTTCATGTCTAATCTGGTCCTTAAGGTCGCATGAGATTTCTAACAAAGCTAGTCTCAATGTCACACTACTCATATCCACCTGGATACTAAGGTCTCGAAATTGCTCTACCAAATCTAACTCATGCACCATCATCTGAGATACGTGCAGAGACTTCCCTGCGAGGGCATCGACCACAACGTTGGCCTTGCCGAGATGATACTTAAGTTCAAATTCATAATCCTTTAAGTATTCCATCCACCTTCTTTGTCTCATGTTCAGTTCCTTCTGATCAAATAGATACTTCAAGCTCTTATGATCACTGAACATCTCAAACTTTACACCATACAAATAATGTCTCCAGATCTTAAGTGCAAAAACTATGGCTGCAAGTTCTAGGTCATGGGTCGGGTAATTCTTCTCATGAGTTCTAAGTTGTCTAGATGCATAAGCCACTACCTTCCTATCCTGCATCAACACACATCCTAAACCTAATTTAGAGGCATCACAATACACCTCGAAATCTTTGGATAGGTCAGCAATAACTAAAACTGGAGCTGTGGTCAATCTATGTTTGAGTTCCTGAAAACTCTCCTCACACTTTTCACTCCATACCATGGCTTGTCCTTTCCGGGTCAATTCAGTTAAAGGAAGTGCCAACTGAGAAAAACCCCGAATGAACTTCCGGTAGTATCCGGCTAATCCTAGAAAACTTCTAATCTCAGTAACCGACTTTGGTTGCTCCCATCGTACTACCGCCAACCTTACTAGAGTCCATCACTTTGCTACCCGTCACGGGATATAGTGTGCCCTAAAAACTTCACTTCATTCAACCAAAATACGCACTTCTCAGGTTTAGCATACAATTTCCTCTCTCTGAGTATCTGCAGTACTATTCTAAGATGTTCCTCATGTTCTTCCGCTGTTTGCGAATATATGAGAATATCATCTATGAATACTACAACAAACTTATCTAGGTACGGTCTAAAAATTCTATTCATGTAATCCATAAACACCGCTGGAGCATTAGTTAAACCAAATGGCATCACCAAGTACTCATAGTGTCCATATCTAGTTCTAAAAGCAGACTTTGGTACATCATCTGGCTTTATCTTAATTTGATGGTAACCAGAACGAAGATCAATTTTAGAGAATACCGTGGCATCTCTGAGTTGGTCAAGTAAATCATCTATTCTAGGTAATGGATACCTATTCTTTATAGTAATCTTATTCAACTGCCGGTAATCCACACACAACCTCATACTCCCATCCTTCTTTTTCACCAATAACACAGGTGCTCCCCATGGAGACACACTGGGTCTAATGAATCCTCTTTCCAATAGTTCCTCTACTTGTTTCTTAAGTTCTCCTAGTTCCAATGGTGACATTCTGTAAGGTGCTACGGACATAGGTCCGCTCCCGGTACTAAGTCTATAACAAACTCTACCTCTCTATCGTGTGGTAAACTAGGAATTTCCTTAGGAAAGACATCCATGAATTCACGACTCGGTACTCAGGCCAATTACGACCGAACCTCTTAGTCTAAAGAAAATAGTACCATGTACACTTGACTCCCATCCATTAGGCAATGGTTCAACTCGACACTTTGGGTAACATGGCAATTTCAGAATCAATGTATGGTTTGTAACAGGAGGAATGATGACAATCTTATTACAACAATCTAACAACACTTGGTTGGTTGCAAGCCAATCCATACCCAAGATAATATCTAACCCTCTCAATGGTAAGCAGATCAAATCAACAACAAAGGTTCGATTCGGAACACAAATTTACAGCTTAAACAAATGTGGGTGGTAAGAATCTTATCCTTAGGGTGAGTAGTCACCGACAAGTGTATAAGGTAAGGAAGTAGTGGTTAGACTCAAGGATTTCACACATGCATTAGAAATGAATGAATGGGTTGCCCCGCAGTCAAAGCAAGACAATTAAGTCCCCGACCATTCAGCAAGCACATACCTTGGATCAAATCCTCACTTTGTGCCTCCGCCCACCGAGGGTATACACTCTCCCACGAGTAAGCGGTTTAGGGGTAGAAACAGGTGCCTTAGAAACCTGTGGGCAATTTCGGGAAGTGTGCCCCTTCTGCTGGCACTTGAAGCAGATTACTATTCGTTGTGGGCAGTATTTTGCAATGTGTCCCTTCTGACCACAAGCAAAACATACATTCGCCCGACAAGCACCTTGATGCGGTTTCCCACACGTCCTGCATAAATCCACCTTAGCCTTCTTAATACCTCGTGCAGGCTGTGTAACTTCCACCTTTCTCTTCCCAGTTCCCTGACTGCTCTCAGTAACTGGATTCATGCACTCTTCCATAATTAAACATTTCTCAACCAGGGAAGCAAACTCCCTAATCTCAAAACCAGCTACAGCCTTTCTCAATTCAAACTCAAGTCCCCTCTCAAACTGAATGGACTTCCAAATCTCATTCGGTCCATTTTGAAGGTAACTAGAGTATTTAGATAACTCATCAAACTTAGCTGCATATTGACCAGCTGTGAGATTTCCCTGTGTTAAGTGCATAAACTCTTGTTCCTTCTGGATTCTGACATTAGCAGGGAAGTACTTACGCAAAAATGCCATCTTAAACGTTTCCCAAGTGATGGGATCCTCACGTATGAGTAATCCAGGATGAGTAGCTTCCCACCAATGTTCAGCTTCATCCTCCAACTTATAAGCAGCAAAGATGACTTTCTGCTCATCAGTACACTGCATGGCCCTGAAGATCTTCTCAAGGTGTTTCACCCACCTCTCAGCGGCCATTGGGTCATAATTCCCATGAAAAGATGGGGGATCCCTTTTGCAGAACTCCGTCAGTCCCAACTGTTGAGGAACGACAAGTCCCGCATTAGGATTGCCATCATGCTGTGGTCCAGGCATACGGTCTATGGCTTGAGCCAAATGTGCAAGCACAGCCACCAGACCATCACCTTCATTCGCATTTGCAGTGGGTTGGCTTCGGCCTCTGCCTCGGCCTCCACTACGTGTTCGCCCTAGTCCACTCATAACTCTGTTATACAGCACAGAAAATATCGGGTTGATCAGTCCCAACTCCCCACATGCAATATATCAGAAGTATATGAAAAGCTATAGGCATACATCCTAAGTGCTCAGTATAACTCTAGACCCATATATTACAGTCCTCTAGGAAGAACTGCTCTGATACCAAAAATGTAAAGCCTATTAGTTACTATGTTAATTACCAACCATAAGCCTTACGTGGAATGTATTAAATATAGAAAATTCGGCAGCGTTTCATTTATTTCTTGAACACTACCACAAACTATAACATAAGCAGCGGATTTCCAACAACCATTTCAAATCAACCAGAGTACATATATTATATATATACACATACACATATATCAAAAAGAGATCTCAGATCTCAACCAATACATTATCAGAGTATGCAACGTTATACAAGTGTAATCTAAACACTATCCTGACTGAGCACACTAAACATATACAG